>JARVGV010000673.1:19072160-19092904 GCA_031762435.1 Hypsolebias longignatus
ACATCGAGAGGAACCAGTTGAGGTGGCTCGGGCATCTGGTTAGGATGCCTCCTGGACGCCTCCCTGGTGAGGTGTTCTGAGCACATCCCACCAGGCAGAGACCCAGAGGAAGACCCAGGACACGCTGGAGGGACTATGTTTCTTGGCTGGACTGGGAAAGCCCTGGGATCCCACTGGAGGAGCTGGCCCAGGTGGCTGAGGAGAAGGAAGTCTGGGCCTCCCTACTTGGGCTGCTACCCCCGCGACCCGACCCCGGATAAGCGGAAAAAAAATTAGTGTAACTGTACTTATCATAGTTAATTTTGTGTAAATGAGTTTTTCACTTCTGGTATATTTATTCATGCTTGTTTTCAAATGGAAAGTTTTTTATTTTATTTTATTTTTTTACTTATTTTGACATCCCAACCAGTTTGAGGTGTCAACTCCAGATGTTTTTGCCTTAAGTGCAATTATATGACGTCCCTAAAGATTGAAGACAGGACACGTTTAGACAGGAATGTTGTAGCAAAATAAACTCTTGTTCTTCTAAACAACAACAAAATATATGGAAGTGCTCCAAAGATGAAAATAGTCATTTTCTTCTAAACTCATCACACCAGTCAGCCAAGAGAAAACTCCCCAAGGAATAGACTTATTATCAATGTTTGCCATAAAAATCCAAAACACTTAATTAGCATGAATGCACATGATGCAAACAAACAAGAACTGAAAGGGCTGATTGGAACAAATAGATTAGTCAAAACCATCATTATAAAGCTTAATTTGGACAGATGAAACTGAAAACAACTAAAAATGCAGAGGAGATTCATGGTGACTTTGAATGGCAGTGAGTCAACTGTTTACTGATTTGAAACTGAAGCTTCAGGGTGAAAACTGAAATGTCTGTGGATTTACAGGAGTGTCTCTTCAAATTCAGCCAAATGTGTCACCATTATTTTAACAGCACCTCACAATCTAGATAGACGACCCCAAACCGGTCACGAACAGCTGAAAGATGCAGCTGAACATCACATATGCATGATTTGGAAATCTGTTTGAGCTCCAGCCAGCAGGAAGTGATTTACTGCAAAGTTTTCCTGATTAAATAACAAAATAAGCTTTTATTTAAAATTAGGGAGCAACTCAGAACAGTTTTAATTTGGCCTCTTGTAAATAACAGATAAAAGCAAAAATAAATACAACTTTGATGTTTGTGGGCAGATTTTTCAATCACTTTGCTCAAGTAATTTTCCCGACGCTGCCAACCTTTGGTCTCCCTGGTTCTTTTCTTCTTCTGCCGTTTTTCTTTTGACCTCCTGACCTTCTTATGCTTCGGTTGCCAGAATGAAAGAATACAATTTTCTTCCTCACTGACAGTTTGGAAACCCAACAAGTGCATTGATTAATGGATACATGTCCAAGGTCTAACACAGAAACAGTGTTTTATTTTAAGAGAGTCATCATGCATGACGACGCCGCTGGAGAGATGATAAAAATAGGAGAAAGTTGAGTTTTTGGGTGGTTGGTTTTATTGATGTCTCATCTTTAAAAGAAGACTCTTTCCTTTAAAAAGAATGCATTGATTTAATGATGAAAATGATCAAAGTTTCATGCACGGCTGCACCAAAATGTTTTATCTGATATGAAAATTCTGCATTTCCACAAAGGTTTGATTTTCCAGTCCAGTGTTTGTGGATCTGTAGAAGACTCAGTTGTGGTGGCGCTGGTGTCAAGAGATCTATGCAGTCATTCTATGACCACAAGAAGAACTTTGTCCACATTAGCTCAACAAAGATGAGCTCACTCTCGGTTCAGGTTGGACTCCTCCAGGGCTCACCTTAATTTCTGATCCTGTTTGTGGATGCACAGGATTCTTCTGCAGTCGTGGAGAGGAGGGTGTCTGGTTTGGAAACCAGTGGGTCTCGTCTCTGCTTTTTATGAGTGATGTGGTCCTGTTGGAGTCTGCAAGCCATGACCTTCAGGTGTAGCTCCTCTTAATCTGAGGCCAACCAAGGTTGTCGACCTAAAAAGGTTGTGATGCTCGTTCCAGGTTGGGGCTGAGTTTTAGCTTTAAATGGAGAATTTCAAGTATCTGGAAGACAGCAGAGTCAATTTAGGAATCTGATTAGGATGCCTCCTGGTTGCTTCCCTATATATTTGGGAACGTCCCACTGTAAGGAGACCCTGGTAGACCAAGTCCCAGAACTCCCTGGAGGGATTATAAACTTTCTCTGGCCTGGGAACTCCTTGGTTTACCCCCAGGAGGAGCTATCGTATCCGTGGAGCAGAGGGATGTCAAGGTTTTCCTCCTGTTTAAGACCTGTTACATAATATCAGCTAAGCAAAAGAAAATGAAAATGAAAATGGAAGTTTAGTTTCAGTTCGACAGCTTTGCAGCTCTGCATTTTTATTTTTGCACAATGCAGCTTTGCTAGTCATATGAATTAATCCAGGATCTTGCATCTACCTGTGTGTTGGCTTTTTTTGTTCAAAGTACTTTAGTTGGAAAATCCACTGGTCAGTACTTTGATCTTTCAATGATTTCTTCACACAATAAAAAAAAAAAATCCACATGATTCATTCATTCATTCAACCTTATGCAGGTCACTGAGCCATGAGGACTCATTTACAAGAGCGATACCCATCTGGTCTGTGCAAAAAATTTTAATTCATACACTTGCTAACTTTTTGACTTTGAAAGTCGGCTTCTTAAACGACTGATCAAATTGAAGCTTTAGCTGCAAAACATAAGCCCAGAACCATTTACGTTTGTATTTTATGAGCTGGAAGCGCTCACAGAACAGAACCTCTGTGTGAACTTCTGTCCTACAACCAACAATTTCTGCTTTTTAAATGTGGGACCCGTGTATAGTTTCACTTTTTACACAAACATAAACATTATTTACTGTCTTATTCTGACCTGTGCTTTTCCAGATCCAATTATTTTGAAGTGTTGGCCTTGGATGGAGCCAACACCAACATCCTCCAGTTTTGCACTGCAGCAGAAAGCACAGACTGGCTGCAAGCTATTTCTACAAACATCAACGAGCTGACGCAGGAGAACGTAAGTACCTACATATAACATTCAAAGCTGGATTAGTGACGCTGCGAATGGATTTAAAAGTGAATGCGTGATTTTTAGATTAGCTGTTTATTTCAGAAAATTGTTACATTTAGCACAAAAGATCAGAGCTTTTTCCTTTAACAGTGAAAATGTAATGTTAAGATCTTTTTCTCTTACATGCAATAATGCAGCATTGATAGATCCTTCATGATAAGCCCTCAGTGACTCAGAGGAACCTCTCAGACAGAAAGAAGCTCTTTCAGTCCTAATTAATGACTCCTAAGTAGTCATTCGGCTTGTGCTCTTCTCTCTCTCATTTCCTCCTATTTCACTTTGATTAACACACTGATGTGAGGCGTTTTTGGTGAGGATACAGCCATACTGTACGTCTGTGCTAGTCGATGACACAGCTGGGTGTTTTTTTTTTTAAGTGTGATTAATTTATGCCTGCGTCACCTAATTGCTGATGTGAAGAGTGATTGCTAAATGGCCAATCAGGATGTAATTGTGTGGCTGCTTTAGGAGAGAGTGGAACTTTTGTTTTAATGACCTCCAACCTTTAAATACAGTACACCCGAACATCCTTTGTGTTTGTAATGAGAAGCAGTTTTTTTTAATGTATTTAATTATTTATTTTTATTTTAACTGTGAATGTTTGCCATGTGATGTTTTAGAAAATGGGAAGTTTGGTGTCTAAAAAGTGAGATGAAACCAGCGCCATGTTCATCACAGTGGAGCACAGGGGCTAAATGCACAAAATGTTTTATGTTTACTAGAACTGTGTGCAGGAAGTTTGTCTTTTCCCCCCCAAAGGCTTTTTTTTACAAAATGGTGAATTTTTAGTACAATTTAAGGGTTTAAAAACAAAGCAGCTGAACTTCTGTTGGATTAGTTAAAGTTGTTTAATTCCCATCCAGAGGGTGTTCAGGTCAAAACTGGAAACAGGAGTTCCAAGGTGCATGATGCTCTTTTTTATTTTATTTTAATCCACATACAGATTAATCTCACCCCTTCCTCCTCAGTGTTTTTGTACACCAAGCTCATGAAATGTTTTGATCGCATGCATGGAGGTGTGAATTGGAGTGAAACTGGTTATCAGGCATAAAACTCCTCTAATAAAGTTGATTTGACTCGTTTGATAAACGTGGCTTATCCCTCTCAATGAATCTCTTCTTTGGACATGATTGTCCAAATGTCCATTATTTCTTAAAAACTCAAACACAGCAGTGGCTTCCTCAACACAAAACTTAGAAAATGACCCAAAATACTTACAGTAAATTACGCCAGGTCTTTATATATGGCTGTGTCCCAAAAAATAGACCACACACAAATAAAACAAAACAGGAAAACAAGGCATGAATATAAAGTCGGCAGGCAGAACAAAAACATATTTGTGTTAAAGTATATTTTGATTTGTAATTCACCAAAACTTTTATTCTTCTTACAGATACAAATCATCAACAAATACTGCTCTGGAGATGATCAGGTGTGTATTACAGCCATGACTTGCCCAAACATTCAATAGTTTTGTTTTATGCCAGCTTCAAGTTTTATCACATTCCGTAATTACCTTTTAGTTTTATTGCTGCTTTGGTGACATCAGTTTGGGGATAGAGAATACCAAAAAAAGCAGTGGCGTTGTAATAATTCAGGTATTTATTTCAAATTTATAAAATAAATAAACATAAAAAGGACATCATGGCTTCTGTGTGCAAGGACACCCCAAAAAAGAAATTAATCAAAAGACTGTTAAAAGTGCTCCAACGTTTTATTGTGAAATATAAAATTTAAAATGGAAAAACAGCAACACATCTACTCCTGATGCTCCTGACAGAAAATGTCTGTTTAGAGTAGCCTGGCCCAGTTTACAGACAGCAGAATGAGCTCCTTGCAACAGTCAATACTCAAAATAACTAAAATAAATTTGAAAACTAAACCCGGAATACATCAAAACCATCAGCATACGGAGTAAAAAAGCAGAAAAGCCAAAAAAAGCAGCAGGTATAGTTTAATTAAAAGTATGACAACGGGTCACAGAATATAACGTGTATCCCTAATGTGTGAGGATGAATAATAGTCCAGGTCCTCCCTTTTCAAATTGGAACTGAAGTAAATGGAGTTCTAAAACGAGCGATTCACAGAATTTGATTGAACTCAATCAGACGAGGAAGGAGCAAGTCATGAAGCGAGTGCAAGAACTGGTTCCTGGTCAGAGCAGACACTCAATTTTCTCACATGAAATAGAGCCAAAAAGTGTTGAGCCAAAAGGAAGGAGGTTTCCAGGTGCTGCAGCAGCAATAATCCAGACACAGGAAATAAAATGGTGTGAGAGGCCAAAATAATACTGAAGATGCTGCTACTGTGCATTGCACTGTTTAAACACTCTGATAACTCCTCCTAAATATCAGTCGAGACCGTAAGAGGAGTATCTGTGGTAACCTCTGGCTACAGACGCTTCCTCAGAGCAGTGCCACGAGGAACTAGTTTTATCAATGGGTTTCCTGCTCTGTTCTCAATAATTCATCATACCTTTCAAGGATTCAAGGTGCTTTATTGTCATTCGCATCGCATGTGGTACATGAGGAAGAATGAAATTGTGTACACAGGGTCCCATTTACATCCAACAATAGCAAAAATATAAAGTATAAAAACAAATAGTAAATAAGGCTCTAAGATATAAACTAAGATATACGCTAAACTAACGCCCAACGGTACGCTAAAAGACCCAAGATATATGCTAATCACTAATGGTGCAAAACAATACACTGAACAACATCAGCACTCTTCGCATATGTTCTGTTCAGCTATAATTTGCACGCTTAATGTGAGCAGAGTTTGGCTCGGAGCCCCAAAACGATCATAAACTGGGATTTATTCAACTCATGTAACAAAGATAAAGAAACAAGGAACCAAAAGTGAAAAATGAAATGCATCTACAGCAGCATGGTCCTATTGGCAGAGTGGTTCTGATGACAGTGAGGTTTTCTTAGCAACATGGTCCAGTTTGCACCATGGTACTGTTAGCGGTGTGGTCTTGTGAGCATCTTTAGCAGGTCTTAACAGGTCCCGTCAGCAGCTTGATGATAATTGACTTAATACCTAACTTTGATTAATACGCTGCAATTCCCACTGTTCTGTACATTTTTAGTGGTCATCTATCTAAAACCTGCCCTAATGTTGCTCAAACTTAGTTATTTTTCTCATGTAGAGCTTCAAGTTGATTTAGGAGATAAAGTCTGGTATAACTTGCAGTTCAGTCTTGAAATTATTCTTAACTTTTAATGGCATCCAAATTAAAGAGGCTGCAATTTTGTATCTTTGTCCACATGTCCAGTTGGTGACATAATGGTGTTATCTGTATACAATAATAGCTCTGGCTGCTGCAGCCCTGACAATTAAAAATGACAAATACACTTTCAGAATAACATTTGAGGGTAAAATGTAACATTTTAGTCATTTTATTCAAAATTGCAAAAATACAGATGAGTTGTCAGATGGTCTTGGGCAGTGATGGAGATTTGGCAGTGTACACAATGAAATGGGGCAGATGTTTCTTTGGGAATCAGACCAGCTTAATCTGAATATAAATGAATGCAAACTGTACTGAAGGAGTCCATTCTGTGCTGCATCACTTGCAGCATTTGTCCAAATAATATACAGTACTTCAGCATTGTTTGAACATTTATCTTAACTATGCACTAATTTTCAACTGTTTTTTTACATTTTCCAAAATTAACAATACTGTACAATTATGTACATTTGTTTTTCTCTGCAGATCGTACAAATGGGCTGGGTCTGTGAAAGTCACGAGGGTAGAGCCTCTGGTCGAACTTCAGCTTTCAAGTTTCTGGCCCTCAGAGGTCCATATTTTTATATCTTCAAAGGTCCACCGGTAATAACTTCCTCATTTTTATAATTAATAACACTCATTTGTTATAGTGCAAGCTGCTTGTCTTCACTGGCTTAAATAAAGGTGATGTTTTACCAAATCATTAACCCTGTAGCTCACACTCAAAATGCTGCAGCTTCAGTTTGAGTCCTTTTGTTTGCACATAAAAAGCATGATTTCATGCTGCATCTCACTGATCTGTGATTGTCCCTTACGGTGCTGCATGTTTCTAAAAACAAGGAACTAGCTTGCAGCACATGCTTCAGCTATAATTAAATAATGGAGGACAAGCGTGCCTCAGCTGCTCATTAATTTTTATTTTTTGGGCTGACTGTGTAGTCACAGTAAAACAAGCTGTGCTTCTGACTCCAAACTGAGCGACAATTGATCTGTCAGTGTGCACGGCTCCATTTTGGTCTTGGATGTGTAGGTTTTTTGTTTTGTTTTTATCCTAATCCATCTGGACCTGATGATTCAGATCTTCCATATTTGGGTTTTCTACCCTGCAAAAGAATGAAGAACAAATAGCAGGCTTGCATGTCACAGATGAAACATTGAACATGGGATTTTTTTGGATTAAAGCATCTGTTTTATATTCAGTCTGACATCAATGACAGATATGTGAAGGATAATGTCCAATGTGGTGGATGCACAAACAAAATCATCAGTATTAGTATTGCTTATTGTAATTAATTTTATTATACACTTTTAATTGGTCGCAAAAAGATCTCATGAATTTAATAAACGATACCTCACATTTTCTAATAAATTTCCTGCCCAACTTTAGTTATTGCCCTCTAATATAGACATGCAGTATGTATAAATTCTGAATTTGAAGAAAACAATTCACTGTTATTAGTTGTCTAGTTTACCTAATTTAACTTTTATTCATGGATTCATGGTTCTTTGTCATTCCACCACATGTACGACATGTGTACACAGGGTATTAAAATGTAAAAGAAAAACAGTAATAAGATATGAACCAAGAAAAACATAAACAAAAAATACACTAAGCACTAGTGGCATACAAACAATACACCGAACAGCAGCATGAACATGAGTCAGTGTGAGCAGATGAGCACGAATGGACACAGCAACATGAAACAGATCAGCAGCAACATGAAACAGATCAGCAGCAACATGAAACAGATCAGCAGCAACATGAAACAGATCAGCAGCAACATGAAATTATTTTTCACAGTGATTATTCTGGTTAGATATTCACGAGTCTAACAGCCTCAGGGTAGAAGATGTTCCTCAGTCTAGTGGTTCTACACTTAATGCTCCTTAACCGCCTTCCTGAAAGAAGCGTGGCAAAAAGTGTGTGTGCTGGGTGAGTGGGGTCTCCCATGATGTCGGTGGCTCTCTTCCTGCATCTGGAGGTGTAGATGTCTGTGATGGTGGGGAAGCTGACTCCAACAGACTTCTGTGCAGCCTTCACCACTCTCTGCAAAGCTTTTCTTATACAGCATGTTGTGATTTTTTTAATGGGTGTTGTGTAAAATTTTTTTTTGTTTATCCAGTAGCAGCCTAAGTGTTCCAGCAGTAGAGTTTTGTTTCATTGCACTGCTAACTTAGGAACTGTTGCTGCAGGATGCTGTCTGGATGCTGCAATTTGAAGACCCGAGCTTGTCTGCCTTGGTCAGTCTTCCTTTTTGTCTCTCTTAAACAGTCTGACAGGCAGATGAGGCTGTTTTTGAAGAACTGTGTGCACTTTTTCTCTCATTGTTCAGACTGAGGCAGGTTTCCAGTTCCCTTCGATCCACCCCCCCCCCCCAGTGCTACAAATTGAGGGCAGTTTTCTGTATATCTGAAGCTTCAAATATTTCAAATTGTTTCCTGACAAAGCAGGAGTTTCTGTGAGGACTTTGTATTTGAAGAATTTTTCATCCTCTGGTTATTTCAGCTGCAGGGTGGAGGCAGTTAGGAGGAAGTTATTGCACTGGGTATTATGGGATATACGTCTTTATAACTGAAGTGCCCATGAAAGAATAGTATCCATCATAGAAATTTATTATCTTTTTTTTTTTTTTTTTACCTCAAAGTATTATGAAGACTTCCCAACCCCCAAGAAACTGTTTAATAGATTGTTTTATTACATGTTGATAACAGACGGGCTAAGATTATTTTCTGATTACAAACACTATAAAAACATCAAACGAGAGCTCTGAGTCATAGTGTTATGTGATCAGCAGGAAGAGATTCAATCTAAATGGATACTTTATGGTGCTTTAAAATACAAATGTTAATTCTAACAACACTCAGTAGTGTTACTGCAGAAATACATTTTGACAAGTTTTGACCTTTTTGCTGCAGTTCGGTTGTGTTTTTAATGGTTTTTGTGGTCGTTGGTCTGTTTTTTTTTTAAAATTTATTTAGTAATTTGGCTTTATTTACTTTCTGTTATTGATATTTATAGATGTTGCACTTTTGTCCTTGCTCTGCGAGGACAGTACCAGACAGATCAGAACATACTTGGTTGCTAAATCACGCCACAGCAGCTCGATGCTGCCGCCACAGGTATCTGATCTGCGCTGGGTTGTTTGGATGACCTTGTCATGATTATGGCATGAGGCCAGTATGCTTTGTTCTGCTTTGGTTTCTCGACGACAAAGCTCCCTGCCATGGAAACTGCCACTATGATGGTCAACCACTACAACCTTGGTGTTCGTTTTCTGTCATACATAATTCAAGTTCAAGTCGAGTTTGTCATTCGCATCACGTGTGGTACATGAGTTGAAACGAAATTATATACTCAGGGTCCCAGTTACACCCAAAATATAAAAAGCAACAGTATATAAGGATCTAATATATACATTAAGATATACACTCTAAATACAATAATGTAAATATGGCGTATCAAACAGCAGCCCGAACATGAGTCTGTGGTGAGCAGATGAGTCCTGTGCGTTATGTCCTTGAAGACCACGCCAAGTACTTTTCCTGCAAAGATCATCAATCTTCCCACTATTTATTTATTTTTTGCCAATACTGTACAGTATAATAAAGTTGTCATCCAGTGTCAAGGAGTCTTTCTGAAGCATATATTTAAAGAAAAAAATGTATTTTTAGGCTACAAATAAAAGCATGAACTGACTCGATGAGCAGCAGAATCAAAACTAAGATTAAACAAACACAAAGTTCTCCGATTTAAATCAGAGTTCATGATCAATGATCCACGTAGAAAATCTAACAAAGTTCAGTTAGGTCATCTGAACAGTTTATTTTAATTAATTATTATTATTATTTTTTTTTTTACACATTTTGTTCTTCATCCAAAGGACTTCATCAATCCGAGAAGCCACAAACAGAGTCCCACAAGCAGCACACCCACATACAGGTAGTGGACTAACTAGTTTGCTGGTGACGAGATGGTTTCTGGGAACCGCCCTCTCCCCCATCGACTCCTCTGCATCAGCCATAGCCTTTGTTTGTGGCTTCTCGGATTGATGTGTTTAGATGAAGCACAAAACGTCTCAACCAACAAATAAACCGACCAGATGACCTTAGTGAACATTGTTGGATTTTCTGATTTCGTTCCTCCTGACCCTGATTATTTCATTTAGATCTTTGTTGAACAAATGTAACATTTAGGAGCTGGACTTCACAAACTGTTCTGAATTTTCTCTCCAAAGCACACAGAAGGCATGACGTGAGAAGTTTGCAGTGTTTCCTCCAAATTAAAAGTAATACAGTCTCCCGCCCTGAACCATAACAACAGTTTGTCTTTATCAATATTTCATGTATTTTAGGAACATCCACAGCATCGACAAAAAAATAAATCATCTTTCGGGTCTGCAGCAGTTGACTGTCTCGTAATAATCCAGACCTCCTGCATGCAGTCACGCTTTTACACTGAGGAATTACAGGAGATGTGGATGGATATTCTGGGTCAGAAGTTAATGTTTGTATGTTTTTCATATTCAGACCCGGAGGAATGATTCAGGACTGCAGTAAATTTATGAAAACTGATCCATTCATGGCATGAGGGGCAAAGATCTTCGTTTCAAACAAACAAACAAACAAAAAAAACAGAAAAGTTTAAGTAGGTCTAGAGAATAGTTTAACATTGTTGAGAATAAAACTGTTAGAGTAAATGTGTTTTTATATATTACTGTCCTGTTTTGTTTTAGTGTGAGTACTATACCTAGAGATTTAAAGCTTACAAAATCTGCTGTTTTTTTGTTGTTGTTTGTTTTATGTAAAGGGAATTGCCAAGTCCAACACAACCTGAATACATTTCTGTGCTTGGTTTTGTTAGTTGAGATTCTAAAAATAAGTTGAGGTTGTAATGCTGTGAGAAGTATGGGGGTGGGAATATACATTTAGCTTTTCATTCGCTCCAGGTCTATTTCATTACACTTCTGAACATGAAAACGTTTGTTAAAAACAAAAAACAACAGTCTAGACATGCTAAATGCTACTCAGTTGAATAGAAAAGTTGGCAACACCCTCATCAACTTTAGCCATCAGTGTAATTTTATTTACTCACTGAAAACAAATGCTGCTTCTTCTTCTTTTTTGAGTAGTTATTCCTTGTAGGATCCAAAAGGTAATTAGTATGCAGTAGAAAATTATACCTCAACATTAAAAAGTGCACAGAATATGGACTAAAATCGGGACATTAGAGCCTGAAAGACTAAATTTGAAATAGAAAATGAGTCAGAATCCAGAGTAAAAGATCAAAATTAACTTATTGTTCTATAAGGATTCTTGTCTAAAGTCCTGTTTTTGCTGTGATTAAAAAAAAAAATCAATTTAACACTGTTCGACTAATATTAGAGAATCTTGATAACTCATGCCACAATGTACAACGTAAGATACAATAAAAACTGGACTGTATGATTTCTTGTCACAGAAATATCGTCTTCTACACACATCTAAAAACGTTAAAGTAAAACAAGTGCTGAGTTCAATGTATAAAATGACTGATTCAGCTCAGACTCTGACTCCGCTGCAGCTGCTAAGGACTGAGATAAACTGTCCATCTCAGCAACTGCCACATGGCATGATTTAACCACATTTTTTTGGCATTGCTTCAGATTTGTCATGGTCATGCTTAACGACCACAAACCATTGATTCAAACTCACAATCTAACACACAATTATTTGTCTAAAGTGTCAAAAAACAGCAGTCAAACTAAACTTTAGACTAAAGCTGCTTCATGTACAGTGATGACACGAGTACAAAGTAAAAATAAAAGGTAAAAACAGACTCATTTCCAAAAAGAACATCATTTGCTAATATTTACTATCATGACAGAAGAATGATTACATTCTTGTGAAAATTTAAGCATCAATCTTTCCCATGACGACTGAAAATGTTACTTTTCCTCACACTTTTCAACATTAAAGTTTAATACAGAAAATGAGCTTTCTGTTTTCCTGACCTTTGCATTTGTTCACTTCTGTCTGAGCCTGCAGCTACAAAGACATTTCATCACACTGCAGCCAGTATTCTTCATTTGATAGATTTAGGAAAGACGTGCAGACTAACTGATGGCAGCAAATGATGATTTTGTAACTTGCGCAGCTGTTCTATAAAACATACAGTTCTTCTTTTGAATTTTTAGTTTTAAGTAAGCGGTCACTCCAGCTGTGCTACATTAATGATAATGTCTGGTCCTGTTTAACCAGAGGCCTCTAAAGAAACTTCTCGTTACAGACTTTTCCTTCTGCTGCTGCATCAAAGAAACATCAGATTTTAAGCATCTACACCTGAAGAGTGAACATTTTATTGGCGTCTTTTTCTCAATGCACCAATGTCTTGCAGGCTAATGTGAGCAAATCCTCACTCTAAACCTTATAAACTTATTTTGCACTGCCAATGCAGTGGATTACTTAGAATTTACCAGTTCCCCTGTGCTTGCATAACAAGCATAAAATATAGTGAAGTAAAATTCTGCTTTGTAGAAACTAAAAATACACAATTCAATTATGGTCACACGTTCAATTAGAATGTCTTGCCTTCATTCTTGGAAGGCAGAGAAGAGCTGTTTATTAAAGCTAATTTATTCTGGTCCAACCACCTTTTGCCTTCAGAACTGCCTTAATTCTTTGTCAGAGATTCAACAAGGCATTAGAAATTATCTTCAGAGCATCTGGACCTTATTGACTTGACATCACAGTTTCTGCAAGTTTGTCAGCTCCTTATTAATGGGAATATCCCATTCCACCACATCCCAAATTAAGATTTGTGGAGACTGCCGTGAATCGAGCCTCATCAGACCAGACACTATTTTTCCAATTTCTTGTTGAATTTTAGTGAACTTGTGTGAAATGTAGCCTCAGTTTCAGGTTTGTGTATTCAGAGACTGTATTCTGCAGACCACAGTTGTACTGAGTGGTTATTTGTGCAACCGTTGCCGTCCTGTCATCTGGAACCAGTCTGCCCATTCTCCCCTTATATAAAGGCATTTCATTCACACAACTGCTGCTTACTGGATCTTTTCTTTGGACCAGTTTCTGTAAACTAAAAATTGTGAGTGGAAATCCCGGCAGTGTTTGAAATAGACTAGCCAGTCTGGCACAAGCAACCATGCCCGTTTTTTTACATTTGGGAGTTGTTTTCACTATCTCTGAGCTGCTGCCATCTGATTGGCTGATTACTTGTTTGAGCTAACAAGCAATTAAATGTGTTTTCCAGACAAAAGTTTGTTTTTAATATACTTTTTGGTATTTTTAAATCAGGTTTTCTTAACTGAGTTATGCTTCAGGTGAACTTCCCCGATGCTGAGACTATAAATTGTTTAATATTCAACATACTTTTTTTTAAATATTGAAACCTGCAGTATGTTCCAAATGTAAATGATAAACCTTTTTTGTTTGTTTGTTTAAGAAAGAAGTCATAATCTGTAATAAATAGCAACAATATATTTTTTTGTGTCAGCGTAGGAGTTATGGTTCCATAACAGAAGATGTTGCGCAGCTGGTGGGCTGTAAAGTGACAGCTGTGTCCTCTGGCTTCTGTAAAAAAATACAGCACCGATAAATATCCCCAAGACCGAGAGGGTTTAAATATGCAGACATGTTTTTTGTTTTTTTGTGGTGCAAGTTGCTTGTGTTGAGTTGCAGTTTTAGTTAACATGTCTGGAAAAACTACTACTTGCTCAGAGTAAGATGGTAGAAAAACTCAATGCTTCCATCTTTTTTTTTTTTTTTTTTTTTTTTTTATATTGGACAAAGGCAATTGGAGATTTTCAAGATTTTTTTTTCCTCATTTCATCAAATTTGACAACTTTCACATGAAGATGTGAGTGTGAGAAGCAAAGACTCAAACATTAGTTGGTATAGACTGTGACAGAATAGTTTATCTCAGTAAATAAAACATGGCAACTTGGAGTAACTTTTAGTTTCATGCATTTTTATACTAGTTCAACTTATTACCATCATAAAATATAAGATTTGGTGAAGTGTATCATACATGCAACTGAACTGTTATGGAGAATATGCGTGGGGTTATATTATCATGCTTTTTCTACTGATGAAGCCTTCCAGAACTCCAATAAAAACTAGCATGCCTGTGCAACAGTGAGGTTCTGTTCAAATACTGCTTCTGCCAATTTGTACCTTTTAAACCTGGTAGTTGTAAATTTGTACCAGGCTATTACCATTTCATCCAATCCCCAGTCAGCATTTCACCCCCAACAAGGGATGAAACCATTAAAATGTTGAACGCATGAACTAACCATATGCAAACATTCCCATGTGCATACTACCATGCATGCAGTGCACGTATCCCTGCGACCGTGCATACATTTATGCAGCAGAGGCTCCGGTCCCCACAGGAGCATGATCCTGTGCAGGGTGCTTTATTTCAGTCATGTCAACATGTACTTTGACTGTTCTCTGATGTGTGCAGAGGCAGCAGTTCCAATCATCCACATTTGTGGTGCACCTAAAGGTTCAATCACTCCATAAAATACAATTGTATCTGGCACAGGCCAGGTAAAACAATGCTGTTTGTATAAAATGCAGAAAAAAGCACAACTTAACCTGCTGTTTTTAGACAAACATCAGCAATAGTCCTATTTGCTGCTTAATTCCTGATTTAAACTGAAATATGCTCAACTTCATTTCCAAAGTGTACATTGAATTGTCAATGTCCGAATGACGAAGAATATTTCAACTACAGCCCCAAATTTCAAATGGGTTGAAAAGGAGGCGCTGTAGATGCATTCCCATCTCCCTGCCGGCTGTACTGGAGTGCCTTACTGCTGAGATCCTGGAACTGGCAGGAAACATGTCTCGTGACAGCAGAAGGACCGGGATCATCTACCAGCACCTGCAGCCAGCTGTCCGCAGGCTGCTGGGAGGAGTGACCATCGCTCTGGGAGGAGTTCTGCTTGGCATGCGGGCAATCCTGCAGCCCAGGGGAATCAAAAGGCCAGCTGAGTCTGGGTGTATTGATCGGATGGCATCTGCGGCCAGTTTCTTTGGATCCGCAGTGGGACAGACCTTTACAAGCGATCCTTCCTGCCTACAGCCATCAGTATCTATAACATCGCTTAATGAAATGAGGATAATGAGTTGCAGCAACATTTAATTTCCCTTTGGGATTAATAAAGTACATTTGAATTAAATTAAATGACTGTTAGGGTGGGTACAAAATGGACAGAAGGAGGTACAAACTGGGCAGAAGTGATATACAAAGTTACTTCTAGAAGGCTGTCTTTTTGTAATAATACATAAATAGCAAAGTATGGGTAAGAAGTGACCAAAGGTATGATTGGAGGTAGGACTTAACTTGGAGCCCATAAATGTTTTAATGAACTTTATGATGGTGAATGGAAACTTTTATAAAGTCAGTTTCTGCTAGACTTGAACTGAACCATCAGTCCTATTTTTTTTACATGTATTCTCTAATCAAATTTATTTCTGATTTGAGTAATCTCAATCAGTAAAAAAATGATTAAAGTATTGATCTAAATTAATCACCTTTATTGACTGTAACTTCAGCTGTGCAAAAGTGTCTAACACTGTTTATTGTTGACGGTGCAGAAAAAAATAAAACTCCCCATGCTGGAGGCAACAAGATGGTTCCTGACGCATCATAAACTCCTTGTCTAACTTCAGTTTGCATTTTGTTTCTGGATTAAATCAAGTGCAGCAAAGCTTGTTTTGGCGTGCTGGCTCATCAAACATTTATCTTCTCAGATCAGTGCTGCTGACTGGGGACAAGCTGAGACAACTTATAACCTCCATGAGGTTCTTTTCAAGGTTCATAAGGTAAGTTTTTCAGAGTTTGATCAATGCTGTATGGCAGTGTAGTAAAAACTTTCCTGAATAAACAGAGGATTTACTGATTGCATGACTTTGGCTTTATAAGGTGAAATGACACCCCAGCTTCTAAAAAAAACATATTTTTGTTTCAGCTGTGGATGGCAGAGGACTGCTGGCTCCAGGCGAGGCTTTATCTGGGCCTGGAGCATTCTCCTGAGCAGCAGGACAGCGAGTCCCTTTGCTTCAGTATTCTGGTGGGCCACGGCCAGAGCCACACCTTCAGGGTAGAACTGGCCACTGAGCTGGCTATCTGGGAGAAATCCTTCCAAAAAGCTGTCTTCTTGGAAGTGCAGCGAATACAAGTAAGTATTTTTATGATTAATGTTGCATTTACGGTAGTAGTGACTAAAAAACGAATGGTTTGACAACTAATTGTCAATCGTATCAGTTAGAAATGAACTACAAAGTATCAAGTAAAACTGCGTATATCAAGTGATACTCAACTCTTGGGTCTTAAAAAAATGCAAATGTTACATGAAATGTTTTTATATGAAAAAATTCTGGAGGTGTTTAAAGCCCCTCTGGTTAGATGTTCTGTTTGTGGTCGTGCTTCAGCCTGATTAAACCCAGTTGGGTGCTTGTTAAAGGCCTAGAACCCAGGTCCACATCCATCCCCTGTTTCTATAAACTGAATAAAAACGATGAGTAAAAGTTTCTTTGGAAATTATTTTCCAGGCTTCTTGATGCTTTTCTCTCTTATCTTAGATGTTCAGAAAAGTTTTGATTTAGCCGACACAATGACTTCCTGTTTCTGTTGCTACAATCCAAGCCGTCTTTAATCCGCTTGTTCGTTTCATGACTCACCTGGGGAAGTCTTGTTCACAGCGAGGATCGGGATGTTTTGACATCCACGCAGCTCCAAGGCTCTTTCTGCCATAGTTGCTCTGAGTAAATCCTGATTTTGTTATTTTTTTAGAGTCCATAAGGTGCTTCTTTCTTCCTCTACAGCTTCATGTGTTCTTTCACGTCATGTGCAGCTTTTTGTGTTTGACTCGATGTCTACCCACTCTTCAAAACAAGTCTCATAAAATAGAGAAACGCTTGGAGACATTTTAACCTGAGAGTCAGGTGTTTAAACTTTTAAACTCAATACCTTTGTTTCTTGTAGAAGTTGATTATATTTAGCATATTTTTAACTTTCAAAACAACAAAGGAAAGCTTGCATTAGTCTAAAGTTAATGGTAGTAATCTGTTACCACCGATAACATTGTAGGAGGATTTCATTTCTGCCTCTTTGTACCAATTTATTGCTTCAGTGAGGAGATCCCTGCATAAATGTTGACACGTTATTTTAATTCTGTGCCGTTTTCAGTTTCTCTAAGAATTTCTATTGCATCTAAAAGTGAAATGAAAAAGCTTAGTAATTTATAAATATTGTTTAAAATGCATGTAACATGGAGAACTTAAAGTATTAGTCCTCACTGAGCCATTAAATTGCTTCTTAAGCACATATCTTTGACGTTTAAAGCTCAGAGGGGAAAAAAACTTTAATGAGAGAATCATAGTTGTAACGTCAATCAAAAGACTCAAACATAAACACTTTAGTCTTACTTCATTATTCATTAAACGTTTTGTATCTGTTCTTAAAAATGGAATCAGGCATTTAATATCCATAAAGGTGTCACTCATAGTGGAACTAATTTTTCATGTAGCTAATTAGCGTTTTCGCTAACTTTGAAAACCTTTAGTGGAAATGGCTTCTGCTAAATTTAAATGTGGTAAATTTGTCTATTGTTTTGACAAGTTTCCACCCTAAAAGCATACAGGAGAATGAGGATTTGCATAGAGCGATGCTAGCTAAGCAAAGCTAAGCACCATCCGGTAACATATCCATCCTCACAGTGCTCCCCCCTCACATTTACCACAAACAGTTTCTGACTCGTGGTGTCAGTTTGCAGCCAATAACCGAGACGTTTTTAACATAAATGCAAAACCAAATAGTCAAACATTGCGCACATTATACCTACCCAGCATGCTTTGCAATGCTCCCATTTTATCTGGGATGTGACTCTCTCACATTTGATTTCACACATCTTTACTGTAATACTGATTTATTATTGTGAGCATATTGATGATGATGTACAGCAACTTTGTGGTTTATAAAAGTAGTTAACCATGAAGTGGATTGCTAAAGTGAGTTAATATATTACAGTAAATGACACAACAGAGACGTCCGACACACTTTGAATGCATCCCACAGCACACAGGACCAGATTAATTTATGAACGCTCACCTCTGAAGGGGGCGCGAATGTTTTACTTGTGAATTACGAGTAAATCGGTTTCATAAATCACAAGTTGTGATTTATGAACCAGTTTGAGTTGTTTTCACTTACTTACCACATTACAGTCTTGGTGTCGGCGACAGCAGTGCATGATAAAAGTTGGTGCTTTAGAAGAAGATAAAGAGTTATGTATTGTCATTATTGTATGTTCCCAGACAACAACGAAATTTCTTCTCTGTATTTAACCCATCACATGATACACACCCAGAGCAGCAGGTATCTATGTAAGTGCCCAGGGAGCAGTTGGGGATTAGGTGTCTTGCTCAAGGATTTCCTGACATGCAGTCATGGCAGGGAGTTGGACCTGTGATTTTCTGGTCCCAAGTCGGCTGCCCTACCTCTACGCCATCTCATCCCCCTTTTGGTATGAGCTTCCACTAACTTTTTAGTGATTTAGCGTTAACAAAGCTAACTTTGGTTAGCTGTGCCCAGTGTGTGTGTATTACTAGCAGCATGAATGGAAGTGGCTGTTAAAAATCAGATTGGTAAAATCTGGTGATGTGTGCTGTTGATCTCATGCTGCTGATTTATTTCATGCTGCTATATGACTTCTGTTGCGACTTGGCGCTATATAAATAAACTGAATTGAATTTATTCTTCCATATTCATCTTTTCACGCAGACTCATGTTCGTGCTGCTGTTGTTCGGTGTATTACTGTTTTTGCACTATTACATGTTTAGTGTATTTTTAGTTTAGCATATTTCTTAGTTCATATCTTCGATCTTATTACTGTTTTTCTTTTCCAATTTATACTTTTGTTGTCTGTAACTGGGACCCTGTGTACACAGTTTTGTTCCACCACATGTACCACATGAGATGCTAAGACAATATAGAAATCTTGACCTAAAAATGACATGGGAAAACTGCATAGTTCAGGATTGACATTAAAACAAAACAAAAATAAATACAAGGCACATGACTGTTAAACATTATGACAACAATAAACATTTTGAAAGTTTATTTATTTGACTTAAAGATGGAAAGTTACTCAGTGAATAGACTGAACCTTTAGTGTAAACTGTAAATCAGAGTTCAGGTGAAGTGTGGGAGGAAGACGAGGGACTGCAGCAGAGAAAATGTAAACTTTAATACAACACCGTGAGGCTGGTAGTGTGAGCTCAGAGCGTAGCTGCAGGAGAGGCAAAATGAATCAGAGGAATAAAAATTATGCTCAGTTCAGACAGAAAAAAAAAATACACAAGAAACAGAATTCCTGACTAAAAAATAAATGTGTGAGGAAAGATTTTGCAGAACACAAACACCAGGACTGTAACTACTTTTTAATGTGATCTGACTTCATTTATGCAGTTTTATCCCATCAACTCATTTTCCGTGTGTTAATGGAACATTATAAAGCGTTTCTGCTGTATCTAAAATGATTTATGTCATTTGCTGAAAATGATATTTCTCCAACCTTTGTTTGGTTTGTTTATGCTAAATGAATTTAAGGTGCTGCTTTATGTTTGCAGATTTAATTTTGATAAAATGTGTGACTGTCCTGAGATCTTTGTCACGACTGAGTGAGGTTAGAAATGAAATAAAGTCTTAAATGGAAATAAAACAATAAAAAAAAGTCAAATGAAAACTATTGTATAAATAAGAGGTAATAACTGAACAACAGTTTTAAAATACAAAGTTATTTTAATTGAGTGAAAGTTTATGAAGCATTCACTTGATCGTGATCCTTTTTTTTGTATGTTTTTTGGCATCTTATTCCACAAAATTTGTGCTATTTCAACAAATCATAAATCAAAATGTTTAGCTCGTTCAGGAGAATTCTTCTGTCACATTTGGTATTGGTGCAACTTTAGCTTTTTGAAATATTTAGACTTTTCTGACACTTGTTTCCGTAATTGAATAGAATTAATTTCATTCTAAATGAACTGAGTTAATTTTACATCCTTCAATCTTTAGTTCTGTTCACAAACTTTTGCTGCTCCTTTCACATTTTTTGATCATTTTCTTAAATGTAAACATTGACTTGGCATTTTTATCTTCATTCTCCAAACCATTCCATAATCTAATTCCCTGGATTGAGGCAGACCGTCCCTTTAAACTAGTTCTGTATTTTGGTTTTACAAATATCTGTTCCCTTAAGATTATAACAACTTTGTCTTTTAACAAAATGCATTTGGATTTTTAAAGGTAATGTGTTATTATGAGCCCTATTATAATCTACTAAATCATAGAACTTCAATAACTTCAGTTGATAAAATAATGTGCTTGATGGGTGACAGTAATGCTT
>JARVGV010000673.1:19127611-19143260 GCA_031762435.1 Hypsolebias longignatus
ATGATGCAGGTGGCTCTCTTCCTGCATCTGGAGGTGTAAATGTCTGTGATGGTGGGGAGGCTGACTCCAACAGACTTTTGTGCAACCTTCACCACTCTCTGCAAAGCTTTTCTTTCTGCAGGTGTCCTTTGGTCTTTATGCACTGCATCTATTTTTCAGCAAAGTCAGCCATCCATTTTGTCTAATTTCTTCTTGTTTCATTAAAAAAAAAAAAAAAAAGTGAAGAAATCAAATAAAACTTATGCAGCCCCAGCAATTTAAATTCACCTCTTTGATGGTGAGGTTTTCTTAGTGGCAAACTAGTTTGTTTATCAAAACCATTACTTTAAAAACTTCCAGTGGGATTAAAAGTAATTTACTGTCATTGTTCCAGATTGAAGGTTCGCTCTGCATGCCTTTTCGTCGCTCCACTCCAGACTGCTTCATCCCTTCTGGGTCCGATTTCCATCAAGTCCTGCAGCGACAGCAGCTGAATGCCATCACATCATACATCGATGCTTCTCTTGTTTACGGCCACACTCCACAACTAGAGAGCACCTTTCGTGACCTTTCCGGCCTGAGTGGAAAACTTGCCGTCAACGAACGGTTCAGGGACCAAAACGGAAGGTCTTTTCTTCCTTTCGTAGCCAAGATGCCATCAGCGTGCCACACGGATCAGCAGGGGGAGAGAGTGGAGTGTTTCAGGGCTGGAGACAGTCGGGTCAACGAGGTTCTTCCACTGATCGCTTTGCATACGCTGTGGCTCAGGGAGCACAATCGAATCGCTGAGGCACTGAAGCTCATCAATGATCACTGGAGCCCTGAAGTCATCTACCAAGAAACCCGCAAGATTGTAGGAGCCATGCACCAGGTATATCAGGAGCTTTTTTCTTAACTATATGAAAATGTTTTCGAAACTCAGAGGAATGTAAACCCAAAATCTGGAAAAGTTATTGCTTTCTCTTCTCAAAGTAAAATAAGTTTTTCCAAATGCTATAAAGTAAAGTTACACTGACTAGCATTTAAGTTTGTCTTACACTTTGTTTGTGGCCGCTGCTGTTCTGCAAACCTGCCTGTTGTTGTTGCCCTTTCTGCAGCAGAGCAGAAAGATGACAGTGATTGATTAAACTGACTCCTTTTAGCTGCAGGCTGAGCATTATCAGCGATGAAGAAATGTTAGGCTCATATATTATTCATTTAAATATATATATTATTACATGCAAATGATTCATTTAATCCACTAAAGTTCAGCAGTGACCCTGCTACAAGCCAGCAGAGTAATATTTGAGCAAGGCGAAAAATAAGCCTGTAATAACTCAGATCTGAGTGCAGCAGCAGTGGATCAACATTATTATTATTATATTTTTTTCAGGTAAATCTGACAGTGTCAGGATGGAGAGGTTTAAAATATTGTAGAGGTGGGCTAAGAAGTAGGAAGGTGGAAGATTTCCAAGCTGCAGTGACAGCCAAAAGTAAATATCTGGGCTGAGCAGGATGCAAACTGATGTTGTCTTCACAAAAAATAGAATTACAAACGTCACATTTAATTAATAAGAGTAATTGATTAAATACCCAGAATCCCTTTAAAAAAGTGCATCGTCAGCCGTTTGTGCCAGTTTTCAACAAAAATCCTCTTGATGCAGAAGAACAATTTGGTCAAACTTTATAAATTTCTATTAAAATGTTACGCACACTTTTTATATATGAGACGTGACAGAGCTCAGAGGATGTGTTAAAGATAACTCTCAACTACTACCAACCTTTTTTTTTTTTTTTTAAAGTCAGGCTCTGCAAATGTTTGCTAAGCTCAGTTGGTTGTGGCGGCCATCTTTAATTAGATTGAGTTCAGTTTATAGATGTACTTCGATTTACGTTCAGAGTTTAATATAAATCTGCTCGGACATTTTGCTAACACTCCAGACAAACTCACAGACGCAAAAAAGCCATATTGACGTGCTTTTAAAAATGATTGCAAACTCAGAGAACACAAGAGGGAAAGCAGACGAAGTCCCGAGAAAATCTTTGGCAACCTTCATAAAGTTTGGAAAATAAGACTACTTGAAAAGATTACAAGTCCGGCTGCTCGAACAGAAGGCGTAAAGAAACGAGGGATGCTCCAAGACTTTTGGACAGTACTGTATACACAGATATTATATCAAGGATATTTTTCTACTATTTTGGGATACCCGCTCCTCCCAGTTGTGCGATCCTACTGGGAAAACAGGATCTAACTGCAGCTCTTTGTAAGTTTCAGTGGCTGACAGCTCTGTTGTGGTTTTCACTCTATATAGTTGAGTCCCAACACACACACACATACACACCATCTGTTTCCTTTACAAACAAGCTGAGTTTAGTCTCGGCATTATTCACTGAAAGCATCACTTTAACAGATGGAAATGTGAGCTGCAGCAGTAATTAGAGCCCAGAAAGCTCTTTCCAGGACACCGTGCAGTTGACAGGAAATGAAACACAACCGATAAATGTTTTAGGGCTCAAAGCGGGCGCCAGATGTGCAATCAATGGATGCAATTAGTTACAAATACAACTTTAATTGTTGTCTGTGTGTTTATGTCAGACACTGAATGATGCATTTGCAACTGAGCAGGTCATGTTGCATGTTGTCGCCTGCCACTGAAGGAGAGGGACAAAGGTGCTTTTGCCCGTGCGTGCACATGCATGCATGTTTTTGTTTCAGGTTACACTGTGGGACCAATTTTGAGAAAAATCCTACTTTGTGGGGACCAAAGCCTGGTTCCCATAAGTCTCATTGGGGGGTTAAGTTTAGGACTAAGCTGTGAATTGCAGATGGGTTAGGGTTAGACATGTGCAAAGTACTAGTAATGGTTAGGTTGAGGGTAAGGGTCAGGGTTAGGCTATAGAAATTAATTAAAAATGAATGGAAGTCAATACAACATCCCCACAAAGTTAGAATTACTTGTGTGTGTGTGTCATTAGAAAAAGTATACTGTATAATGAACAAAAGAATGGGTTTTAACAAAACACTAAGAAATCATTGTGGGTGCTTCAGCTGATTATCTTTTAGAATTGCACCCATTCAAGATGGCCGCCACAGGCAAATGACCTTACCAAACACTAAAACTGCAACAATTAACTCATTTTACAAACACTGGGCTACAATTTGATGTGGTAGTGACTGAGCGTCACCCCCAACACATGCCTTGAACACTACAGATTGCAGAATATTCTTGCTTAGAATATGTGCCTGAACTGTTAGCAGTCTGTTAGCAAAATTTGATTTGATTTGATGATTATTATTCATTTTAAAAAGGAACAATACAAAACAGTTTCATCAGATACAAGAATACAAAAATAGGATAAAATGAAAGGAGCAGAAAGAAGAAGAAATCTTATTATATCTGCCCCTTATTTCACAGTTTGCTTGAACAATGATAACCTTCAAATTACATAACAAAATGAATAACTCCACGTAATTATGCCTCACTGGACAGATTTGAATGGATCTCTCAGAAATAATCCATTAGTTGTACATCAGTACAACTGATTACTGTTTAGAGTCAACTAAATTCAATATGGCCACCACAGCTAACTGACAATAGCCAACACATAAATGGCTACTACTCAGTCATGTTTACAGATATTGATCTCAGTCTGGTGTGGTTGTAGCTGAGAGTCATCCTCAAAACATTCTGAGTGCTGCACATCTCACATGATGTCTCTCATAACAACTTTTAGGTTTGATTAGAATTGCTGTAACTTTTTTTCCCCAACACAAGATGATGTTAGTTTCATTAAAGCAGATGCATTTTATATTGGTTATCTTGACACTTTGTAGTAAAGCAACACCTTTTTCTTGAAAAAGTTTCATTTGCATGAAGAGTCAATTTGATTCAAACTACGTTTTAATTTGGAGCTAAATTAGTTTCTTTATGTTAACATATTCCTAAAGTGAACTATGGGAAAACTTTAAATCACCATCTATGAGCTTTGTGGGTGTTTTGCTTCAAGCAGCTAAAACTTTCTTTCCAGCAGACTGTCAGTGGGCGACCACCTGAAAACATCAAGTCACAAACAAACAAAGGTCATTTCAATAAAGGAGTTCAAGCTGTGGAAGCTGCTGTTCTCCCTGAAATGAAGAGGCTGATGTATTATGGTCTGTTACATTTTAGAACAGAGGATCGGGGGCAGGAGGCTGATCAAATTAGAAACATTTCCTTTATGTGGCTTCTTTAAGCACTTACTGCCCTCAAGTAGACGTGTTTTCAAGCTTAACTGAGTCAAAATAATTAAAAAATGTCACTTTTCTACATACTGGAAGCTGCTCTACAGCTACAAATTTAATGTATTGTTAGAATGTTTACAGTGGTGTGGCTTTTGAATACTTTTTACTTGGAAAAGGAGGGAATATTTAAAAAATATATGAAATCAATATGAAATTGAGACAGCATCACTATAACAGTAGTGATTTTCCCCATGCTTTATCATTGGTTGGTATAAATTGTCAAACCTATGATACTGATATGTTCTTGTTCTGTTTATGTGATGCCTTCATTTCTTGTCCAACTTCCAGATTATAACAATGAGAGATTACGTCCCAAAAATAATTGGGCTGGAGTCATTTGAACGTTACATCGGACCCTACAGGGGATACGATCCAACTGTGGACGCCTCAGCCTCCAATGTGTTCGCCACTGCAGCGTTCCGGTTCGGACATGGGACTATACCACCAATCCTCAGTAGACTGAATGCAAGCTTCCAGGAGCACGAGCAACACCCCCACCTGAGAATTCACAAGTCTTTCTTCAGTCCTTGGAGAATAGTCAAAGAAGGTCAGTGCACTCCTCTTATGGCTGTCTTATGAAACTAATATTATACCCTGAAAATGCATGAGAAAAAAAAACAGAGTAAGAGGAGGAAGGTGTTTTATTTGGGTCAGCTGTAGGATAGGATCCAGAGTGTTTTTCAGTTTTATGATTAGTTGCATGCAGCTCTTGTGACTCACAAACTGCCAGTATATGTATTCCTGTTTTTAGTGTGAAATCCTGCACCAGTATGAAGTGGGATGGATGATTAATGATAGGCAACAGATGAGCTGTGTAGAGATGTGAAACTGGTGGTGAGAACAGTGGAAATAAGGGCAACTGAGAGCATCAAGAGAAACATAATGGAAAACTCGGCAACTCAAACCAAGTAAAATACAATAAAAACAGATTAAATCATACACAACTAAAAAAACCCAAGTTGAGAATCGTAACATTTATTGCCTAAGTTTTCTAATAAACATAAAAATCCAAACTTTTACATGTAGACATTTTGTTTCACTGTCAATTTGTGCAAACTTGATTTTAAAATATTTAAAGGCTTCTTCCACTTGCCTAGCCACATAAACATCTGTATGGCACTGTGGGATTGCTTTTTTTTAATTGCCATGTTAATATTCATAGTAGTTATGTAACCCTAAGAGAAGACAACACGAGGTGAGGTAGGATGATGACCCAATCTCCAGAGGCTGAAGCAGGAGAGACACCATCTTCTGTTGCCCAAAGGCATTTCTTTTATGAGATAATGTTTTATTCATTCCTGCCATTCAGTCATTTTATTTCACTAAAATAAACTCCTGAAACACCAGAGAGCACAAAGTCTAGATAAAGAGAAAACTGTTTTTTTTTTTTTTTTGGGTCATTTATATTAAAGCTCTACTGTACATTATAAACTCTCTGTACTAGTAAAAAATGCATACATACATGCATAAATAAAATATATTTCCTCAATCATGTTATTCAAATTTGCTGATTCACATTATTTTTTTGTTTATTTTGTGTATGTTTTTTGCACTCTACTTTGTGCTGTTCTAATCATTCATGTATCAAAACATTCAGCTCTTTCAGGAGATGGGTGCTATGAAATTAGGGTTTTGTAACTTTTACAGTTTGTAAAATATTTTACAGTACAGTAATTATAAATATTTACCCCATCAAAATTCAGTATCACAATAGTTTCTAAAACTTTTTCTATGAAAACTAATTTAGCAAACTCAGATTTGTGTCTGTGTTATTTTTAGGTTCAAGCTAGCTTTTTGCTACTATTTGTTTTAGCTATACCTTCATGCTATTTAAAGCATTTAGCTAGACTTCAGCTATTTTTATCCTGTAGCTACCAAGTTGCTATTTTTAGCATTTAGCAAGCCTTCTGATATTTTAGCTTCTAGTCTCTTAAATTTCGGCAGTTATCAAGCTTTTTTGCTACTTTTAACTAGCCTTTTGCTAAAAAAAATGCTTTCAGTTCTGCTTATTTTAGCTTAACAACTCAGTTTCAGCTTCTTCAGCAGATTTCAGCAGTCATTCAGCTCTTGGCATTCACTCGGCCTTTTGACCAATTATAATTTCTTTTGTTTCATACATTTCTTTGTGGGATTTTTTTTTTCTTCTTCTAAGCATTTTTCACTTCATAATTCTGTAAAACTACCGTATACAAAAAATACATGAAACTTCATATTGCCAGTAAGAAATACATCTGTATCCAGGTGGGATTGAGCCAACCCTGAGGGGTATGATAGGAACGGCAGCGCCAACGGTTCATGCAAACTCGCTGCTAGTGGAGGAAGTAACAGAGATGTTGGTGGTTCTTGATTCACATCAAAATATGGATCTGGCTTCTCTGAATCTGCAGAGAGGACGAGACCATGGACTTCCAGGTGAGACCTTTTTTTCCCCACATTTTGATAAGTTTTAACATTTCACCCACTGTGAAATATTAAATGTTGCCTTTTATATCCTTATAATCTGTATTTAAAACAATGTGTTGGGTCTGAGCAGAAATGGCATGTCAATATTTGACATGAACAGATAATGGCAGATCAAGAATCATGTGTTAAGATAGAAGTAATATCAAATGTGAACAATTAAATTTTAACATTTCATTTTAGGAAATGATGTCAATTTGTCCTCTAGTAGTCTAAGCTTAAGGCAGCATAACAAGCCAATTCTAACTAGGATTTATCAAAAAAGAAAGTCTTAAAACTGGACAATGTGTCAGCCTCACAGACAGAAACTGGAAGTTGGTTCCACAAGAGAGGAGTCTGATACTGTAATTGAAAGTTCTGCTCCCATTCTGCTTTTGGAAACTATAGGAACCGCAAGTGAGCCTGCAGTCTGAAAGCGAAATGCTCTGTTAGGAAAATATGGAACAATACGATCTTGAATATAAGATGGAGCTAGGTTGTTGAGGGCTTTGTAGGTTAGAAGTAAGATTTTGAATTAAATTCTGAATTTGACGTGGAGCCAGTGGAGAGAAGCTAAAACTGGAGAGATATGATCTCTCATACTAACTCCAGTTAAGACTCTGGCAGCGGCATTTTGGATCAAATGAAGACTTTCAAGAAGTACCGGTACTTGGACACCCAGATAATAAACCATTGTAATAATCCAGTCTAGTCATGACAAATGCATGAACCAGTTTTTCTGCATCATTTTTAGATAAACTGTTTCTAATTTTAGTGATATTACACAGGTGGAAGAAGGCAGTTCTAGTAAGGTTTTTAATGTGGGGGATAAAATACATGTCCTGAAAATTGAAAACAACACCCAAGATTTTTAACATTAGAGCTGGAGGCCAGATTAATGCCATCCAAGGAGGGCAAAAGGCTGCAAAATGTATTCCAAAAACCAAACCCCCAGTCTTGTCTGAGTTTAAAAGCAGAAAGTTAAGGGTCATCCAGTTTTGTTATGTTTTTAAGACATGCTTGTAGTCTAAGTAGCTGATTGGATCCATTGGTTTTCATGGATATAACTGTGAATCATCAGCATAACAATGAAAATTTACCCCATGCTGTTTAATAACTTTACCTAATGGAAGCATAAGGTAAAGAGTATTGGTCCAAGCACTGAGCCCTGAGGAACTCCATGACTAACTTTAGTGTATGAAGAAGATTAATTATTTACAAGTACAAATTAGTCTATCAGATAAATCTGATTTAAACCAATTTAGAGCTGTTCCTTTAACCCCTATATCCTATTCAAGTCTCTGTAGTAGAATATTATGATCAATTGTATCAAATGCAGCACTGAGGTCTAACATGATCAGTGTAGACACCTGTCCATTATCAAGGACCGTGAGAATATCATTAGTAACTTTTACCAGTGCAGTTTCTGCTATGATGAGATCTAAACCCCGACTGAAACTCTTCAAACAGATTGCAGTATTTCTTTGCAGATGCTCATGCAACTGACATGCAACTATTTTCTCTAGTATTTATATATATAAAATAAATAAATCTAGTTCTCTTATTTATTTCATAGTTATATTACCATATCATACTAATCAACCTTAAACTCATAACAGGGATGAAATAATCTCTGTCCATGTGTTCATTTGTATCAGGCTGGACTGTTGTGATTATTATTTTATTTTAAAGCATGTTAGAAAAGCTGCTGCCTGATTTCTCACTAACACCATAAAGGTGGAGCATGTTACAACAGTCCTGAAGAGACTGCAAAGACCTAAAACAGATTTCTGTAATCCTACTGTGCGCCTACAAATCCTTTCAGATTTACTTAGGCTTTACAAAGCGTTCAGAGCCCTCGGGTCATTTTGGACTTGCTCAGTGTTCAGAAACAAGCGAGATGATGCAACTTTTATTTACTGCAGTTGTTGAACAAATTTGATTTAATCACCTGGAACAGAAAAGAAATATACATTTTTAAATAACACTGCTTGCTTCAGATTTCATACGCAGTTCATCAGTTGTTTTTTTTTATGTAGCTTGATATTTTGATGTTTTTACGTCCCTGTGAATCCGTGTGAATAATTGATGCAATACAAAAAAAAAGTACCTTGTGTAGTTAAAAGGAAACTCTGATTATTTTACAACACTTCTTCTTATGTGTAAAAACCTCTCTGAGCCTGCAGGGAGAACTGTGTGAAAACGGATGCGGCTCAAAGAGCACTCGTGTAAAAATAAAATATATTGGTGTGTTGAGCACGAGAAAAACTTCACTGCTGATGGAGGCCAGAGGTTTGAGAATACATTAACAGCTGCACACCTTTGTTCAGGGTGAAGCTGATGTGATGTTTACATCAATGCTTACCAAAAGGAAAATGATGTATTTATTTTAAGCAGTACATTAATCAACCTGAGCCTCTTTGTGAAGGGCATGTCAAAGAAAATGTTCTCATTAAGTAAACATGATGCAACCTGCTAAACATTTCAGTCTTTTCTGTTCAGTGTCCTGAGACGACTTCTGTTGTGACTTGGTGCTATATAAAGAAACTGAATTGAATTGAATTTGAATAGAAAAATTAAAACAAGAAGAAAATTGGATTTAAAAATGCTTTGATGTATCAAAACTGAGTTAAAACTGCACTAGTCCACCAGTATGTAGTTCTGTAATGCTGCCATGAAACTACACTAAAACAGGAACAGTGTGCACATGAATAATACACAAAGTTGAACATGTTTTTGCTTCCAACTGTAAACGCAGAAATGAAAGACGAGGTGAATATAGAGTCCTGTTTGAGGAATGATGATTATTTGGAATTTTGACTCCATGTCGCATAAAACTCCAGAAGCACAAGAGTGCAGGTTGGTACTGACTGGGAGTCGTGTCCAAATATGAGGACGTAAAAGAAGTTTTCAGAACCAGGGTCCAGAGCAGGATGGCTGGTACTGCCTAAACTCAGGCAGTATCATTTAGGGCAGGGGTGTCATACCCACTTACAAAAAGGGGCAAAAGTTAAAAATATTTTCAAACTTAGGGCTGGTTTCAGAATCAACATTAACTCCAGTTCCTCAAAGAGTTTGATTGGTCTCATTTGACGTTCTCTGTTGCACTTTTGACATCATAATCCAAGATTACTGAAAAACATGATACAAATATTTTATATTTAAAATCACATCTTGGGGCCAGATAAGATGTCAATGAGGGCCACATTTGGTCCTCTGACCTTGAGTTTGACACGTATGATTTAGGGAATCTTAATATGCTCTTTCTGTGTGGATGCAAGGCAACAAGTGGGTTCAAAAATTGGTCTTCACTAACTTCATGCAGACTCACACTGGGACATTTTTTTATCTTTAAATCACTTCTTGGTCTGTTGCCTTCATACATCTCCTCCTACATAAGTGCAGCTACAGCTTGCACTCTCAAGACATAATTACCTGCAGTGTACTCTCAGTGCAGACTGAACTTGGCAAAAAGGGCCTTCTCTTACTCCGCTCCTGTTTCCTGGAACACCTTGCAAAAAGATCGGAAGCTCTAAATTTTGACCACTCTAAGGGATTTTGGATTAAACTGCTAGGTTCATGGTAAAAACCAATGCATACTGTTTTCAGTATTTTACATTGCTTTATAATGGAGCTGTTTTTGTTTACTTTTTGTATAATTTATTTTATTTACTTTTCATTTTACATGCTTTTATGATTGCTTATTGTAACTTAACTGTACCTCATCTGTGCTCTTTGTTTAAAACAGCTCTCTCTTGTAAATGAGTCCTCATGGCTCAATGTAACTGACCTGTATAAATAAAGGTTGAATGAATGACTGAAAAGTATTAGTAATCTTTTATATATTCACAAGAACCGTTGTGCAAATCTATGTAATCTAAAAAAATAAAATAAAATAGTGTTGGTAACAAAATTTCTGCTCATGAATTGTAGCCAACAATGGGGGAATGAATTCACAATCTGTGTCTTTATTTCTGCACGTGGCACTTTCCAGGCTCTGTAGACTTAAAACTTCATTGCCTTTAAGACTTAAATCTGCCCACAAATTCTGAAAGTGCGAAACAATTAACATAAGGCGTAAAACAAAAAAAAAAGCTTTTCAGTTTTAGCGTTCTTCTTGTCTGTTTCAAAGAATAATAAGTAAACTGGTTTAAAACACAACGCCAACATCCATGCTCAGTAATCCAGGTATAAAATCTAACAATGATGAACATTGTTGGATTTTATATCTGGATTACTGAGCACGGGCTTTGGTGTTTTGAACCAGTTTGACTTGACTGTGGACGAGGGAGAGGGCGTGCCCCAGAGGCCATCTTAGCACCAACATAACTGTTTTTTCCACTTTGGAGTAGGCTGTTGGTGGAGAATCAGTTTGTTTGGTGGTTCCTCAAACTGATGAAGACTTCTGGATGGAGGGTGAAGCGTCTCGGCACAAAAAAAAAAAAAAAAAAAAAAAACTGTCCAGATGACCTGACTGAACATTGTTGGGTTTCATCAGAGAATTTTCACAGAATCCCACTTGTCTAACACGTGACTAAAATTCAAGAAAATCTCCTTTATTTTTCAGGTTACAACAAGTGGAGGGACTTCTGTGGATTGATGCAGATTCAGACTTTGGCTGATCTCACCAAGGCTGTAGGAGACGTCAGCGTTGCTGAGAAGATACTGGATTTATACAAACATCCAGACAACATTGATGTTTGGCTTGGCGGACTCGTTGAAAACATCTTACCCGGATCAAGAACTGGTCCGCTGTTTGCTTGTCTGATCGGAAAGCAAATGAAATCCATCCGTGATGGTGACAGGTGAAAAAAAAAAAAAAAGAAAAGAAAAAACAGTCAAAGTTGTTCACGTGATCTAATTCTTTGTTCTTTTAGGTTTTGGTGGGAAGCCAATGGTGTTTTTACGCAGCAACAGCAGAACGAGCTTCTGAAAGCTTCTCTGTCTCGGGTCATCTGTGATAACACCGACATACATGAAGTCCCTCCTGATTCCTTCAGATTTGGGAACTATCCAGCTGATTATGTCGAGTGTGGTGCAATCCCATCGATGAGCCTGGAAGCTTGGAGAGAGGAGAAGAGTCGAGGTAAAACTGAAAGACGTTTTAATTCTGTTGCACAAAATACTCAAAAAACTTTTGTTGCTCACTTTCAGACCTAGAGCTCTGCGGCTTACCAAGACCAATAACAAATGGAGATTTCATATTTTCCTCTCTGTCTGGCAAACTGACCACTCTCTACTCCTGTTACCATGGCTTCAAATTAGAGGGAGCTGCTGAAATCTTTTGTGAAGGAAATCAGTGGAGTAATGAAGCCCCTCGGTGCACATGTGAGTGAATGTTCTTGATTTGTTTCGTCCGGTCTGTTTGCAGCGCTGACAGAGTGGAGCTGTTTAACATTAAGGACAGATTCCACCGCTGGCTGATTAGTGCAGAATCCTCAGTGATTGAAGTGCTTCGCCCTGAAACAAACTGTTTGATGGAGGCCAGGAGAGTCTGGTTTCTAGTGCTGTTCTCTTTGAGTGGGACTTCACTGCTATCTGCTGGTGTAATGGAGGACAACCAAAGAGCCAGAGAGTCAACACGTCTGTGTAATGAAGAAACTATAAAATGTGGTGCACAAACACCAGAATTTAGGGTTTATTCTGCTGGAAATTTACTTTTGCATTCAGTTGTTTGTTGGAAAATCAAGATGGAGCAACTGCACTACAGTTAAAGTTAATGTAAACTAGTATTTTGTAGGTTTTCTGGGTATAACTATTTGTGTGAACGCTTATGAAGCATTCACTCTGTTGTGATCAATTTTTCTTTCATACCTTTCTTTTTTGGGGGGCATCTTTCTTCTGCAATTTTTGTGCCATTTCAACAAATCATAAATCAAAAATGTTCAGCTTGTTCAGGACAATTCTGTTATGACGTTTGGTATTGGTGCAATTTCAGCTTTTTGAAATATACAGTAGTGTATAGCCTTTTCTGCCATTTTTTTTTTCTCAAAGTGAGTTGAGCTCATCTTTCAGATCTTTAGATCTGTTTACAACTTTTTACTGCTCCTTTAACATTTTATTCTGGTTCAGCTTCTTTCAGCTTTCTTGTGCAAATTTAAACTTTTTTCAGCTATTTTCAACTACAGTAATTGCAGCTGTTTTTTTTTTTTTTTTTTTTTTCCCCATCTATTTTGCACTCCTTTTAGATTATTTCTGCTAACTACAACATTTTTGTGCTTCTAATTTCTTTCTGGTAATTTCGGCATGTTATGCTCTTTTCAGCCAATTTCTGCTAGTTTCCACATTTCTGGCTATTTTAACTACTATTTAGCTGTTTTATGCTAATTTTAGCCTTTTCAGCTAATTCCACATTCTTACTCATTTAAATTCATTTCAGCCTAATTCAGCAAACATGTGCTCTCTCTGCATTATTCTGGTAGCTTAAGCTTCTTCCTGCCTTTTCAGCTACTTTACAGCTGATATTTTTTCAATTTAAATGTTTTCACATCATTTCCACTTTTTGTACTAATTTCTGCTTATCTCAGCTTAAATTAACTTTATCATAATTTCAGTGTGCTATGCTTCTTTCATTATTTTTTCATTCTAGTTTCAGATTTTTTTGCTATTTCAGCTAGATGTTTTGGGGCTAATTGTAGCTTTTTTACTTAATTACATAATTTATTTGAGCTCATTCAAGCTCATTCCACTTCCTTTTGGTAGTTTGTTTCTTTTTGCCCTTTCAACTACTTTTCAGCTATTTTTTTGCTAATTTCAGCCTTTTTTTTAGCTAATGTCCTAATTTTTGCATTAATTTTTGTTCACTTAAACCTAATTCAGCAAATACATGTTCTTTCTGCTTTCTTCTGCTAACTTGGGCTTGTTATTCAATTTCAGCTACATTTCAGCATGTTTTTAGCTAATTTTAACTGTTCTTCAGCAAGTTCTTCAGCAATAATAATTCACACTGCATTTTCACAGGAAATGCAATTAATTTAACAATGATTAGAAAATACTTTCACCACTTCTTTAGGACATCTTCCTTTCATGTTGAAAAAATTTAAACCTGAGCCACAAAATGTTTCTTTAAATGTTGTTTGGAGATGTAATGTATTTGTGAGATTTCATCACTTCAAGAATTTGATGTTGAAATGAGAAAAGAATCGTTTTGGCAATTAATACAAAAACTGAAATGCTTCACTTGTACCAGTTTTGTGTTGTATTTTTCCACTTACAGTATTCCTCTGAAGTGTTTCAATAAACTCAGCCAGAGAATAAAATCCTTCAGCAGGAAACACTGGACAGGTAACAGATGGGGTAAAGTCAAATACACTGGAGGAGCTTTAAATTACATTTTTATGAGAATTCTTTTGGCAGAGAAAATATTTTCATACTGATATTTTTTAAAGCAATGATTCCCAAACATTTCAGCCATGGATGCACAAAATAAAATATAAATAATTTATAGACCAACTAGAACTGTGAGCTGTTATCACCAGGGTCCAAACCTTGATGCATGCCTACCCTCGCCAATCTCATCCCCAACACTCATTCAACCTACAGACCTATATGATGAGGAGAAAATTGAAGGTCTATATGAAGACCTAAGGTCTCAGCAGCTTTTCCAAAGTTGAAATAGTCTTTTTTCTTCTTTAAGCTCTTCCATGTTCAGGGGACGCCACAGCGGTCCACCTCTACCACAATTCGTCCTCACACCAACTACCTCCATGTCCTCTCTAACTATCTCCTCTTTGTTTTTCCTGGCAGCTGCATTTCTACCATCCATCTACCAATATACCCACTGTCCCTCCTCTGGACATGTCCAAAGTAATAAGATGATAAATTTGTTCATCATTCAAAATGCCAACAAAAAATAATAAATTGATACAAAATACAGCTTGTCATTTGAGTGAACTGATTAGATTGATGAATATATTTGTGTATTTTGTTGTTGAATATTAAATAACTTGAGATTTTGCAAACTTAGAAAAGTCCAACTTCAGCAAGTTTGATAATGTTAAACCTGCAGGTTTACCAAATTTGTCACATTCTGAATGAAGCAGTGGCGTAGTCTACGTGATATATGGGTATATATGGAGTATATCCACTAGAAAAGCTCAAGGATTTCAGTATACCCACTTCAAAGTGCCCAATGACACATAACGTATCATTAGGTACGTGCCATCGATATGTTAAATGGCAGTTAAACACTTCCATAACAATCTATTGGTATGCAGCGCTTGTTTATTACATTCACTTATCCAGCAAATTATTATATAATTAATACTACTTCCTACTTAATACATGAACGTTTTGGTTTGATACTGTTTTATAAATTCTATAACGTCTTTAATACAAAGCCAACTGTTGTACAAAGTGTGTACGTTTATTCAAATATAAGCATCAGAGAAATTTGGAAATGTTCAATATGCTTAAAAAATCAAAATAAATTGACGATTACATTGTACTAACCAGTGTACTTTGGTTTCTAAGCACAGTATACAGACTGACCATGGTAAAGTTAGTTTTACGTTGGACATTCACGCTCCATGGCTTCAACAATGTCTAACGTCCAATGTAAAACTAACGGTGGTATACCCACTACAAAAATATAGACTACACCACTGGAATGAAGCCCATCTAATGTTGCATTCATTTCTAAATCGTCACCATTTTCCTCAAATTTAATTCACTTCAAGAAGGAAGACGAGGTTAAACGGAGAATATTTGGACTTGGAGCATGGAATAAGCACAGCAGTAGAGCTGTGGTGTGGTGTAACTGTTGACAAATGTACATTTAATTCAGAAATAATTCACTGTAACGACTACAAGATCGCTTCTGGAGGAGAAAAGTTCCTGTGGAGACAAAAGCTTAATGTTGGGAGCAATCCAGCTCAGAGTCAGAGTCAGAGAATCTTTATTGTCATTTGCACCACATGTGGTACATGTAATGAAACGAAATTATGTACACAGGGTCCCAGTTACATCCAA
>JARVGV010000673.1:19183039-19200916 GCA_031762435.1 Hypsolebias longignatus
AAAAAACGTGTTTAAAAAGACGTTACCGATCGCCGTTTTAGTTTCTGTTTCGATTTACGGCCGTAAATGCGGACATACGGCGCCATGTGCGTTCGGTTCCGACCTACGGCAAAATCGACCTTAGGTCCGGAACCCGTTCGTATCTCGGGGACTACCTGTATGTTCCAATGCTTGTCCTACATTTAGGACACAATAGTTGGGATTTATTTTATTAAGAAATTATGGCGGCCTGTGCTGTCTATGAATTATCTTATATTGAATTTATTTAAATTTAATGCTCAGAAACTATGAGTGGAATAATTTAAAGCAGTTCTCTCAAACATCCTCCCCATAGGTCCTCCCCTGATTTTCCTCCCAATGTCTGAGGACACCAACACCATGATTAACACATCCTTGCAAAACATTATAGAACCTTGAAATAAAATCTTAATTTAAAGTAATCTTGATAAGGATTTTCTCTCTAGCTCTGGAAGTGTGCAAGAGTCCTACAACACCCTGAAACCAGAAGTTACAAAGTGACAAATTTGAAGGCAGGCATAGAAATCTTTGGATGAGAGGCCAAATGTGTTTTGAAGTTGGGCAAAAATCATCAGTGTGTTATTATTGTCAAATAGGTCTGCTATTCTTTTGTTACCTGTTTTGTGCCAGTGTCTAAATACTCCAGAATTCACACCTGGGAGGAAGTAATTGTTGTTGATAATTGGTGTAATAGAAGTACAGTATTTGAATTCTTCCTACCAATATAATTGTTCATATATTGCCAACATTTCACTGTATTTTGCAGAATTGGATTATTCTCCCTCTTGAAGGGGGATTTTTTTTCCCTACCTGGAAGCTCTCCTAATAAATTAAAGGGATTACATGACCATTTTTCAAAAGGAGCTTTGTGGCCTCTAAGATAATTGTGAAGCCACTCATTAATAATTTTTGTCATGACAAGCCCAGTTATAATGTTGAATGTTAGGGAATGACAGACCCCATTTAACTTTTGGTAGCTGCAACATTCTCAGCCTCGATCTTTTTCTTGCCAAATAAATTTAGAAACGTCCCTCTTTGGCTATTTTCTTAGAAATATAGATTGGTAAGATAAGATAAGATAAAAAAGATAACAAAAGATAGAACTTTATTGATCCTGTAGGAAATTGTTGTGCCAGAGTTTCAGTACAAAGGAACATACACAAGGTATCACACAAGATATAAAAAAATACCAGATAATTTAAAAATACCAGAATTTAAGTTCTAACCAGGTCAGGTGCAGACGTGTGAAATGTTTCAATGTGAAAACATTAGTTTATTGTAGTGCAGGATTAATTTTATTGTCCTATGTGGGAGAGGGAGGAGTTGAAAAGTTTGATACCCAAAGAGAGGAAGGACTTCCTGTGTTGTTCTGTGGAGCACCTCGGTGATCTCAGTCTACGACTGAAGGTGCTGTGGTGAGTCCAGTGTGTCATGCAGGGGGGGGTGACGGGTTGTTCAGGATCTGGAGCAGTTTCCTCAGCATCCTCTGCTCAGACACCTCTGTCAGACTGCAGGTCCACTCCCAGAACTGAGCCAGCTCTCTTGATGAGCAGCACCATTTCTTGATGGTAGCAATTGCATTGGATAAAGTAATCTTGGTAGGATGTTCATCTTTATAAAGCTTATTCTACCCATCCATGAAATCTGCAAATTCATCCATCTTGTGAGGTCTCAATTCTTTTTGTACTTTAGCCAGATAATTTTTCAGCAAGTGCCCAACATTAGGCTTTATATCAATCCCCAGATATTCACATCCCGAATCAGACCAAGAAAAGGGGGAGATAGGTGGACAGGGGGCTTTCATCAGTAAAACCATTTGGCATTGCTAATGATTTATCCAAGTGAATATTATAGCCTGATAGTGAACCAAAATCCTTAATAATAGACATTAATGCTGGTAAGGATTTTTATGGTTTTGAGATGAAGAGAAGCACATTATCTGCATACAAAACTATCTTATAAAATATTGAATCTGTCGAAAGTCCCGTTATATCATTGCTTCTTATGGACTCTGCCAATGGTTCGATGGCCAAAGCAAATATTAAAGTGGACAATGGGTCTCCTTGTCAGAAAGATCTGTCCACTGAAACTTCTGAATAGCTAGAGCCATTAATCAACACACAGGCCTTAGGTGACAGGTAGATAAGCTTAACAACATTTATAAAGGTCTCTCCCAGTCTGAATTTCCCCCAAGACCTCAAATAAATAAGGTCACTCTACCCAATCAAAGGCCTTCTCTGTGTCAATGGAAATAATAAGCCCTTGTATCTTATTTACTGTGGACTATTGGATGATGTTAATGTAATTTTCTCAAGTTTGTAAGAGATGTTTGTTTTTTACAAAGCCAGTCTGGTCAGATTTAACTGAGAAGTAGAAAAGCCTCGTCTTTTTGCTACAATCTTGGAAACATATTTGCTGTCAACATTGATTAGGCTAATTGGGCGATAGGAGTCACACTCATTTGGGGGTTATATTTTTTTAAGAATCAATTATATATTTGCCGTATATAGTGACTTTGGTAGGGAACCTGTCACTGTTGAATGAAGGTACATATTTAAAAGAGGGACTTTTAGGGAGTCCTTTAGCATCTTATAGAATGCAGGGCCATGCCCTTCAGGGCCAGGAGCTTTTCTATTCTGTAGATTGTTGATTACCTTTATAATTTCCTCCTCAGAGATAGGCCTTCCCAGTGGGGCCCTGTCAGGCTCAGATAAGGAGGGAAAATTAATTTTATCAAGAAAAATTTGACACAGCTTGACTAGGGGCGGCAAACTCTGAAGTGTAAAGTTTATTAAGAACATTATTACCTCCACCAGCGATTTGGTCTCATAATTGTTTCTTCCATTGACATATTTTAAACTGGAAGGATTTTCAACAAACACAACATTCCAGTTCATTTCAAACCCAGCTGGACTCTCAGACAGAGGCTGGTCCACCCTAAGGACAAAACACCCACACACAAACAGAGTGATGTTGTGTACGCTGTGCAGTGCACTGAGGACTGTCCAGACCTCTACATCGGGGAAACTAAACAGCCTCTTCACAAACGTATGTCCCAACACAGGAGAACCATCTCCTCTGGACAAAACTCAGCTGTTCACCTCCACCTCACAGACAAGAGACACTCATTTGAGGACCAGAATGTGCACATTTTGGACCGTGACCACAGATGGTTTGAGAGGGGTATGAAGGAAGCTGTTTACATTAAGCGAGAAAAACCTTCTCTTAAAAGTGGAAGAGGTCTCAGGTTCCAACTTTCAGAAACGCATAATGCAGCTTTAGGACTGATTCCCAGCCAGTTTTCACACCTGATGGGAACAGAGGAGCCTCTTCTGTGAATTAGACTAACAAAGCCCTTAAGAAACCCATACTGTTTAAGGTGTGAGGTGTGATTTGTCAATTTACATAGGTATGTTGTGTGCGTATCTCAGCCTCTAAAACCTCACTCCCAAACTCTGCTTCTTTGAATTGAGAAAGCTCTTCGGACGAAGCGCGAAACGTTTTCTGTTACAAATAAAGTCCAGTCGTTTCTGTATTGAACTTTTTTTTTTTAAAATTCTTTCTGCTTATTTCCAATTCTCAGTTATTGGTGTATTTCAAGTAAAGCTTAAGCTTTTTAAACAGTTTTCAGCAAAATCATCATAAACACTCAAACTGCATATTCACAGGAAATGCAAATTTCTCCAGTATTTGTTCTGTTTTGACCCATTTCCCATACGTTAATTTTACAGTGAAAGATGTCTCTATCTAGTTCTATATGTTGCTATTTTAGAAGAAAAAAGAGGTTCTCCTTACCTCATAGTACGAGTCTGAAGGTTCTATGATATCACTGCTTACACCTTCCAGAGCATCAGGTATCCAGGGTAACAGTCGGCATCGCCTTAGCAGCAGGTTGCTTTCTCCATATGCATAATCGCGAGTTACTTCATCTGTGGAAGTGTTAGAGCTTTAATGTTTTCCAACAAAACGTTATATTTATGATGTAAGAAAAAAGAAACAAGAAAGTGATATGGTACCCTGTGTTCTAAACTGCCCACTTGTGTTTTAAATAACAAATACATTTCTTATTTATTTCTCAAAATCTTTTTTTTTTTTAGTTTGCTAAATTTATAAAAACATATTTCTTTCTTACCATAAATAGGCTATGGTTTAACACCCTGACCATGTCTCTTTAATAAGACAGGGACTTGAATCAGTGCTCAGCTCATTCATGATTGCTTTGAGAAACCCAAACATGAAGGTTAACAACTTACTCTAGTTACCCTGATGCATGCTCAATAACTCTAGTTAGTTTTGTTATCACACTGTACTTTGAACGCTGAAAGATTTGGACTTTGCTGAGAATACATTTTATGTCTTTTAAAGGTTAACAGAGCTGGACTGACCTGATGCATGCACAATAATTTAGGTAGAAAAATCTAACAAGGTTAAGTCAGGTCTACTGGACAAATTCTTTGTTGAAATGTTTTGTCTTTAATCCAGAAGAATTCTTCAGTCTGAGATCCTCAGTCTTATAAATAGCACCTTATCATAGGCTCCATTTACACAGGCACGGCAGGGGGAAACGTAGGTTTTTTCAGATGTGTATTCAAGGGAAAAAAAATCTTTGTTTACAAGGTTGCTTTTGGTGTTTACATGTAACCAAAGGGAACTCCCCCACACCCCGGGAGTCCACTGTAGTTGCCATGTCAGGTCATCAGTTGGCGCTGTGAATTTTGTACATTCACCTAAGCATGCTGCCTGGAACTGCAGTCAGTAAGAACTTTCCTCTGGCCTGACCAAACCCAGATAACAACAAAACTTAAAGCCAGATTTCAGATACAAGTCAATGGATTTGACGCCAAGTGGGACTGCTTCTTTTAACAGCTTGACACCAGTCGCTGAGCGAACAAGCACTGACAAGGATGATGTTGGGCTTCCCACTCTATGGTAATCAGTAGCTGTCGAGCAATGCTACAGGGAAATCCACATTCTTGATCATTTTTGCTGTGCTGTTTACTAAGTTTTGGTTAAACAACAACTGACCGAGTTCCATTTCATCCCTCCTGACTGCCAGAGTGCGGTGCTGAAAGTATTGAATATTCCCTTTGCACATGTGCTGTTCGAGTAATAATATAAAAAAAGTTTAGTTTAGTTTATTTGTTCATTTAAATAAAAATAAAAAAAACAATACAATACAGAAAAACAATACCATGAACAATAACGTACAGAGTATAAAAAAAAATGAAAGGTAGCAGAAAGAAGAAAAAAAATCTTATTGTATCTGCCCCTTTTTTCCAAACAATTTGTTCAAACGGTAATAATCTTATAGTAGTATTAGTTCATACATACACATTTTTTGCCTCTCTTTTGGTCTTGTAAGTGTGTGTGCGCTGAATCTTTAGAAGTGTGTGAGAGAGGAAAATAGTTTAAGTCCTACACGGCCCCTCATACATATGGGTCATATCATATGACTCATATGCGTTGGTCAGTGAGTAAATACAAACTCAAAGTGGTGTCAAATAAACAACCTGTAGATTGGAACGGTTCCAGAGGAGTCTTACTGGGAGGTTAGCAGCCTTATTGCCCCATGATTAAAGATGCTGCACATTCTTGGAGTTCTTGAAGAGATAATCTTTTTCCAGATTCAGGAGATTAAGCACATGGTGGTGAAGCAGTACGGTCCCATGACCAAGGCCAAACATACTTGCTGCTTAGAACAGCGCTATGTTTCTCATTCTTCTGTGATGTCTTACCAGCTTGCATCAACAGTCTAAAGGTGCTACAGTTAATGGAGCTCATTGCTCCAGATGCTGAGGAAGTGGAGTTTCTGACATTTCCTCACCATTTCCATTGTGGTTTCATTGATGAATTTAGAGATGTACTTGCACTTAGGGTTTGTGAAGCTTTAGCTTCTGTCTGCACAGAAATATTGATGTATTTTATTTGTGCAATTCTTTGGAATTGTATTTTTTACCTTTGTGTCCTGAAATTTGTGTCCTATCTCTCCTGAGAAACCACTGAAAACATTTCAAGCAAAATTTAGCAGTACAGTATTATTAGTTTGTTACTTGATAACAATGAAGACTCCTCTGTGGACACAGTTCAGTTGGGTGAAAATCTTCCCAATATGAAGCTAAAACATGCCAATCAAAGTTTTCTCTGAAGATCTTTCTATTTTGGCTGTGGCCTTTGCATCTGTGTCTTGGGAATTCTTTTTTTTTTTTTACTGTATTCCTGAAGGACATCTCTGGTGCAGTCCTTGAAAATATTCCACAAGTAATTAAAAGCTTCTTCACTTGCTTCGTTCTTGTCTTGTTTTAAATATGCATCACTCCAAGGCCCTCCAGAGGACGTGTAATTATATTCCTGCTTGAGGCAATTACAGATTGGCAGATATCTTCAATCTGCCTTTTTATATGCAGCACTTTAGGGAAAGCAGATTTTTTTTTTTAACATTATATCATTATTTTATATATACTGTATATCTGTATTATAGGAGATTAAGGGGAGATTGTGAGAGCGCACACAGTAAGAAAAGGTACTGACCTAAAGAAGATGAATAAATAATGAATTGATCAGATATAAAGTCTGAGGCTCGTTGTAGGTTCTAGTACTGATTTTGTTTGTGAAATATTTTAACTTAATACCGATAGGACAAATAATCAACTGGAAAGCACACAATTCTCATATTTACCATATTTTTCGGACTATGAGGTGCACCAGTTTATAAGGTATATTAAGCAAAACAAAACAGTCACAATAACCACATAAAATTGTTTCAAAGTCAGTAAGCACAACCAGAATTAATACATAAGATGCACCTGTTTATAAGGCTCGCTGTCGATTTTTGAGTGGATTAAAGGATTTTAAGTGTGCCTTATAGTCTGAAAAATACAGTAAATTGTATTTGCCTGAAGCCATGTGGCAAAATAACCAAAAGGTAAAGCTTTAATAAACTCATTTCCATCATGTTCCTTAATTAGCAGTCAAAATGAGGCTTCATGGCTCAAAAAGATCATTAGACCTTCTTGTTAGCAACCAACTGTCACAAAGACTTTTATTAATATTTTTTTTCAGATGAATTTGTTAAAAAATAGAAAGGATAGCACAGTTTGACTGATTTTAGCACAAACAAGATGGTTTTATTTGTCAAGTTTTTTATGTTTTATCTGTTTCTTAAACTCAGGAGTTTCAAAAACATTTTATGTTCTGGTGACGGCTTCTGTTTCGTTTTTTGTCTTTTTGGGTCAAGTACATTTGGACTGAAAATGGGTGAAAATCAGTAAAAGTCCAAAGAGAAAACTCAGAGTCACTGATCAAAACCACTTCACTTTGTATTTCCACCCCTTAACATATCACACTGTTAAAAAATAAAGCCAGTTTTTCAATAACTATGTACCATTTTCTAAGCCAAAATGTACATGTATTAGTTATGAACATTGAAGCATTTTCTTTACCTCATTTCAGACAAAGAGCATTGTCTTTCTCATCACAGATGCTTTGAGAGCTTCTCAATGAAGTTGTGGACGACAGAAATACACATTAATAACAGATTATTTTTACTTTGAGCCAGTTTAAGTGTGAAGCAGAGCAAAAGATTCGTCAGGACGGCATTTATTATTCAACGGCTTGTCTCACAACCTTTCACATAAAAAAAAAAGGTAATGAAACAAGACTCACAAAAATAGAAAAACACCAAAAAACTTGTAATACGGCTTAACATCAAATAACAGTCAATTACAGTTCACAGCACAGCTCTGTAAGTTGTTGCAGCTGCATTTAACTTATTCCAAAGCAAATACAGTACTGTATATTTATTGACCAAGTTTAAATTTATACATAGATTTTGTCTGGAAGGACTTTGATGGTGTTATTTCATAAACCTTTTATAGAAGCTCAACACATTTATTTGTGTTTTTTTTTTTTTTTTTTTTTTTTTTTTATGATTAAGCAAGCCTTCTACAAGTAAAAAACAAATGTGTAAACTGTTGAACAATACACAAAATGTTGACATTATTAACTCATCTTTCAATAAATATAATCTTCAATTAAACTGCATGTCTCTGTGGGCACCCCAGCCAATTTTTACATCATAAATTAATGCAGACCCATGATTAACAAAGAGCGCATGAATAATTCATCCAGCTCGGAGCAAGTCTTCTAAAAACACTGCGCTCACATTACACTCACTGTGGATAAGGGAGATGTATCACATTCTAATGGCTCATAACAGCAGTTACAATCAGTCTGTGAATTTATGTCTCGTCTCCATCTAAACACAGAAACAGGAACAAATAACTCTGGTTCTTGCGTCAGCATGCAGGCTTTTGTGTAACAGTAAAGCAAATACAAGAATGAAACAGAATGTCTACGACTTAAAGGGACAGTCTGGGCATTTGGGAAGTGATGGTCTGGTAAATAGTTATCGACAGTGTCTTATTATTTGTAACATTCAGTCATAAAACACTGTAGGGAGAACAGAACAAAAGCCCTCGTGTAAGATAAGCTATAAATGACAGCCTATTTAGTTTCTTTAACTTATGAAACAACTGTTTCTCAAAAGATAAAAAAATAAACACACCCATGTAAAAGAACATTATAAAAATATTAAACCATTTATTTTTGCATGACGTTTGCTGTCCCCAGTCGCAGAGCGAAGAGGAGGAATTGGAAATACTGTTCATCTGTGCGTTGTGAGCATTATAAACTGACTGACTTCCATTTTGATGTGTGGCTCCAGCGAGGAATTAAAAAAAGCTTCCTTTTAAAAACTGGGTTGCCACGTCAAAAGCAGACATGGCCACCACCGGCCACTCCTTTTATTTGTGGATACTATGCTTTCCTGTTTTTAGATTGCTTAGAAGTATAGTTTCCTTAAATAATTGGGGTGGCCGAAGTTTAATCTATAGGGGGCCAAGGCCACCATTGGCCACCCCCTGGCTCTGCCATTGCATCTGGTGGTGGAGAAAATTGCTCCCGCCACTCGTCAGGATCTGTCACCATGTGCAGCTTCTGATCATTAAATGTAAAAAAAAAATAATTAAAAAAAAAAAAAACACCTCTGTTCTTCTCCACAGTAACTCCTGCCCATTACATCAAAAACACACATCTCAAAAACTACAAACATTCACTATTGAAGTCCCTCAGTGACGGGGCACATGGGTGTGTTTACTGTAGTTTGTTGCTGCTTTATCAACCGCACACTTGCTTTACTACACAAATGTATGAGCTGAGCAGGTCGAGTTGATGTTATCAACAAAAAGATGAAAGAAACATCTCCCAATCATTTTGTTCTTTAAAACTGAAGCCAAAATACCCTTTTGGGGAGAGGGGTGGGGTGCCATGTTGAATTTATGAAGCCAGAGTCTAGGTCTTGGGATTGTGTCCCAGAAACAGAAGTCCCACCGACACAGCCTCCAACAGTGCAACATGACGCTGTATCTTCAACTTCCAGTCCTTTCTCTAGTTTTAGTGAGACTAGCCTGTATAAATAAAGGTTGAATGACTGAATATACATGGATGGTTTGTGCAGATGGGACCTTGAAACTGGGACACATTTTGGACTCGATGTGCCCATCAGGCAGGCGGATACGTTCGCAGCCTCAGCACCATCGGAACAATCAGTCTACGTCCAGAACACATTTGTGTAGTAACAGACGTTCCGTTGAGAAAACTGTGACAAACTAAACAAACTTTGTGACACAAAATAATCCAAATTTAATCTCAGCTAATGTAGCTTTATTTTATAGGAATATGTTATTTTTTGGGAAATAGAGGTCATTTAAAGCTTAAAAAAAACATGAAAAGCGAGCGCTCATATGGCTAAATGATGACTCTCCATAATCCAGACTCTACGACGGTCACAGCTGATAAGATTTAACCTATTGATAACACAAACACATCATTTCTAAAATGACCAGGTCATCTATGATTTCTGAGGTCAGAAGCTCACGAGCACATCTCGCTCCTGAACGCTGGTGTAGAACGACTTTCCAAACACAAACGAGTGAAGTCCGGCCCTCAGCTTCTCCGCAAGCGCCATGATGATGTTCAGGTCTCCTTCCACCTTCAGATCCAGGTCCATCTTCAGGTTACGCAATGACTGAAATGGCTTCTTTCCTTTTTGCCTGTGAAAAAAAAAAAAGGGGGAGATTTATGCAACTGTTAGCAAACCTAAACAAGTCAGGGTCAGACATTAGCATTTCGTCTGGCTGCAGTTGTGCTCATGAATGCCGCTCCATGCTGAATTATGTATGTTGCTACAGGGAGCATAAAGAATCCTGTCAAAGCATCTGTAAAATAGCGTGCCCTTAGACCTCAGGGTGATGGCTGCATCATCATAAACAAGGCTGCTTTAACGCTTTCACACAAGAATAATGATTTGTCTTGTGTAGATGGCGTCATCTCAGGTCTGCTCAGGAATTTATTCACGCGATGCAAAATGATTAGTTTGGCATCATCTGCATGTTGGAGGGGAGGAAGAGACGAATAACAGCAGTGATTTGTGATGGCGTTCACACGACAGAGGAGATGAGTCAAGTCCAGATGGAGGAGGGGCCAGGTCAATAGAGGAGGTGTGGTGTAAAATAAAGAACTCCACAAAGACTTAAAGCTAAGGTGCATTTGCTGTAACCCCCGTGGGACCAACGTATGAGAACACAACAAGATGCACCGGTAGTTTGGTTCACTATAAGAAGGAAATGGACGGGAGATAAAAAGAGATGCGAATCGACCAAAACGCCCAAGTAATTTGTCGATTCCTACTAATGAAGTAGCCCCTCGCTACTTCACCGTTTGTTTATTGCGGACTCGCTCTCTCACGGTTTTTCAAAATAAGAGTGGCCATGACCCACAATTGGCTGATTGAAGGATGAGCTGCACGATCGGCATGAAGTTCTTATTCAAGATACATTATTTTAAATGATTTAGCTCCTCCTGCCTTTGTGCAGCTCTTATTGTAGGACAAACTTCCTGCTGCAGCTGATCAGATGTGTCTCCGTGCAAAGAGGGGAAGTGGGCGTGGCCAAGACTGCTTGCAGGTGAGTGCAGCTGGCAGAGGAAGCAGAGAGCTAAAATCATGACATTTTGTGCTCTTTTAGAGTGTTTAGAGTTAATTTCTTCTATTTACCTTTTCATTTTATGTGCTTTTTATATGATTGTCTACTGTTGTTTATCTGTGTTGGTTGATTAAAACAGGTCTCTCTTGTAAATGAGTCCTTGTGGCTCAATGGAGCTTACTTATATAGCGCTTTCCCTAACCTGTATAAATAAAGGTTGAAAGAGGATTGTAACACTCCAGTAGTGATTTCTAACACATGCTGCTTAAATTAAAGGCCCATTTGTGGCGTGAGGGCAGATGCCTTCAGGTCACCTTGCAACCTGCCATCATTTCTGTGCCTGAGGGAGGGCGGAGGAATGAGAATATCTTGTCAGTGATCAAACGATGATCGTAAAATCTCCATTTAGTATTTTGATGATAATCTGCCCTGGTGCCGTTCAGAAGCTGAGCTCTCCTGAAGGTTTTGAGCATCATTTTGTTTTATTTTACTGCAACAAAAAGAAAGTTCCCGTCACTGAGAATCTGCAGAGGATTCATCACAGGGTGCAGCTAAACAACTTGTCCCTCTCTTTCAAGATCGCATCAAATACAAATTAGGGGGGGAAATAGCTTTCCATCTTTATCAATTATTAATGGTTTGGATGCACAGATCTGAGCTGCGTGTGCACCTCATCACCCTGAGCTTGGTGTTTTTTTGCAGCTTCACTATTCATTTCCTCCACAGTTTATCTCTTCAGCAAGGTTTTTAGTTTCTACAAAGCTCTAAAACCTAGCTGTTTTTTATGTTACTTTTCCTTTTAAATACCTTTTTATTTTCACTTGTTAAAAATAAATAAATAAATTTGTACGCATCCTTTATGATTGTTTATTATTGTCTTTGTTGTCTACTGTTGTCATCACTCTTTGTTAAAAATCAGGTCTCTCTTGTAAACGAGTCCCCGAGGCCCAATGGGATTAACCTGTATCAATAAAGGTTGAAAAAACAAGGTTAAAAGCTTATTTCCTAGCATCTTACACTTTTTTATTTTTAATTTTAAAAACACTTTTAAAGTTGAAAATCCATTTTGATGAGATTTAAAAAAGGTTGGCAGCACTTTTCTGCTGAAACAGCTAACACATTACGACCAAAACGTGTTGTTAGAAAATAAACAACAACAAAAAGAAACCTTAGTTTCCTGAAAAGTGCAACATTTCCAGAAAACTTTTGTTTTTCAACCACTGGAACAGCTAAAATAATTTTAAGACACTGAATCTTATGCTTTCATTTTACTTTTTTTTTATTTGCCATTTACAATTTAATACCTACCATGAAAATGTTGAAGCCTGGTTTCTTTAGAGGTAAACAAAGTGTAAATAATGGCAAATCTACACTATTTTTTCTACAAAATAAATGTGTATCTGGTCTCTGTGTGTGGTATTTTACAACCATTTAAAGCAGTTTTTTTTAATGTACAGTAAATTAGATCACAAAAACAACTATTTGTCAACTTTACATGTCAGAGAATTCAGTAACAGAGTTATATACTGTACTGATTCCAAATAGGATTTTCCACAACATATTTAAAACTATAAGCCACTGAATATAAAAAGTGATGCAATGTTTTAGAAAATCTATAGAAATGTTACATTTTCATTCTCTTACTGTATTTATAGTAACTCAAGCAGGTCCTGCTATACCCCCTAAAAAGTGCTCTTAAAAATAACTCAGGACTTCTTCCTCTTTATACTCATGAAAGATGAATCTTCTGATCAGATGTTTAGCTGCTCAGCAGAAAAGCACCTACAGAGAAGAACCTCTGCCAAAAGCCAACCCTCCTGCTCCCCTCATCCCTCGTTCCACCCGGTGGGCTTCTTGATGCTCATCTCAGTTTAATCATCTGCTCACATCTTAACCGACTGAACTCGAGCTCTATATTTATGTGCAACTCAATCCAGCGAGACAAGCAGAAAGTGCTGAAACCTGGTCCTTTTATATCATGAATGTTATAATGTTATGTTATATAATGTTATAACGTTTAAAAGGGCCAAACCATCCAGTGTTTGGAGGTTTGTTCCTCAGAGATTGCCAAACACTTGAAGCACAGAGAAAAATCTCAATAGCAAAACCAAACAATAGAAAACATTGACAGTTTTGATTAAATTACATTTTGTTGTGAGCTATAAAAGAGGACAAGGATAAAAACACAACTATAAAGTTCCTGGAGAAACTTAGATGTGGACTGCCGCGTGGCGGCCATTATGGAGTTTCGTCAGGCGTTTTGAATGAGAAAAATGGCATCATTTGTGAATTACGTTGCCATGGCAACTCAAAACACAGATTAAAGTAATTGCATATATCACAGTGCTGAGCCAGTTGTATTGATATAATATTTGTCAGGGTACACATTGCGGTTTGGGCTGCATTAAAGTTGATGTAAATAAGACAAAGTTAAGAAGCCCTTGTTATGTGGATAATAATAGGCAGTCCCCAATTAAAGCAAATACAAACTCAAAGCATTAATAAAAACAGAAAAACACATTAGCAGCTCTGAGGTTTACATTTCCCTCGTTGCATCTGTTGTGTATTCTGGTTTGCAGTCACAAGTTGACCTCTTTTGTTTTTTGGATTTAATCGACGTCTCTTACGTTTCGTCCTCGATGTACTTGAGCAGTGTGAGGGCCTTCCTGTGGAGCAGCAGCAGGAACTGGGCCAGATAGGAGCTCCGCAGGGACAGGCCCGGCTTCAGCATGAACACCTGGGAACGACACAGGACGGCAATTAGTAGTCCGAGCTGCAACACTGCTGGGAAAAAAGACCAAAAAACAAGGCGCAACACTCGCCCGCCTCATCCCTTTGTCCTAACCTTGAAAAATAAGCATGCCGTGAGGAAAAATAGTAGGCTAACAAGGGAAGGTTATGACCCTCAGGGATAAATTCTGCTGTTTTTGTCTAAAGATTACACTTTCCCTGTGGAGGAACATATTTCATGTATTTACTGCTCTAGAAAAATACAAAATACAAACCGGATCATGGTTTAGTTAACTCTAAATTGTCCCTAGGTGTGAGTGAGACAGTGAATGGTTGTTTGTCTCATTTGTCTCTATGTGTCCCTGTGATGGACTGGGATACCTGTCCAGGGTGTACCCCATCTCACGTATTGATGGCTGGATATGGGCACGAGTGACCCCCCGTGACCCATAAAGAAAGAAGCGGGTAAAAGACGATGGATGGATGGATTGTAACTGATAACACGAGCAATTAAGTTTTTGCTTGTTTCTGCTAGTGTGCGTTTAGTTCTACAGTTAGCTAAATATCTCTAAACTCACATCAAGCAGTAAATGTTGGATGAACGTCTTCAACTGATCAACGTTTGGAGTCAATCCACTTTGAGAAGAGGCAACTAAGAAACTTTAGCAAACACAAAAACGGATCCAACTCAGGCAAATTGAAGGATGTGGAGCTGAAATTTGGTGCAGTGGTAGCTCAGATCCATCCCCAATACATCCACTATTAACAGCCCTTTTTCTGATCCATCCATTATCTTTACCCGCTTCTTCCTTTCCAGGTTACGGGGATCACTGGTGTCCATATCCAACCATCACTGAGCGAGAAGCAGGGGACACCATGGACAGGTCTCCAGTCCATCACAGGGACACAGAGACAAACAACCATTCACTCTCTCACTCTCACCTTGAGACAATTTAGAGTTACCAATCAGTCTAACATGCATGTTTTTGGTCTGTGGGAGGAAAGTGGAGAACCATGCATGCACAGACAGAACATGCAAACTCCACCCAGAAAGGCCCCCGACTGGGATTTGATCCGGCGACCTTCTCACTGAGAGGCAACAGCTCTACCAACTGAAACACTGTGCCACCCCAACACAGTCTGAGAGCTAACTGAACTCAGTGTTTCTCCTATCATATTTTATTTTGGTTTGGGGGGGAGGGGTGGTGGTGGTAGTGTTGGTGTTGTTGTAGGTGGATGTGGTGGTGTTGTTGTAGGTGGAGGTGGTGGTGTTGTTGGTGTTGCTGGTGGTGTTGGTGGTTGTGGTGTTGTTGTTGTAGGTGGTGGTATTGGTGTTGTTGTAGGTGGTGGTGGTGGTGTTGGTGGTGGAGGTGTTGGTGGTGGTGGAGGTGTTGTTGTTGGTGGTGGTGTTGTTGGTGGTGGTGGTGTTGGTGTTGTTGGTGTTGTTGGTGTAGGTGTTGGTGTAGGTGTTGGTGTAGGTGGTGTTGGTGGTGTAGGTGTTGTTGTAGGTGGTGTTGGTGGTGGTGGTGTTAGTGGTGGTGTTGGTGGTGGTAGTGTTGGTGTTGTTGTTGGTGGTGGTGTTGGTGGTGATCGTGGTGTTGGTGTTGTTGTAGGTGGTTTTGGTGGTGTTGGTGTTGTTGGTGTTGTTGTTGGTGGTGTTGTTGTTGTAGGTATTGTTGTAGGTGTTGTTGTAGGTGGTGGTCGTGTTGGTGGTTTTTGGTGTTGTTGTTGTTGGTGGTGGTGGTGTTGTTGGTGGTGGTGTTGGTGTTTTTGTAGGTGGTAGTGGTGTTGTTGGTGGTGGTGTTGGTGTTGTTGTAGGTGGTGGTGGTGTTGTTGTTGGTGGTGGTGTTGTTGTAGGTGTTGTTGTAGGTGTTGATGTTGGTGGTGTTGGTGTTGTTGGTGGTGTTGGTGGTGGAGGTGTTGGTGGTGTTGGTGGAGGTGTTGTAGGTGGTGGTGGTGTTGTTGTTGTTGGTGGTGTTGTTGTAGGTGTGTTGTAGTTGTTGGTGTTGGTGTTGTTGTTGTTGGTGTTGTTGTTGTTGTTGTTGGTGGTGGTGGTGGTGTTGGTGTAGGTGGTGGTGTTGGTGTTGTTGTAGGTGGTGGTGGTGGTGTTGTTGTACGTGGTGGTGTTGGTGGTGGTGGTGTTGGTGTTGTTGGTGGTGGTGTTGGTGTTGTTGTTGGTGGTGTAGGCAATGTGTTGTTGTAGGTGGTGTTGGTGTTGTTGTAGGTGGTGGTGGTGGTGTTGTTGTTGGTGGTGTTGTAGGTGGGGTTAGTGGTGGTGGTGTTGGTGTTGTTGGTGGTGGTGTTGGTGTTGTTGGTGGTGGTGTTGGTGTTGTTGTAGGTGGTGTTGGTGTTGTTGTAGGTGGTGGTGGTGTTGGTGGTGTGATGGTGGAGGTGGTGGTGTTGGTGTTGTTGTAGGTGGTTGTGGTGGTGGTGTTGGTTTTGTTGTAGGTGGTGGTGGTGGTGTTGGTGTTGTTGTAGGTGGTGGTGTTGGTGTTGTTGTAGGTGGTGTTGTTGTAGGTGGTGGTAGTGATGTTGGTGTTGTTGGTGGTAGTGGTGGTGGTGTAGGTGGTGTTGGTGTTGTTGGTGGTAGTGGTGGTGTTGGTGGTGTTGTTGGTATTGGTGTTGGTGGTGTTGGTGTTGTTGTAGGTGGTGTTGTAGGTGATGTTGGTGGTGGTGGTAGTGTTGGTGTTGTTGTAGGTGGAGGTGGTGGTGTTGTTGTAAGTGGAGGTGGTGGTGTTGGTGTTGTTGGTGTTGCTGGTGGTGTTGGTGGTGGTGTTGGTGTTGTTGTATGTGGTGGTGTTGGTGTTGTTGTAGGTGGTGGTGGTGGTGTTGTTGTAGGTGTTGGTGGTGGTGTTGTGGTGGTGGTGGTGTTGGTGGTGGTGTTGGTGTTGTTGTAGGTGTTGGTGGTGGTGTTGGTGGTGTTGGTGGTGGTGTTGTTGTTGTTGTGTTGGTGGTGTTGTTGGTGGTGTTGTTGTTGGTGGTGTTGTTGTTGGTGGTGTTGGTGGTGGTGGTGTTGTTGTTGGTGTTGTTGTTGTTGGTGGTGGTGGTGTTGTTGTTGTAGGTGGTGTTGTTGTTGTAGGTGGTGGTGTTGTAGGTGCTGGTGTTGTTGTTGTAGGTGGTGGTGTTGTTGTAGGTGGTGGTGTTGTAGGTGGTTGTGTTGTTGTTGTAGGTGGTGTTGTTGTTGTAGGTGGTGGTGTTGTAGGTGGTGGTGTTGTTGTTGTAGGTGTTGGTGGTGGTGTTGTTCTTGTAGGTGTTGGTGGTGTTGTTGGTGTTGTAGGTGGTGGTATTGTTGTTGTTGGTGTTGTTGTAGGTGTTGTTGTTGTTGTAGGTGGTGGTGGTGTTGGTGATGGTGGTGTTGGTGGTGGTGGTGGTGTTTGTGGTGTTGGTGGTGTTGTTGGTGGTGTTGGTGTTGGTGGTGTTGGTGGTGGTGTTGGTGGTAGTGTTGTTGTAGGTGTTGTTGTTGTTGTTGGTGGTGGTGTTGGTGTTGTTGGTCGTGGTGGTGTTGGTGGTGGTGTTGGTGTTGGTGGTGGTGTTGTTGTAGGTGGTGGTGTTGGTGTTGGTATTGTAGGTGGTGGTGGTGGTGTTGTAGGTGGTGGTGGTGGTGTTGTTGTAGTTGGTGGTGTTGTTGGTGGTGGTGTTGGTGGTGTTGTTGTTGGTGTTGTTGTAGGTGTTGTTGTAGGTGGTGGTGGTGTTGGTGGTGGTGGTGTTGTAGGTGGTGGTGGTGGTGGTGTTGTTGTTGTTGTAGGTGTTGGTGGTGATGTTGTTTTTGTAGGTGTTGGTGGTGGTGTTGTTGTTGTAGGTGTTGGTGGTGGTGTTGTTGTTGTAGGTGGTGGTGGTGTTGTTGTTGTAAGTGGTGTTGTTGTTGTTGTTGTTGTTGTAGGTGGTGGTGTTGGTGGTGGTGTTGGTGTTGTTGTAAGTGGTGGTGGTGTTGGTGTTGTTGTTGTTGGTGGTGTTGGTGTTGTTGGTGGTGTTGTTGTAGGTGGTGTTGGTGGTGGTGTTGGTGTTGTTGTTGGTGGTGTTGGTGTTGTTGTTGTTGTTGTTGGTGGTGGTGTAGGTGGTGTTGTTGTTGTTGTTGTTGTTGTTGTAGGTG
>JARVGV010000673.1:19220717-19231825 GCA_031762435.1 Hypsolebias longignatus
ATGTCGCTTCGCCCTATAAGTCGCAGGGCATGAAAATCAGTAAAAAAACTGCGACTTATACACCGGCAAATACGGTATATGGGATCCTATAATACACTCTGCTCTTTTCTCCATTCTCTCTCTTTCTTTTCACTTTTTTGGTTTGTTTTTCCTCAGTCATATTTCTTCTGTTCTTGCCTTTTAAAGTTTAGACACAATACGAAATATTTTATTAAATCAAGTTACTATACAGGTAGTTAGGTTTGGCTAAATTAGGTTCTTAAAGAAGCCAGATGTTTAGCACATTATTTCTTGTTGGACATAAATTGGTGAGAAGGTATTTTATGTGATTTATCCAGTACTAATCAAAACATTATTTACTGACTCATTGTATAAACAGTGGAGAAATTATTGAATAAAGAGCCCATAATATTTAAATGACCACAAATCCAAGACCCCACTTGGCTGCTGACAGGACCAAAATATAACCCATCAACATCCCAAAGTTAAACACTACTGGACGCCTCCCATAGGTCCTGTAAAACTTTACTGGCTCCTTGAATTCCTGGAGTTTTCCCCACTTATACTTTATTTATGTGCAGGTTCAACCTTTATAGAAGACGAAACAGAGGAGGAGAAGAGAGAACATTGCAGGAGCAGCTGGACTGAGAGTTACAGACCAGACATGCATGTATGGTTGTGCACGCAGACAGTCACAGAGCTTTAACCACCCGGGATAACAGCTGAGAAAGTATCATTAAGATGAAACATTTCACTGACTCCTGCAGGTTCCCTCAGCCCCGCAGCATACAAAACACATGAAGCAGATCCAACATACACTCTGCCATGATGCCCCAACCTTTATATTCCTTTAAAAACAACATTTTACTGGTTTTTCCATCTCTACTCTTTACTCTACACTGAAATGTGTACTCTGGATCCTTTGATTCTTTTAAAGAGGACAATATAACAATATTTATTATTGATATGATAAAGTATGATAAAGAAAAAAAACAAGATTACAAAAGCTATTTGAAAATTAGAAAAAATTAAATGATTTTTTTTTTTCACTTTGGTAAACTTTAGTTTACTTTTTTACTTTGCTGATAAAAGTTTTGCTGATGTTAGATGGTGAAAAAGATACTCTTCTTTTTTAAATAAACTATAAAAAAAATGTATGTTTATTTCCTCACACACAAAAAAATAAAATAAAAATGAATGGGCTCAAGGATAAAAAGAGTAACAAAGATTTATAGATTGATCAAAACAGAACAAATCGTTGCATTCTGTGTGGTGTTGGTCACAAATTTACTGTAAACTATAGGTTTACTTGTGGTTCTTAGAGTTTCCAAGAGCAGAATGGGAGGCAGATCTTTCAGTTATTAGGCTCCTCTCTTGTGAAATCAACTTCCAGTTTCTGTCCATAAGGCTGACACATTGTCCATTTTTAAGACTGGTTGATAAATTGGCTTGGGTTTCCTGAACTATCCCTTATGCTGCTATAGGCTTAGACTGCTGGAAGACAAATTGACCACATTTCTTCACGCTGCTGTTGTTTTACTTGCTTGACTTTATGTGTTTTGTATTTGTTATTTTTATCCTTAACATGTTTTTTTTTTTTTTTTTGGCCTTCTTCCTATAGAAAGTACACCCGGACATGCCATTGTGTGAGTTTGCTTCTCTTCCTGTCCTCTCAAACCCCAGCCGGTTGACACAATGGCCACTTGTCCTGAGCCCGGTTCTGCTCGAGGTTTCTTCCTGTTAAAAGGGAGTTTTTCCTTTCCACTGTTGCCTTTGTGCTTGCTCAGGATGGGAAACTGTGATGAAGTGAAAATTGAACACAGTCTGCTGCCTTCCTTACATAGATAACTTTTACTAAGTGGCTTTTTAATGCGTGAATGTTTCTGAGGCAACTTCTGCTGTGACTTGGCCTATACAAATAAATTGAAGTTATTTTAATTCATTAATTTTAAACTTATTCTATGCTAGGTACCTGTACATGTAGAGGAGACCCTGCAGAAGGTCCAGAATGTGCTGGAGGAATCGTGTCATTTCTCTGACATGGCAACGCCTTGGGATTTCTAAGGAGGAAGTTGAGAGTGCTGCTGGGTAGCAGAATATGTGCATTTTCCTCCTGGACCATCTGCTGTTATAAACCAACCTCCATCTAAGGATGGAAATAGATGATCGCATGGAAAAATGTCAAAATGTGGATTGACATAAAAAAAATGCAATCTAGGTAGTGCATTTGAAATAATCTGAGCAACAAACCTAAAATCATATTAAAAAATAAAGTTAAATAATCTGACATGCCATACTGATCTAAGTTAGATGATATTAATCTACAATTTGCACAAGTCAAAACACCACTTGTCTATATTTGCTGTGGGCCTGCACAGAGCATAAACTTATTTTAAAAATACAGTATTTTTTAAAACAACACTGTTGTTTGATTTTTAGTTCCAAATGGTTTTTCTGTTAAAAAAGCATTGCAGCAAAGCTGCGGAAAACTCATTTTATTGCATTATCAAGTGTTTTTACAAGATATGTTGGAAAGCATGCTATTTAATGATCCAGCTAATTTTCTGGTGATTATGAAATTCTCACAGCAGCTTGAGAGCTTCGTCTCTCGCAGCTTAACATATGTCATGTTGCAGCACTTGCAGTGACTGATGCTGATGTTTTTCTTCGGAGCAAGCACTTTGCATAAAAAAAAACAAGTTTGAAGCCAAATGAGCAGCTCTGCAAGGGTCTAATTAAAAAGTGCTTTGAGACGAAAGCAAACAGTTTTTTTTTTATTTTTTTATTATTTTTAGTTTGTGGTGGTCATGTGATTGTTTTCAGTACAAGTACATAGAAACGTTTGTCTTGCAATGGGTAATTAATGCAAGAGATTCACTAAAGAAAATTACCTTTAGTGTTTTTTTTTTTTGTATCTTTATTTAGCAATTTATGTTCATTTTTAGACTGTTACAAAAATTTTAGCATTATACAAATCTAAAATGATGTTTTATTAAAAAAATACTGTCATGTTTTGATTAAAAATATTCTATCTATAATAAGTAAAATTTGTGCTAATTTTTTTTTCTCCATAATAATATATTATGTGCTGGAAAGGCAATGTTGTATTAAAAGTGCAATCCTTGTTAAAAAAAAAAATACAAATAATTAAAAAGGTGTAAACATTTGAAGAAAAGCAAACTGTGCTGGATCAAGAATTTCAACAAAAATCAAGGTCAAGGTTAAGGTGTCTTTATTGTCATTTGCATCATATGTGGTACTTGTGGTGGAACAAATTTGTGTACACAGGGTCCCAGTTACATCCAACAAATGTATGAATTGCAAAGACAACAGTAATAAGATCTAATATGTGAACTAAGAAATACACTAAAAGAATAAAATAAGCACTAGTAGTACAAAAACAATACGCCAAACAGCAGCACGAACATGAGTCTGTGTGAGCAGATGAGTACGAATGAACACAGCAACATGAAATAAATGAGCAGCATGAGATCAGCAGCATGGATAGTCAGCAGCACTTATCAACAACCAAGTGGCATTAGTGATTTTTTTTTAAAAATTTTTTAGAGTGATAATCCTGATTAGGATTAATAATATCAGAGATGACTTGTAGAGACCTGCTTTTTGCAGTGTGTGGCCCTACAGGTCTTATTAATCCCCTGGGAGGTGTTGATATAATTTGAACAAATATACGTGATATGAGGTCGTCTCTCAACTGGTTATTTACATATTTGTGTACCGTTCAGGTGTCGGCTTATGATGCTGTCATATACTGAAGGTTCTGCAGATTTATGGCCAGGGATTCTTGTCTATTGTGTACAGTACTCAATTTAAGGGCATGCTCATAAATCCTCTGTCATCTAAACCAGTGGTCTCCAACTACTGGGCTGCGGACCGGTACCGGGCCGTGGGTCAATTTGTACCTTGCTGCACGTAAATAATAAAATAAAATAAAAAAACAACGAAAAAAATGTTTATTTTGAAATTCACTAGATTATCTCCACCACATCTGTCAATGACTCACTCTTGATGCAGGTCAACATGCACAAGTGGTAACTTTCAGTTTCTGTTAGACACATAAACACATTGGTTCTACATTGCCCGCTCAGGTGGAGTAATTTAGCTGCGTGGTCTGGAGCAGACAGGAGGAGGCATGCGGCCGTGTCTGCGCATTTGAAGGATTACACTGCATATTTTTCAACCCACCTGACAAAGAGTGACTGTAAAACTATGAACTAAATAAAACTATCATTTTAAACAAAGCTTCCTAAAATCACATCATAGCACATTTTGTCTTGAACTTTTTTGAATTCACATCAGAGCTGTTCCTTCGAATTTCTGCTTCTGCCCTTAAAAAAAAATAAAAAAATGATAAAAAATATCTCCACCCCTAAAAGTTCAAAGTCATGGGCAATTTTATAAAAAAAAAAAAAAGAAAAAAAAAAAACAAAAAACAAACAAACAAAAAAAACCCAACACAAATATAATTAAAGTTTTGCACTATGCATAAGTTCCTGCACTCTTGTGCACTGATGTGTGAATCACTACGTGGAGCAGGGAGGAGGATGACGAGGCACAGCTGACCCCGGTATATACTAATTAAATGAGAAATGATTCTGTGCTTAATACACTTGTAAATCACACATAAAGTGATTAAAAGTACATTTGAAATACAGGTGCTGGACATAAAATTAGAATATTTTGAAAAAAGTTGATTTATCTCAGTAATACAGAACTAGTTTGAAGGGACGGTCCACCTCAATCCAGGAAATTGGATTGTGGAATGGTCTGGAGAGTGATGTTAAAAATGTCAAGTCAATGTGTACATTTAAGAAAATGATCAAAACTGAATATGAAGTATCTTAATGTGTATTGTATTAGAGTTAGAAAAATTAGCAAGAGTTATTTATTTTGTTCTGTTACTTGAAGATTATTATTGATTGAACTAATTATTAAAAAAAGGGCAGACATAATAAGATTGTTTCTTCTTTCTGCTGCCTTTCATTTTATATTTTGTATTCTTATCATTTATCATGGAAATGTTTTGTTTTGTTTTTTTAAAATGAATACATTTTGTTAAAGAAAATCCATTCAAAAAGTGAAACGTATATCCATTCATTACACACAGACTGATATATTTCAAATGTTTGTTTCTTTTAATGTTGATGATTATAATTAACAATTAAGCAACTGACAAATCAGCTGCCTCAATTTGTCCTGAAGTGAACGCCCCTTACCTGCAGAGCTGCAGCTTTGTAGTCATTTCAATAAGGGGTTTACATCTTTTGTTTCATGTTAATCTACTGTAATAAATCTTTGTAAAATACACCAGAATGCAGGAAATGGCATCTATTTTATCGAAAATTTTCTGAGGTAGGACTTCAGAACCCCCACCCTCCCTGTCCATGAAAACATAGTCTGACATTAAACTGGTCCATGGTGCAAAAAAGGTTGGGGAGGACTGGTCTAAACTACAGGATTTCATACTTTAGACAACAACACACAACATAATCAAAATCTGTCATATAATTTTCTTGCAAAACCTTACACAGCAAAGCATAATTGCATTTTGACGTAATAGTCCCTGGGCCTTCCCAATCCTTGGAACAGTAACAACATTGATCACACAGGAACAAACAAGATGATTACAAATTTGATGGAACTCCTCCTGGTTTAATCAGATGCTGGCAATGATTTTTGTGACTGGCTGATGCACTGCTGTCAATATATCATTGTGGACAGGGCTGCAGCTGTTGTCTGCATCAGGTTGTGCACACTTTAAGAATTAAATGTGTTTCTTTGTATTTGAACACTGAAATCAGTCTCCCAACAGTCTGGTTAAAGTTAAATGTGATCAATGTTTAACCAGTTTATATCTTCAAATAAGTTGAAATTTGCCCTCAGTATATTTTATAGAATTAAAAAATAACGTTTTTTTTTTTTTTTTTTTTTTCTTACTCCACAAGCCTGCATGAGAAATGCATGGGTTTCTGGTACTGGAGAGAGGCAGATTGATTGGCAAGCAGCCGCTCTGACCTAATCCATCTGCCATACTATATAAAAAGTCCAGAGGCAAAGAGTGACCATTGAGAAACAAAGGGAGGAAGTGGATCCAACGCTGGTGCTGTATCCTTCATTTTAAAAGAAGTGGTAACATTTATTTTTTGCCTTAAACTAGAAAAGTATTTTTGCTAAAAGTTTAACTTTTTAAACTCACAGATGTGCAAATGTAAAGTTAGCATTCGGAGAAAGTGGTGTTAAAATGTATACCCCCGCATTGTTTGTTTTTCATTAATAACTTTTTGAAAGAGCTGCAGCAACAACGTGACAAAAGCACATTGTCCCAACATGACTTAATATTAAATAATGGTAAATTTAAAAAGTGATTAGTTCTTTTATATGTACTTCTATTCAGACAGTGTTGAGTCCAACAATGTTCAGGAAAGTCATCAGGATGGTTTCTTTTGTTGCTGAGACGTTTCGTCCTTCCTCCAAAGGACTTCCTCAATCCGAGAAGACACCAAGCAAAAGTGATTCCCACAAACATTATACTCCATGGTGTGGAGGAAAAAAAAACAGTTTGCTGGTGCTAAGATGGACTCTGGGGCCCACCCTCTCCCTCCTTAACTCCTCTGAGACAGTCATGCCAAGGTGGTTCAAAACACCAAAGTTCATGCTCAGTAATCCAGGTATAAAATCCAACAATGTTCAGTCAGGTCATCTGACTGGATTTTGCTCGATGGCTTCTCTGTGACTGAACTTTGTTGGATTTTATACCTGGATTATTGCGCATGAACTTTGGCACAGCGTTCAATGTTCTGTCCATATATTTTAATACCATTTTCAAAAAAGTTGAACCAAAACAGCAAAAGTTTCTGAGAAGCGAGGAATACATTCTTGAATTGAGTAAAGTTCTGTTTTTGTACGATGGCTCACTCTGAGCTGAGTCAACCTGGCTCTTGGGGTTGCAAAGTTAAAATAGGAAAACTAAACCAGACCTTAGAGAATTACATAATCTATTTTGCTAGAACAGAACGTCTCACTGCTCCCCACTGCAGTTCTGACCACTGAGAAGCCTGAGTCAAACACCAAAATGGATTAAGTAAAATAAATCCTTCTCAAACCAACGTCTTATAAAAATGCATCAGCCTCCATTGATGCAGTTGTTGAATCAACACTTTTTTTTTCCCAACGCTGCCCAAAAGGAACAAAATGCACAAATTAAATTCCAAATTGGATGTTTGTACAAGAAAGCCATGATGAGTTTTAATGTTTTCCACTTTGGTCTGATCAAAATGAACCCCGTTTGACTCTCCTGATTACTTTGATTTCTTTGAGTTTAAATTTTATAGGCATGTTGTGGTATAGATCACAGATGTTTATTCTTTATTAGGGGAGTGGTGGTGCAGAGGTTAGAGACAGTGGGCCTGTGATCGGTTCAAGCCCCGGTACCTACAACATCAAAATGTGGATGGAAAAGGTGAAACACTCTTGAAAATGAGTTCTCATTGCTCAATGAGAATACATGTATAAAAAAAAAAAAAAAAAAAAAAAAAAAAATTAAATGTTTAGCATTATAGCTGTAATTAGCTTCCCTGTCCTGAAATAAAATAAGACACTCAACACTTTTTTTCTGTGCTAACATATTAACACTGCTGGGAAGACATAGCATCAAATAATCAGTTCTTCATGACAGACTGATTTCTTGTGAGTTTGTATCAGAGAAGAACAGTGTGAGCTTAGAAACTAAGCCTACTGTCGATTTAAAAACAAAAAAAAAATAGAACTTACCTCACGCCTATGTGTGCATCTAGACGTAAATTGTGAGGGTGTGAGCTTTTGTCTACTTGGCAGCAATGAAAGAAAGTGTTTAATATGTCTGTTGGACCCTTTGGCTACGAATTAGAGCTTCAAATATGCACAGACAAATGTGGGGCCCTCGGTATACTAAATCTCCAAAGCAGAACATCAGTCACATAAAGGAGTGCCCAAAGTGCTTCATGAAGATGGATTATCCATCTTTACAGGGCTGTGTCCAGAGGTGCACCATGCATACACATTTATTTAAATTTAGCTGCTCTTACTGAAGGGTTGTCTCTGAAACTGATGGGATGAAATGCTGGAAATAAGAAAAACTAAGTAAACAAAATCAGTATCAGATTAAAAAAAAAAGATTATTCTGCTTTGTATTATGCTAGGTGTTACTTCTGGTCTTCTTATCATCATTATCTCCCTATGCAGATGTCAATGTACACATATACACAACCCCACAAACACACATACACACATTCACATACAGATGTGTCTTCCCTGTGGCCTTTTGTCTGTGAATTGGTGTTCCATGGAAGATAAAATGGGCCCCTTTAGGTAGAAACAGCTTCACTAGATGTCCCTCCAGCCTTTTTATGCACCGTGAAAGAACATGTGTGTAAAATATGTGTAGCTAGAAGAGATCTATCAGCTGGAAATCAGATCTGTCTCCTTTCTTTTTATTGTCAAATCCAGTCTGTTGTTTTTCATTCTTCACATCTGGGTTTTTGTCTAACAGTAAATGTAGCTTTTGTTATAATTTCTGAATTATACATTTGTTTCATCCAATCTTTGGCTTCTTGTTCTATTTGCTTTTGTCTTATGTATTTTGCTTTAATCAGTAAGTTGTCGGTTTTAAAAGGCAAGTAATTTCTTTCTGACTACCTGATAATTTTCATATCTCATGACCCAATATTTCTCCCTTTTCCTTATCTCCTATCATCAACTCTCACTCCCCGTCTCCACCACATCTCTACTTCTGCTCTTTCTACTTCTTTTTGATAAGATAGAAATCAGCCGAGTTTGTAATTTTTCTGTCATCTTTCTCCTATGATTTACCTCTCAGTGCTTAATCTTTTATTCATTCAACTCAAAAAGGCATTTCAGGTATGAATGTTAGAGAATCTTTGAAATTAGAAAATAAATAAATAAATAAATAAATAAATTTATGACAAAAAAGAGTGAAATCACATTTCCTAACCATCCGTCAACAGTGAACTCAAGTTTACATACATACATACATACATACATACATACATACATACATACATACATACATACATACATACATACTGTATATATAAAACCTCTGCGCCACCACTCTATGGCGGGAGTCGTAGCGCAGAGGTTAGAGAACCTGTGTATTAGAGGACCTGTGATCGGAAGATCGCTGGATCAACTCCCGGTACCGACAACATCAAAATGTGGGTGGGACTGGTGAAGCACACACACCCGTCTCCACTCTCATTTGCCCCACTCTGGGCCCTTGAGCAAGACCCTTAATCCCCATCTGCTCCCCTGGGCACCCTAGATAGCTACTCTCTGCTCCACACAGAGGGCTGTGGTAGCTCGGTGGTCTGTCGTGTCAGGAAGGGCATCCAGCGTAAACATAATTGCTGAGTCTTCGTGCAACTTAGTTCGCTGTGGCAACCCCTGATGATGGGAGCAGCCAAAACAAGATGAAAAAATATGCAAATACATACACATATGTTTATATATGTAATGTAAAACATTCTCATACTTTTTTCCATACAACTACACTTCTCTTTTCCATGAATCGTCTTTACCCACTTCTTTTTTTCTGGATCACAGGGGTCACTAATGCCAATATCCAGCTGCCACTGTGCTATAGGTAGAGGACACGTTAGACAGGTCATCTTCACAGGACAAAGTCTGTAGCGATACAAACAAGACAAACAACAATTCACTCTCTCATTCTCAATTAGGAGTAATTTAGCATTCCCAGTGAACCAACATGCATGTTTTGGGTTTGTGGAAGTAAACCGGAGTAACTGGATAAAGTTCACACATATACATAGACAACATTGAGGCAACCTTTTTCATTAAGAGGTGACAGCTCTGCCGACTGTGCCATCGTGCTGCCCCGTTTTCTTATTTTACCGTATTTGTTTTGTAACTGAAAGCAAAATATTTTTTACTCCGGCATTTTACTTTTTATAAAATCAAACTACAGTATTAAAGTTCACCATTTTTTTCACTTTGTAAAGTGGAAGGATTGTGGTTTGAACTGCAGACCCTACAGTAGGAACACAATTAGTCCTTCCGCTGATCACATCATTTTATACAATTCAAATGAGCTCATAAAAGCAGCAGTTATTAAAGTTAACCTCTAAAACCTTAAAACCACTGAGACATTGGAGAAACAACGAGTTGAAGCAGCTTATATGTGATTCAGGAATTATGATGTGATTGTGATTGGTATATTAACTGTCCCCCCAGCTGACTTTTATGTTACTTAGCATTAATACTAGTACAGACATTATCACAGAATAAAACACCACATAGAAATATTAGAGTCTGCTGTGTATTAAAGCGTTAAAGAGCACTGCTGACTTCAATTAAGGTGGAATTAAAAGCTTTATGGCTGTAAGTTTAGCCCTTTAAAAGACAGCTAATTTGTACAGTGGCATCAGGGAGTGCCAGATGCTCACTGAAGATTTCTTGGAAGCTGACAGTTTCTGCATTCCTCCAAGTACGACATTGACTGCAAATTAAATCAAGTTTGCTATATTCGGTTTAACTGCTACCGGTTTGTGTGTCAATGGCTCTGCCCTGAATGCTGAAGGTTGAAAACAAACGATAAAAAAAAAAAAAAAAGAGTTTGTTCATGTATGTATAGTTTGATACTAACAAGTCTGCATTCATTAAAAATAAATAAATAAACATATATTTTAATTATAACCAAAATTATCTAGGTACAGTAAACTGTAAGCTTATATACCCACCTTGTGTTTCTTTGGCATTGACATATGTGGCAATAGTAAGAAACCTATCACAAGTCCAAGATGTTTACTGTCATAATAATTTAAACCTTTTGAGCTGGATAACTTGAAAAATAAGCAAAAGGTCAGCTTCCTTTTAGGTCTTTGGCTGCATCTAGGCTTAAGAAAATGTTATATTTAAAATTATAATTATAATAGATAAATTAATTATATTAAAAAACATAAATATAATAAATAAACTAAATTATATCTAAAAATTAATATAATAAATAAACTAAATTATATTTTAAAACATGATTATAATATATAAACTAAATTATATATAAAAAAACATAA
>JARVGV010000673.1:19327767-19338484 GCA_031762435.1 Hypsolebias longignatus
ATGGTATGGTATGGTATGGTATGGTATGGTATGGTATGGTATGGTATGGTATGGTATGGTATGGTATGGTATGGTTTAGATACCAGGACTCTAAAAGATTATGTCTGGCTGCTTGGAATCCAAATACAAAAAGTAAAAAGTAAAAAGTTGGATCAAGACTTTTGCACAGTTCTCAAAATGGTACTGTCTCGTTGAGGAAGCACAGCATTGTATAAAAAGCACTATGTTTTGCTAATTTACTGCAGCTATAAATGAACAATTAATTAGTTATACTACAAGATAAGTACTAAAATGTGCATCTCATCAGTCATGTGACAATAAACTCAATAAATCAACAGTTTTGATACGTGAACACATGGATTGTTTTTGTTATATGGTGGCATTTAATGGCAAAAATCATCTGATTATAATTCATAGATGGCCCCTGAAGTGTGTGTGTGTGTGATCTTTTTGAACGTCGTTCTGGATCCATTAGTTACCATGCAGATTATCAGTCTCTTCAATTTGTTGTTAATTGTCCTCTTGTGGACATGTTCAGGGAGGTTGTCTCCAGACCTGGACTGTAGACTTCTGACTAATCTGTGCAGCTGTAGTCATGGGAACATCAAGCTGTTTGACCTTAAAGCCTTTACCTTCAACGTGATGTCCATCATTTTCTCTCTGAGCTCCTGAGTTAACTCGCTTCACAGCATTTCATGTTCGGTGTGTTACACACCATGATACCAAACAGCACTGTGACTACTTTTCACCCTTTAAAAAAATATGAGACATAACCACTTCCATATTAAATGGGCAGGCTGACTCATTAGAACATTGAATTTTTTTAGGTGTGCCAACCTTTTTGTTAAGGGCAGTTTCCTTAGGTTATTTCCTGAAATTCAAAAGTAATGACTACTTTACATTAGCTGATTTTTAGTCCTTTTGTGTTAAATTTTTTTGTTGGTTTCAAAGTATTTCAATGACCTTTATTGATTTTTATTTAAAAAAAATTATGAACGGGTACAGCTTCAGTATATCTCCACTTTTTTGTGACACAATAAAAATATCCGTGTGCATGTTTCTCATTCCAGATGTTTACATTTCATATCTTTCTTGGGCACTGCTTAGAAAAAAGCAGCAGCCTTCATCTGGTTTCCTTCCTGGTTCTGTGGGACCCATGGGGGAACCAGTTTCCGGAGCTACATACCACAGATCCTGAAGTGTCTGTCAGCCTGCAGCAGACTGTTTGTCAGCCTGTTGGGAAAATGAATATGCACGTTCTGCTGCTGGTGATGCTGTTGCTGTTCACTGGACCTGGGTTCGGTCTGAAACGAACTGGATCTTGCTTACCTGTGTGTTCTGGAGAAGACTGCATCACGGTGAACTGGGACAGGGTGGATTTTCAGTCAGCAGAGGAAGCGTGTCGCGACAAGAACGGGGAACTTCTGACACTTCAGTCCAAGACTCATCAGCAAATCTTTGCTGTTTTGCGTAAAGAGCTGACGGGAACCTACTGGATCGGCCTCTATTTACCAGTTGGGACCTGCAGCGACCTCTCAACTCTGCTCAGAGGCTATGAGTGGACTTCTGGAAACGGGACTTCCGCTCCATCACCCATCAACTGGACAGACAACCTGAAACTCTGCTCTCCACGTTGCGTTTCACTTTCAGACCATGGAGAATGGACAGAGAGGCTGTGTTCGGACAAAGCTGACGGGTTCCTGTGCAAAACCAAACAACGACATGCGTGCCAGGTGGAAGAGCGGACATTTAAAAGCTCTACAGGCTGTAAAAGTGGTCCCTGTGAGCATGTGTGCTCCAGTGTGAAGGAAGGATATAAATGCTCCTGTTTCACAGGATACAAGCCTGACCGAAAGGACCCGAGGACGTGCAGATTGTTCTGTGGACAGGAGACATGTCCCGCAGTTTGTGAGGGACCAGATCAGTGCTCCTGTCCAGACGGATTCATTCTCAGTGGACAAACCTGCGAGGACATAGACGAGTGTGACATGGGTCAGTGTGAGGACGGCTGTTTGAACAATTTTGGGAGTTTTACGTGTTTCTGTGGTGAAGGGTTCGTCCTCAGCGATCAAACAGACTGTGTCCCAGCTGCAGCGGCTGAAGGTTTTGTCGTCACGACTCCTGCAGCTGAGTTTGTCAAACCAGCCACTAAAAACAACTCCCAGAGGAGCTCGACATCTCCCGCCGGGGTTTTTCTCTGGATCTGGGTCCTGCTCGCGGTGGCTCTGGTTCTGTCTGTGTTGCTGATCCGGTTTCAGGTTGTTAAACGTCAGAAACGCAGAGAGCAAATGCAACAATCCGCTGCTCCTGTAGGAAACGTTGAGTTTTAGCTGAGATCCAATGGGATCTACATGGTCTGATGGCCTCTGAGCCCTGGAACGATAAATTTAAAGTTGTTTGTTTAGAATTAACTTTTTTTTTTTATCTGACCTGCACAATAAAAACAATTTAAAAGGGAAAAAGCAGAAGAAAAAATACAAACACAAACAAGGAGAAGAAGAAGAGAAAGTTCAGGTTGAATAGGTTTACATTTTGGATAGGAGCTGAACATAGAAAGAGCGCCCTCAAGTGTCAGATTTCAGCTTTGTTTTCTGCAGAAAAAGAAAATTTCACACACAAAATAAATAAATAAATAAATAAATAAATAAATAAATAAATAAACTCTAAACAACCTTATTTCCTAATAAATAAATGAATAAATAAAAACAAAGTATACTTAATATATCATGAAATGTAGAGATGACGTCAACTGTGCTCATCTGGGAAAGTCAAGATGCATCAATTAGTAAATGAAGGGAAGTAAAAATATTCTTAAAAAGCTGAAGGAGTCAGTGAACGCAACACGATCCATATACTGAAAGTTTTAAAGTTCATTTGAAATGTTGAATTAGTAAAACATTTTTTAAATTTAAAAAAGCATTTTATTTTTTAATAAAAACCTGTTAGTGTTGTGGATGACTCTCACCACAACAGATTTCAGCTCAGTATCTGCAAAACCAACCCAGTTTTGGCCATTTTTATGTTTTCTAAGGTTGATTGACTGCGGCAGCCACAGGTTGATTCTAAAAGTTAATCAGATGAATGCACTGATTACTTTTCAACTAAGCCTTTCCATTAGTTCATGAAATATTTTGCTAACAAAAAGAGTTGGTTTTAACAAATAATGCTAAAGTTTCAACAAATGATCTTATCAACACAGCGTGTTGAGGAGCACTTGGCTTATGTGTTGTGAATGATTCAGCTACTACCACACCCAATTTTAGATCAATATCTCTAAAATTAACTGAATTGTAGAATGTTGTGTTTCCAAAGATCAGTTAGCTGTGGCGTCCATTTTGAATTGGATTAACTCCAAATGTTCATCATTTGTTACATACAATGATTATTTCCTAAAGATTTTATTTAAATCTGTCCAATAGTTCACGAGACATTTTGCTAACTGGCACAGGCAGTTGCATAACTGTCTACCTTTAATGGTGGCCAGTGATAAAAATTAGTAATATATTTGATATAATTTCAAATAAAACAGATATTTATTTTTGTACTTTGTTAAAACTGCATTAACATTTTTTTTTTTTTTTTTTTACTTTTTATGTTTTTTTTTTTACTTCTTTTTTTGCTTGATTGCACAGTTTTTACAGTTTTGTGTGATTTATTTTATTTTTATTATTTTTTTTTTTTACAAAGAACAAACCTGGTATATTCTGCTTATGCAGAAGTGATTTTAAAGATATTTGTGTTTAGTTTCTACTGTGGTCAACTCTTGTGTCTAAAATTTTAGACATATTTTCATATTTTACGATAGAAACCCCTCCATCCGCATGATTGTATTTTTTTGTAGTATAAATATTTTTAATGCCATCATTTGTTACAACAAAGATGTGTCAAATAAACAATACAAAATGTTAAGCAAAAAACTAAAAATGTATTTCAATATTTTATTACACTTACAACTGTAAACAAATGTCGATTCATTCGGCATAAAGAGGAACATTCAAGATTAATAATTATCAATGTATGTCAGAGTTAAAGCTTTTAAAGCTTAAGAAAATAAAGCTTTAAATAATTTTCCAAATATGTTGGATTATTCTCAGATTTTTGGTAAATAAACTGGATTTATTGTTTAACCCCTCTTTGTTTAATTTGTTCTGCAGTTTTTTTTAATTTATGGCTTCATTTATACTATTTGTTTTGTGCTTTAAAAATAGTCAGCCTGTGTGTAACTAAAGGAAGCATGCAATGATCAGTGTTTTTAGTCCTCATGGGACAAACCTGACCTCAAAAACACTGTCTGACCCAACCTCTACCAGTTCTGTGACCTCTGTGAGCCAGTCCCAGCTGGAGGAGTTCACTGTTTGGTAAACAAAAGCAGAAACCTTCGATTTGTGCACCTTTTACTGCAGCTAAAGCTCTCATGCTGTAGATTACAAAATAAATCAAACTGTAGGGATTTCGTAATGGGTAATACATGTTGTCGTTGTAGCATGTTCATATGATTTATTAAACAGCATGTTGAAATTTAGGAAATAACCTTTTGGTTAATGAAGCCCTGAGTATAGACTGACAGGTATCAAAGAGTTAACGTTTGTATGTAACATTCCTATATAGCGGTGCCTTATTTATCTTAGACTACTACATAATGAAACAAAAATTAGCCTAAGTATCCAATTTATACCATTTCGGATTGGCGCTAACCACAACCTTATGATTCTGTAAGTCTACGCTAAGGGTACAAATTACTGTTTCAATAACGCTGATGTAACAAAAAAATGGGCGGAGTATATTTGTTTCAGCCAATCAGAGAGTAGGCGGTGTTCCGCAACGGGACGTGATTGGCTAAAAGTTTGTGCCTGTCGTGTTTGTATTAATAACAACAACCGAAACCAAGTTAGCATGTTGAGGCAGTGCTTGCACGGGAGCAAACTCGTCTTTTCACATACGAGTAAAGCTGCGTTTTGGCCGTGCGCCTTTTTCTTTCGCTGTGTAAACTAACAGGAGTCCCTTTGACCCGGTACCAGCAGCGGCAGCATGTCGGTGGACAGCGTATTCCGAACCCGGTCTCTCGGCGTGGCAGCGGTGGGGCTTCCGGACCAGTACGCCGACGGGAAAGCGGCCAAAGTGTGGGAGCTGTACATCGGAGACACCCAGAGCCGGACCCAGGAGTACAAAAGCTGGCTGGTGGCTCTGCTGAGACAACATGGGATCCAAAAGGTTCTAGATGTAGCCTGCGGAACCGGGTAAGAACGTCCAGCACGATAGAATGATTTAATCTTAGGTAGCATTTAATGGTGTCTCCTTCCTGGTTCAGGCGTAAAACCAGTTACTTTAATCCTACAGGTTGACATTCATTTTCAGGCAGAATCTTCTCTTTAATAAAAGTTTTGAAGAGTCAACACAATCTGTTGGCTACTTTTATTCTTTATACCTGTAGATAACTTTAGTAAATGACATTTATTTATAAAGTATGGGTGTCCCTGCGATGACTTCTGTTGTGACTGAATTGTTTTTCTTTTAAATTGTCTGAAGGCAAACAAGCAGATCTGCTGTAAAGTTTATATTCAGCCATTTACAGATAATTTAATGTTGTTAAAGCTTTTTAATGCTTATTGTTTGTTTTTCATTGAACCTCAAATTGCTGAGCTTTTAAACTAGAACAAAATCTGGATTAGGACGAAGAATAAAAGTGTAGAGCTGGCAGAGAGGGACCCTGGACACAGCTCGGGCCTGAAAAACCAGAACCCGGCTCAGGTCTGAGGCTGCAAGATCTGAACCCAGTTCACACCTGATCCCAGTTAAGGTCTGAGGCTGCGAGACCTGATCCTAGTTGAGGCCTGAGGCTGCAAGATCTGACCTCGGTTCAGGTCTGAGGCTGCAAGACCTGATCCCAGTTGAGGCCTGAGGCTGCAAGACCTGATCCCAGTTGAGGCCTGAGGCTGCAAGAGCTGATCCCAGTTGAGGCCTGAGGCTGCAAGACCTGATCCCAGTTGAGGTCTGAGGCTGCAAGACCTGATCCCAGTTGAGGCCTGAGGCTGCAAGACCTGATCCCAGTTGAGGTCTGAGGCTGCAAGACCTGACCCAGGTTCAGGTCTGAGGCTGCGAGACCTGAACACAGTTGAGGTCTGAAGCTGCAAGACCTGATCCCGGCTCAAGTCTGAGACTGCAAGACCTGATCCCGGCTCAAGTCTGAGACTGCAAGGCCTCAACCTAGATCAGATCTAAACCCAACTTGAGTATGAAAGACCTGAACCCTGCTCAGGTCTGAAACTGAACCCACCATCATGACGTCATGTAACAGGTTAGACCAGGGCTATTCATCTGGTCGCCCATGGGCTCATTCTGGCCCATGGGTGACTTTCCACCAATGAGTTCATGAAATAAATGTTAGTTGTTTTTGTTTTCTGTTGTTGTTTTGGAGGTGGGGCGGAGGCAGGGTTTGGGTATTTATGATTCAGTGCAATAAATCAAACACATTTAAAAGGTAACAGATCATTGTAACACTTGGTTAATTTACATAATGACTAACTGGATGTCCAGCCCCTGAGCTGCTGGCTTCCAGTAACTGTGCCCCCCTGAGCAGTTTTGTTGAATAGCCCTGGGTTAGAACTGTTTTATTTACCAGTCCTGTTCGGATGAACCGGACCAGGTCCTGTGAGTCCTGTGGAGTTGATGAGCAGGTGTTGGGTAGTTGCTGGGAGCTTGAACTGGTTTCCTGCTGCCTGTTTATCTGTTCTGATAGTTTATCTGAGCTGTGGAACAACACCAAGGCCATAAGCTGGAAACCAGACAGACCGCCCCACTTAGTGAACCTGAGTTTCTTATAACAACTCACAGTTATATTGTTTTATGTTAACTTACGGAACAGCTCGTGTCAACTAAACATTACAAATCTGAGTTTCTCCTAATTTAAAGCCGTAAGTATCTTTGACCATCTTTAGTAGTTTTTTTTTTTAATCCAGCAGCTCAGTGGAGCGACGTAAACACTCAATGTGGAAAAAAGTTACAAGTGGCATCACTTTAAAGCTTTCTAGCTGTTTGTGACTGTAGTGAGTTTATGATGTAAAGCTTGAAGCTAAAACATGCTTTAAATCCATCCTAAACTGGACCTCAGAGGACTTCTGGTTCCCTGAACTCGTCTCGAGGTGACAACATAACAGTCTCCATGCTGGTGGATTAAACACATTAGCCTGTTTTTAGTTTATTTTTGTCCTGCAGCTGGGGTTAATGATTGCTGAGAACTTGTGTTCTCCAATAATCAAATTATCATAAAATCTTTGAAAAGACTTCCTGAGACGTCTTGTTTTCTTTACTAAAATAAGAACCACAGTTCTCAGCTGTCCAGGTTTGAGTTACCATGCCAGTCAAATCAGACGTCATATCTGGATCAAATTTAATTGATTAGCAGGTTATCTTTAAATAAGCTTTTTTTATTATTCAAAACATGTTACTTGCTCTTTATTCGTCTATTCAGAGGTTTTGTGTGGGTTTGTTTCTGCAGCGTTGACTCCATCATGTTGGTCGAGGAAGGCTTTAATATGGTCAGTGTGGACGCCAGCGATAAAATGCTCAAATACGCTCTGAAGGCCCGGTGGGAGCGAAGAAAAGAAACGGCTTTCGATCAGTGGGGTGAGAAAGATGTAACATGATTAAATAAAACTACAGGTCAACATTCTTTGGAGGGATGCATATCGTCCACCATTGTTCACAGCAGAGCTTTGGACTAAGATTATTTTAGCGTGAGACCTGATGGAGTTGTAGCTGTTTTGGTCAAACCCTGAAAATGTCATTGTTCACACTCCCACTGTGTGTTATGAATGACTGTCAAGTACTACTGCACCAAGTCTTAGCTCAATTTCTGTGAAATTGACAGAGTTGGAGCCATTTTTGTGTTTGCTATTAATTCAAGTTATCCGTTGTAGTCCAAGAGATATTTTAGTTTCACACAGTTGCAGGTAAAAACATTATCATGTGTCTTCTCCAATCAGAGGTGGAGGATAAAACTATTTACATAAAAATGTTTTTAATATTTGACTGTTTGAAACTCGATACATAGAGCCTAAATCAGTAGTTCCCAACCCTGGTCCTTGAGGAACACCATCATTGCTTACCTGTTCCAACACACCTGATTCAGTGATTTAATTACTTGCATGTTCTGCAGAAGCCTGTAGATCACCCATTTATTAAAATCAGGTGTGTCAGAGCAGGATGGTGTTCCTCAAGGACCAGTGTTGGGAATCCCTGGCCTAAATGAATAATAACTTCCTCCCGTTTATCTCTTTGACTCCTCGTCAGTGATCGAAGAAGCCAACTGGCTGACGTTACCGGAAGATGTTCAGAAACCAGGAGATGGTTTTGATGCCGTCATCTGCCTCGGCAATTCGTTCGCACATTTACCAGACTTTAAAGGTACGTGAAGAACAAACAATTGGATAAATCTTTCTATTTTTTCCAACTGACTGAAGTTTGATATGCTGAATGTTGACGTCCTCCTGTGGTTTGCAGGCGACCAGAGTGACCAGAAGTTGGCTCTTCACAACATCGCCAGCATGGTGAGGCCTGGTGGGATCCTCATCATCGACCACCGCAACTACGACTACATCCTGGAGACCGGGCTGGCGCCACAAGGCAAAAATATTTACTACAAGGTATCGTGGACTTTAAAGAGCATAGAACAAGAGCTTTTAATTTTGTGTGGTGCTGATTTGTATAAAAATCATCAAGAACTACACAGATCTGCGCTCTGGTGGTCCTCTTCAGAGTGAAACTGCAGCTTACCAGACCTTCAGTGTCTGTGTGGTAGTTCAGCTTCTGATTAATGTGTTTGTTTGTTTAAGTGCATTTTAATTGCTGATTTTCCAATCAAGATTTTTAGGCATTCTGGCACCAAAATATGGCTCGTTAGATTTGTAGATTTATCACATTTCCATACTTTTGTCTCATAAAACAATTTTTTTGTTTGTTTCTGTAAACCTTAAGGGGGAAAATTATTTTAGCTCAGACTGTCCTTATTTACATGAACTGGTTTCTACACATATTAGCTAATGTTACACATTTACATGACAGATTTGATACAAATTGCTTTATTTGCTGCTTCATTTCCACCCGTCTTCCACCGATTGTTTTGGCAGTAAATATCACAGGTTTACGACATTTACCCCCCAAAAAATGTCAGATATTTGATGTTTTTTACTAATAAGTGTGTCATTTATTACGGTTTTAACAACTTTTGTTGGAGTTTTTTGTTTTTTAATCTAAACTTTCTGCTCCGTCTGCCTTCTTTCATTCGGCAGCATCGTTGAACACTTGATCCCTGGCAGCAGCTGAGTTTGAGACGTAAATCTCACCGGATGTTGGGAGATTTTCACTGAAAGTGATGCCGCAAAACCACAGCAAAATAAATTGAGATTATAGATTTTGGAAATGAAAACCATAAAACCAAGAAAATATCAATAACAGGAGAAAATGTTTTTTGGTAGATTAAAAATTTGTCTAGATATTTAATTGTATGCATTTGGATTTGTATATACATTAGAAGTATAAAATCTGCTCATGCACAACAGCTTTGATTTAAATCGTTTACTTTAAAAACAACTTCCATATTCTTTAATCCAGTTGGATCCATCCAGCTGGAGAGCCTGAATATAAATGTAAAGTAAACACCGGCACGTCGTAGAAAATCTACCTCTGATTCCTCTTTAATACCAGAGTCTGGTGGTTTCCTGCAGCATCAGAGCTACTTCCTGCTTTCATTCAGTCTGTTTTTATAATTAAATTTAACTCAGCAGAAGGTGAAGCAGCTTCATACAGAACACAATTATACACCTACAACTTGCTTTAAAGAATACAGATGGACAATAGGTTGAATGTTGTGTTTTATTTTTAATAAAATGAGTAAAAGCAGTTGCGTGTTTGTGTTGCAGAGCGATTTAACTCAGGACATCACCACCTCGGTGCTGTGGGTCAACAGTAAGCCTCACATGATCACTCTGGACTACACCATCCAGGCACCTCAGGCTGCGCTGCAGAAACTTCCTGAAGTCAGGTGGGGTCCAGTTCGCTTATCAAACAGTAGATGAGCAACATATGAAACTTGCTAAACCTTTTGGAAAGTTTAGACAGTTTAAAGGTTGGTGTGATATCAGGTTTCAAGGTGAACATTCTTTGGTAAAACATCCAAACTTCTGAGTAAAAACTAGAGCCCGACTGATATGGAAATTTTGGCTATCGCCGATACTGATAATGGGAGGGGGAGGTGACCACTGATAACAGATATAATGGCTGGAAATTTCTGAGCTTTGTCCATCCTCAAGAATCTAAGAAAAGAGCGAGTGGAGCAGTGCTTGTTTATTTAGCACAGCTGTTAGCAACCATGAAGCTAAGCTAATCAGATTCACACTATAGCCTAGTCCCACAGTAGGTTTACAAGTCTGGTCATAAAAACCATCTTCCTAACGTGCGTTCACATTTTCTCCACTAGTCACCATAAATTTATCAAGTGTGTTACTTAAACCTAAATTAAAGAAAACCCTTCCCTGTTCATTGTTTAAATGGTCAGTCACGTATGTGAAGGCCTAATTAGTATAAACCGGATTCCAAAAAAGTTGGGACACTAAACAAACTGTGAATAAAAACTGAATGCAATAATGTGGAGATGTCAAATGTCAATATTTTATTCGTAATAGAACATAGATGACAGATCAAAAGTTTAATCTGAGTAAAT
>JARVGV010000673.1:19346058-19360006 GCA_031762435.1 Hypsolebias longignatus
GATCTATAATTGCCTATTAATGCACATCTATGCATCTAGATCTACATTAAGCTATCTACATTATTCTAGATCTATAACTTCCTATTTAGGCGCATCTATTTTTTAAGCTCTAGATTAATCTAGATCTATAATTGCCTATTAATGCACATCTATGCATCTAGATCTACATTAAGCTATCTACATTATTCTAGATCTATAAGCATCTAATTCTGCACTAGATGCTGGTTAATTACTATATAGATGGATTAACAGAAATATGATGTGCATAAATAATTATAAATCTAGATTAATGTAGATCACAGTAAGACAATTTTAGACCTAAATATACAGATGCATAAATCTAGATGTCTGTCTTTAACTTAAAATGTTAGTAAAGAAAACATGACTTTCTCAAAAGTGTCAAGAAATAAAATTCACACATAGACTTTTATATTCACTTTTTATTTCTCTACAGCCACAACTGCCCTCCACACTCCACAAAAGGCCATTTTGCACAACAGTAGTTCAGCAGCAGAGGGTACAAAAGAGCTTATTTTTATTTTGTAAAAAAATATCTGCACACCTCAAAGCTGTGCCTTCTTCCTCTTAGTGCAAATACTTCAAATCAAAGTTAGGCACACAAGACACTGTCTAGTTCAAACTTTATTTCTGATTCATTTTGTCGTTTCCAGTTGATGATGTTGCACCGCTGCATCGTTTTGTGCACGCCTCTCTGTTAGGGAAGGACGACTCTCTCCACTCGTGTCCGCCCCCGTACAGCACAACACTGGTGTCAACAAAACAAGAACTGGCATCAGGACCCAGCAGAGGGACCAAGCCTAGGCCTCATACTCATCCTCACCTGTTGCAGGCCAAACCAGAAGCAACAAAACCCTCATTAGCCCAACTCCAGAACCAGGGAAAGGGATTATGGGTAAATATATACAGTATTTTCATTTATAATTATAGCTGCTCAGCATTATATTTTTTTTGTGTGTGTTGTGTGTGTGTGCTCTTCTTAGCCTACGTGGTGTTTGTGATCATTATGTGTTAGTCTAGGGCTATTCAACTAAACTGCTCAGGGGGCCACAATTACTGAAAACCAGCAGCTCATGGGCCGGACATCCAGCAATTAGTCACTATGCAAATTAACCAAGTATTACAATGATTTGTAACCTTTTAAATTATTTTGCTGCATTGCATCATAAAGGCAATAAACAGAACCCGAAAGTGTAATTCAAAGAACTTAAATCCAGATGAACTGATTGAAAATTACTGGATTGTATACCTGGATTATTGAGCATGAACTTTGTTGCTTTTGAACCAGTTTGATATGACTGTTGATGAGGGAGAGGGCGGCACCAGAGAACGGGGCATGCCAAAGAGACCATCTTAGCACCAACATAACTGTTTGTTCCACTTTGGAGTAAACTGTTGAAGGAAGGATCAGTTTTGTGTTGTTTGTTTCCTTGACTGATGAAGCCCTCTGGATGGAAGGTGAAACGTTTCAGCACAAAAAAAAACAAAAAAAAGAAACTGTCCTGATGACCTGGCTGAAAATTGGATTGTATACCTGGATTGTGGAGCATGGACTTTGTTGGTCAAATAAATTCTATTTCAAGATTTAGTTCTTTGCAATAAAAGTGGTATTTATTTTTTACTTTAACTCAACAAAAATATAAATTTTTAAACAGTGATTTTATTGATTTTTTTCATTTTTAAATATACATCAACAAAGAACATAGGACCCACCCCCATCAAACATACACAAACTAATTAATCAGGCATCAACATATTTTCCACATACAAAAGGTTGCCATGTGTCCCAAAATCTTTTGACAGACCCCATCAGGGTAGATTTATTTTTTTCTAAATGAATAGGATACATACCTCCCTTACCCAATGTACGTACGCTGGGGGGTGTGGGTCCTTCCACTTGCACAAAATTAGCATTCTAGCCAGAACAGAGCCAAAGGCAATGACATCCGTCTCGTACTTGCTGAGGGACGTGTCCACAGGGACAGTGAGATGAGTGGTGATGGGCAGGGCTTCATTTGTAAACCGATCCATGCCGGAATACAAATAGCAGGCTGGGGAATGCACACTCTCACAACAAACTGACAAGTTGTTTAATGACACAAAATATATTTTATTAGCAAAGAATAGTCATAGCATTTATTAAACATTAATTCAGTATTTACAAAAAAAAAACAAAAAAACATCAAAATTGTGCTTTGACAAACTCAATGATAAAACATTTTGTCAACGTGAAAGAGGAAAAGGGGGCAGGTATCACTCTCGCTTTGAGTTATACTCTTTGTCACATGCTTTCTTCTGTGAGTGACAAGAATCCAGAGCATCATAAAAACAGCAGCGGAGGTGTCCGTTATTTATCATCTAATACTAACCTAACCTAATACTGGTAATTTAAGGTACAGAATTTAATGCACTCCTATATTTGTTACTATTTTTGTTATAAATATAAATTATGCAAAAAGATTTTATACAGTATGGAACCTAAAATTGTTGTTTTAAATAAATGTTCTATTTGTTTACATTGTTGTTTAATCTTTTCATCATGTCAAATATTTAAACAAGATTTATGATTATTTCAATAGAAAAATCATTTCTGAATTGAATCGTGACACAAAAAAATCGGAATCAAATTACCAGACACAGAGATTTGCACCCCTACATAAGTTTCCTCTGACAAAAGCAAAAACAGCATTCAGAATGCACAACCTACAGATGAGGACAGTAACAGTGGTAACAGACCACACCTTAACAGCAAACCTGAGAACTGAACACTTTAGTTCTGTGACCTCTCGTGGGTCTTTAATAGGTCATGAGACAAATCCTGTACTGGGTTTTTGAGTTTGTGGCAACTCACTGGGGGCAAGCAAACTCCACTTGATTTAGGCTCAGGATGGTGTCAGGTAATTTTAGCTTCATGTATAAAAGTAGCCTAATACTACAGTAAAGTTGGAAAGGACTTACTGAACTAAATCAACTTTTTCATGATATTCTCATTTTATGACCAGCACCTGTACAAGTTGGACAGAAGAGGGCAGCATTTAATCAAACCTGACTAACAACATGTACTGGTCGCCTTTATTGGTCTTTTTGCTAATATTTAAGATGATGAAAATTAAGAAAGTCATAATTAACTGTGTGTGCATCTGACATGGTACGAATCAGGGTCTTTGTTGAAAAGTCAATGAGACAAGTTGCTTTCCTTTAAAAAAAAATAAAAAAATAAAAAGGGTTTAATCACAAAAGTGAACATAAAAACTTCCTAAGTTTTTTTTTTTTTGTCTGTGAGCAACATTTCTCGTTATCCGACCTCTGAATTAAAATCCTCTCAATATCCCTCGGGCATCTCTACCCTTAAGTGTCTCCTCTCATGTCTGGGAGACTTAGTGGAAGAAGGCCGTGCAGGGAGCTGATACACAAACCAGATGTGAAAACCGTTTGCCAGATGTGGCTGCTCTGCTTTGCTTTGCTCTCGTTAGGCGAGTTAAAGTGGTCAACCATGAATGGATTTACCGGGGAGGATCGCTTTCACAGCGCAGTCATTGGCCAAACTAAACAAAAGCAGAAGGAGCCGTTAGAGACGTGCCGGGTGGAAAAAAGGATGAATAATTATGACTAATGATTAAACTCAAGAACCTTTAAAGGAGAAAAAGAAGGGAGGAAAGTAAACGTGGTTGTGTTGTCTGTACTCGTGCCAAATTCAATGAGTTGACAAGAAAATAGCTTTTGGAGCCAATTCTGAAATTCTGCTTCATGACAGTGAAGGTTAAAAAAACAAAAACCTAAAATTCAATGGGAAATGTTTATTCTTCTAACCATAAAGCTGAAAAAATATGACTAAAAACCAAACATTGTGTTGGATACAACGAGCTATTTCACTTTAGCCCCATAAAATTAAACAATCAAATCGTGATTGTTGCTACAAAAAACTAGTGCGAGAGAGAAACAGGTGAGCTGCACTGAATGACCTGGACTCTACAAAAAACGTGCAAAAGACTAAAAGTCCTGCATGAAGATAGAGAAGACAGCTACTTTGCTAAACAAGCAACAAAAAGTGAAATATTGATCATTTAATCATCAAAAATCTTTGTGAAGATTCCTGCAGAGAAGAAAAGAGGACTAAAAAAGAAGATTGGTGGAATCGATGAAGTGTGAGTGGATCCAGAGGTTTAGAGGTGATGAGAGATGAAACTCTCAACACAAAGGAGAGAAGTCAAACAGACTGTCGTCAGCTGCCTCCACTGTGAGCTGCCAGGTTAGGATTTTCCAAATACAGTACATGTACAAGAGGTTAGGGAGGGAAAAACAAATTCCTGACTTTAACGTCTCGTCGTTTGAGCCTCTGGTCAGAGGACGAGTTAGGAGCTCTGAAAGTCCGCTCCAGAGTGACAGCATTAAAGGGCCATTACACCAAAAACAGGTTTCAAAACTCCCTTCCTGCTTCTTTGCATCGCTCGTTCCTGTTCCTCGTACGTTTTCTCTGTTGATATTCAGAGGACGAAAGATTTCCAGTTGTCTGCGTCTGAAGCACGACTCTGTAAAGATCGACTGCTTAGTTTGTTTTGTTGTGTTATTGCAGAGGGTTACACACGAGTGTGAGCAGAGCAGTTCTTCTGAAAGTCTTCATAAGGAAGTTACGGGTCTGTAAGCATTTAAAGAGCTGTTATAATAATAATAATAAATAAATAAAACTCTGCAGTGTCTTTGGGGTTTTCCAGTCCTCCACTCAGGCTGAGCCAAGACTGTTTGGACAGGGAAAGTGGGAGATATTGAATGTCTTGTCTAGTGTTACACCAGGGAATAGCCTAATCCAAACTGGGCTCATTCTTCCCCACATGAATGGTGGAAGCTTGTGTGTGCATGTGTGTGTGTGCATTTGGAAACATACTACATCCTCCTGCTGAGCATAGAGAGCCCAAAGAACAACCAAACCCTGGTGAGTGAAAGAAGAAAACTGGCAGGAGGCCCGGCGCTGGACAACGCTCTGCTTGTTTTTAGGTCCTAAACAAATAAAAGCAGAAATATCAGCTCGATTTATTCACGACAAGGAGGGAAAACACTCGAGACGTAATCTGTCAGAAACTCTGCAGCTTTTTTCTCTCGTTTGAACATAAACAGATGACAGCCACATACCAGAGAGGAAAAAATGTGGGATGAATTTGAACCTAATATTTTATCTTCCAGTACAGGACTAGAAGAAAAAAAAATCACAGAAAACCTGGGAAACTGTTAGTTTATGTCCCGATGCATGCTCAATAATCCAAAAATATAAATAAATAAATAGGAGTCATGCCTAATAAACTAATCCAAACACTTTTCTAAATGTATTCAAGTTATACATCAGTAATCCACTTCAAACCAAGCATAAAACCTGACAAGATGAATAAAAACACAACAAACATGTTTTAGAGACTTAAACTCAATAAATCTTTAAATTCACCACAACCTGCTGTCCTTGGGTTAAAATGAACCCATTTTACAGCTGGAGGGTTAAATTAGCGATGTCCCAATCCTAATTTCTTTGTTCTGGTACCAATCCACATTATTTAAAGGGATAGTCTGAACATTTTGAAGCAGGGTTTGGCAGAAAAGTTGTGAACAGGTAATATCTCACCTGTTGCAGATAGCTGAACGATCTGAAGAGATAAAATGGCATGAGTGATGCGCTAACGACTAGTTCAAAAACAGTTACTATTGAACTTCAGAGTGTACATGTATGCTATGTAACAATAAAAGGAACTTTACATTATTCCTGTCAGTTTTGCATTAATATGCAATAGTTATTTTACAAATTCATATTTTATATACATAAGGCCATAATGTAAAGTTATAATTTTTATTGTACTCTATTAAGATTGTGGCTATTGTAGGTTAAGGTGATTGTACTTTATTTGTAAGAGCTATTAGCAGCAGCAACTAGATGTAGCGTTTCCACTGCTTCCTGCAAGACCTTCACGTCCCTGCTGAAAGAACTGAGGATATTGTAGAGCAAGGATGGGAAAACAAATTAGACATGATATTATCTGCTGTAACAATAAAATATTTTAATGAAGTACATTTGAGTATTTCTTTCTTGGCACAGCTATTTGCCTTAAGAGACCCCCTCTTAAAAAAAAAAACAGACAGCCCTATCTTTTTAAAGAAGTAGGGCAAAAAGCCTTACAATAAATTATTTTTACAATGTGCATTGCACGTGATTCATACTTTTAACTCCTCTTCAACTCACACCAGTGTCGAGCTTTGCCAGCTTGATCGCGTCCTAAAATACACAAAACCAGTTTTTTGGCCACATGTCCCGTTATAGCTCAGCAAACGGGCCATACTGTACATAAAACACATCACTTCCATGGCCCTGATACACATCAGTTCATTCATAAACGCACAGAGCAGCAGTCATGACTCGGGCCTCTTTACACCTCCGTTTGCTTTGTTTTCCTTCAGTTCAACTAAGATTTCTGCTGCGTGAAGTTTCCCTCTCTGTTTTGTTGACCTGCTTCTTGTTCACGCCAGACACTTCTCTTTCCCTTCCCAGCGGTCCAGTTAGTTTATTTCTGAGAGCTGGACACGGGTCGGACAGAAATAACAGTCGGGTTCTCCAAGTTAACTGCAACATCTGAAACCCTTGTGCTTCCAGCAGGCTGCCTGCCACGCACAGAATGTGTCTCCAGTTTTCTGAACGGTGGCAAAGGACTCGCACAAACCAAAAAATAAATAAAGATGAACACACAGGTGCCATTTTCACACTTTGACAAAGCAGACAGGGAGCTGAGCCTCAGACACTGTGGTCATTGTTCGAAGGTTTGGTGGGATCAGAGGACCGTTCAGAGACCAGGAGGAAGGGTCAGGGTGGACCTGCTCTCATGTTTGCTTTCAGAGAAAACTTTGCTGTCGGCAGGTAGTCACATGTTGAACATGCTAAAAAAAAGGATTTGTGTAAAGCTTTTAATTTCAGTTAGTAAGCCAAGTGGTGAACTCGCAGTAATGAAGGTGTTGCTCCAGAAAAATAAAGATTTACCAGTTCATCCATGTTCCAAACTTCACCTGTGGTCATGAGATTTAGATCATGACCAAAGGATGAGACACCAGATCAAAGAGTCCAGGCTCAGCCTTAAGAGGAAGATCCAGGATCTCCACCATCCTGACAAAACTCTGTAGAGCCCCTGCTCCTCTGATGTGGTTGTGTGAGCATCTGATCAGGATGCTTCCTTGTCATCTCCAACTGGGAGGAGACTCTGGGGCTAACCCAGAACCAGCTGGTGGGATTATAGATCCTCTCTGGTCTGGGAATGCCTCAGGATTACGTGGTAAAGTTGGAGAGGAGTACGTTGAAGTTTCTTCCGTACACCAGCTGTCCATCAATAGGTGTACCAGTACTCATCATCGTCTATCGTATTCAGTTTTATGGTATTTTTGTCTTGGACAACCAGATCTTGCCTCAAGAAATGGACATGAATTAAAAGTTGTCCGTTACTGCGATGGATTTCCGTAATCTGAAGAATCAAGGTGTTATGTCTGTTTGAACGAGCTAAACTTGATTATATTTAGAATCGCGCTGAGTGGGGTTGCCACAGCAAAAAAAGACTCGCATGAAGAATTGGCGATTGTTTTTATGTCGAATGCCCTTCCTGACATAGGCCACCAAGCTACCACAGCCCTCTGTGTGGAGCAGAGAGCTGCCATCTAGGGTGCTCGGGGAAGCAGATGGTGGGGGTTAAGAGCCTTGCTCAAAGGCTCAGAGTGGGGCAAATGATGGGAGACAGGTGTGGGTGGTTTTACCTTTCCCACCCACATTTTGATGTTGCTGGTCCAAGGCATCAAACTAGCGACCTTCCGATCTCAGGCCCACCTTTTTTAACCTCTGCGCCACCACTCCCTCATTGAGAAATAACTGTAGTTATTCATATAGTCAAATATGAAAGATAAATCTGTTTTACTCTACTTCCTGTGCTATAATTATTTCAGCTACCCTTTTTAGCTCATTTTAGCAGTCTTCAGATAAATTCATGTTTTTCTTTGTAATTCTTGCTACTTTCAGCATTCTGTCTGTTAATTTCAGCTTATTATGCTCCTTGTAGCATTTTTCAGCTAGTTTCAGCTTTTTCCCGCTATTCCAGCTACTATTTAGCTATTTTTATGCAAATTTTAGCTTTTGCAGCTAGTTCCATTTTTTTAAGTTCATGTTAGCTTTTTCCACTTCCTTCTAATAGGTCAAACCTCTTTCTGCATTTTTGGCTACTTTTTAGATTTTGTTGTTGTTCTTAATTTTAGCTTCTTTTTTTTTAGCTGATTTCCAAATTTTTGTGCTCATTTCTGCTTATTTAAACCTAATTCAGCAAATACGTGTTTGTTCTGCTTTCTTCTGATATTTTAGGCTTGTTCTTTCATTGCATCTACATTTCTGTATTTTTTAAGCTAATTTCAGCTGATTTTCAACAAGTTCTTCTGCAATAGACATTCACACTGCATTTTTGCAGGAAATGCAATTTCTCTAGTTATAACTTGGTACGGTTTTACTTTTGGACATTCTTGATACAAAAAGTCACTCGTTGCCTTTTCTTCAACGGATGGAGTTTAAATAAGCAGCCAAAACATGAACCGAAATCAACTCATAAGAATTTACTGTAGTTTTGGTGCCAATCAGAGTCTAAAGTTTCAGGTTATTTGAGGCCAAACATAAAAAAAAGACTCAAAGGCTAATCTGAGTCATAGCTTTGATTTAACGAATGCTGGCAGACTCAAACATCTGGCTTTATTTTCACTGTCAGCGTAAATAAAACAGGGATGGGACCAACCTCCGTGAAATGTTTCAGTCAGATGCAAAAAAATAAAATGTAGCTAGACTTAATAATGTCATCTGGGTTTTGCAGTTTTATTCTTTAGGAAGCTGTTTTTAAAAGAACAGAATCAGAGAGGCATTAATCAGACAAGGCTCGCCTCGTGTGACAAACGCAGCCAAGAACGAATAAAACGTCTGACGTTTGACATTCAGGAGTGAAGCGCCATTACAAGCAGAAAAGGTCGTCTCAGAGTGAACATCCTCACAGATGTCATAGTTCTGTCCCTCCCTATATAATCTACACAGAGCCAGTTCAAAGCAGCCATGTTGTGCCGCAGTGAAGGACTTGACCTGAGGAAATAGGACGGCGGGTTAGAGCTGCAGAGATGTGTGGCTCCATCAGCTGATCCCAGGGGTTATGCAGTCAGGTGGAAAAAATGTGGGGGATGCAGCCGAACAGATGAAACAAGGTTAAAGGAGACCGTGTTACAGATGCTCTCAGGCCGTTTTCGCTCCCTCAGAGTTTAACCTCCTCCTCAGGTCCTGTTGCAGCTACACGCCGAAACAAGGAGGGCGATTCAGGACCTCGACAGGAAACCTGAAGTGTAGCCAAACAAATCACTGCTCAGACAGGGTGTGGCCTCTCATTCTGCCTGCTTTCACTCACGCCGACCTCCCACCTCCTGCTGAGCTGCCGAATCCACTTCACGGCATTAAATCCATTCACTGTTGAACCGAAGCAGCTCAGAGAAGAAGATTTACGAAACTGAAGCTGCACGAAAACCAAACAATCTGTGGCTTGAAGCACTCCAATGCTGTGATAGCCAAATAACTAAAACATCTTGTTGCCATGGTGATTCCCACCGTTTCATGAATCAACGGAAAAAGGGCAGAGCACCACCTTCATTCTGTTTACTTTTTCTCATCAGGTAGGAATGCAGCCTTGAACAAAGGCAGTGACTTTGGACTTTTAGGGGCAGATATTTGAGTTGATGGATCCAAGCAAACGGGTTTCGGAACGCACCCCGTCAAAATAAGAGAGTTCCCGGATCTTGTTCCAGCACGATCCGGCTCAAATTAAGCCCTAGTCTGCAGCTTTCAAGAGACACTAATCATGTAGAACTCGTCTTCACTGCTAAAAGAGTACCGCTTCACTGCAAACACCTTGAGAACCAACTAATAAAGTTCAACAGTCTCTTTACAAGTAATGTTTTGCAAACTAAGTTAGATTTTCATCTCTTGCCACTCACATTGACTTTATGTTGTTGGTTGTGCCACTGATTTAGATTCACAAATTTTCAGGCATTAGCTTGATGTGCAAGAATGTGTTTCAGTTCATAGCTAACGGTTTGTGCTGTTTATGGTTTCAAATCAGTCAGAAATAGCTTTTAATATCCATCCATCCATTATCTTTTACCTGCTTCTTCCATTTTAGGCCACGGGGGTTGCCGGTGACCATGTCCAGCAATCATTGTGCGAGGGGCGGAGAACACCCTGGACATGTTGCAAATCCATCAATATACTGTATACGGGTTAAAAAAGTTTTGTAAAAAGATAAGTGGTTTATTGCTGAATTACATTGGCTAATATTGACCATGTGTCTTATTTTTGACAATGTATTTTCAGTCTTATTAAAAAGTTATATTGGTTCCTTATTTGCAAAATGTAATTTAATGATATAAGATGGTACTCAGTAGTAACTACTTGAGTTGGTTATAATCAAAGTACTTTATTACTTTTACTCAAGTTAATTTTTGGGTGCCTACTTTTTTAACTCAAGTAAAATTTTGAATTTTCTACCCACTTGCCGTTCTCCAGATAAGACGGCTGCAAACATACATTATCGCCACCTGCTGGTTTGGAGGCTAAACCATTTTACATAGTTTTCTCTTAACTATGACTTGTGACTATAAAAATTCAGCTGTATGTCAGGTTTGTGTACACGTCTCCAGTAGTTGGACAGTTAAACAACAATGAGTTATTTTATCTAATAAAATTACAGTATTTTTTGGCTATAAGTCGTGTTTTTTGCATAATTTAATGCCCTGCGACTTATTGGCTGAAGCGACATATTTATGGATTTTCCCCCCATATTTCTAAACCAATTTTTGGCTGAGATATGACCGTTTTCATTCATTCGGACTGAGTTTTTTTAACAGTACCATTTCCCACCACTAGATGGAAGCAGAGTAGTAGTAGTAGCAGTAAGGCATGTCATTGTGTTATGTAATAGGTAAACGCGGCTATAATGACAAATTCAAAAAAGTTCAAGACAAAAACAACTGGACTTTATTTATTATACTTTATTGTTTTTGTCTCGATTTTTTATTTATTTACCATGTCCTGGATGACTGAGAATCTTCACCAGCTATTAATGACACAATCGGCTTGCCAAAGTGTACCCACCTTCATTCGGCTCGCTGCTTGGAACAAGTCAAACCAGCTGCACTGCCACGGCAAAGTGCAGCTAATTTGACAGTTAAAGTTAATTTATTAAGCAAACATTAGACTGAGACACACCTTTACTATAATTTCGAGCAAACAAATAATTGTTTTAGGTGCTTGTTAAATTTCGAAGAAACGAGCAGTGTTCATCTGTCCTTTTTTCCCCCTCCCTCTGCATGCTCCCGGAGCACCGAGGCAGCAAATAAAGCTGATTTGACCATTAAAGTCCTTTTATTAAGCAAACGTTAAGACTGCGACACACCTACCGGTATACTACTTTGTATAATTTTGAGGAAACAAACAATTGTTTTTAGGTGCTTATCTTGTTAAACTTGGACAAAATGCGGAGGCTCGTTCCTCTACGTGTACCAGCAGTTTCCGCAAATTGGGTTTTGAAATACAGATGATTTGACCATCAAAGCGCATTTATTAAGCAAAAGGTAGACTGAAACACACCTTTACTATAATTTCGAAGAAACAAATACAGTAATTGTTTTTAAGTGTTAATCTTGTTAAATTCTTGTTAAAGTCCTCCTGTGCACGCCCTCGCCATTTGGCAGCCCATAGATTTTGGCACATTGGCCCACATTTCTGTGTTCGGCCCACATTTCCAGGTTGTCAGAGGTGATGCGTAACAAACGAGACGCGTCAGTGGTGACGCATAATAGAGGCAACATATACGGCGAAGCAACATTTTTATGGATTTTTCCACTTTTTGGACATATTTGGACTGATGCGACTAAATAGGGCAGTGCGACGCGTACGGCGGAAAATATAGTAATCTCTTTCACCTCCCGCTTTGACTCGGGACCAGTAGATCACCTCCCAGTCCTGATTCTACACACGGCAAAATGTTTATAAAAACACCAGCAGCTTCTTCTGGCACTGAAAATACAGACGCTCTGTGTTGCGGGGGGGGAGGACACCCAGAAACATCAACAGCAGCCAGATACTGTTGATCCATTACGTAAGCTGAATCAAACAGATCCTGAAGGGGGTGGACTTGTTGGGCCTGAGACATGCAGGAAACGTGAAGCATGATAATCTGTGAGCCCTTTCAGCTGGCAAAATCTCTGCTCCTATTAAACACCCGCCAAACGAAGCAGGAAGAAAAAAGCCTGACAATACCATTAAAGAGACGGAGGTGAGCCGGGTGGAGGAGGGGTGGGACCTCGGAGGCTTTGGAGCCAATTTGAGGACCTTGTGATGCAAAACCAGTCCTCAGCAACAGACAGTTCCCATGGCAACTGTGAGCTGCCAAAGTTCCTTGTTGACAAATGACGGCTCCGCGCTCCTCGGCGCTCGCCCAGCGATGTGTGTGTCTGTGTCTTTAGCGACGTGTGTTTTTGTATGCGTTACTTGGCAGGATCTTCTTTGGTGAGGGGGTGGTGGGGGGTAAACGACAAACAGGAGGAGAGAATTATGGGAATTGCAACTAAAAGTAACCTTTTATTTGGACACTTCTATACATTCCAATTAGACTTTGAAGAACTACAGATAAAACAGGTGTTAGTTTTCCTAAGTTACTTAAATTTGGTTAAGTTAATAAAACTTAATGGTAGTTATAATTTTTTTAATTTAAGTTTTCTTTACTGGGACACACTGGGCCTTCTCTCGCTTTCACCAGAAAGGGAAAAATAAGAAGCTCCGGGTTTGTGAATAAAAAATACATTTAAAAAAAGGTATTTTTACAAATTACATCTAGACGGTCTATCTTCCCTTTAAAGAAAAATATAAAAACTTATCAAATTTTTTTCTCAATATATATAAAAGAGAAAGACATTTCAGGGTGTGCCGTTCCCCAGGTTCACCAGTTAAACTGAAAAAGACATCACCAGTGATTAATGCATCCCTATTTTTAAACGGGAGTTATTTATGAGCTTTTCTCAGGACTATAAACGTTCTAGAACAAAACACACTCAGCTGATAACTAGAAGTAAAGAATGATGAAAATCACATTTGGCAAAATTACAAAGACAAATCAAGCTTTTTTAAATATTTTGTTTTGTATACTGTATGAAGAGTTTTACGTTGACAATTTATCATGTGCATAATAAAATCACATCAAACTACCTGCCCATAATAAACACTTAGCAATAAGACATAAATGCCTACAGCCAGTGTAGACAACAGTTAAAACGCTATTGAGTTTGGGAAGAGTTGATGAAAGAATAAAAAAATTAGGAACCTTGTAAATGACCTCATGTGGAACGGCGAGACTTGTTTTGTGTGTGTTGAGGATGACTCTCAGCTACTTCAACGCCAAACTTTAGCTCATTGTTAAAAATTTTGAGTAGTACTCTCGCTACTTCACGGTTCGACTTTCGCGGACTTGCTCTTGCGCTGTTTTTTCAAAGTAAGATCGAACACGTAAAAAAAATAAAAAATTTACACGACACATTTGTCAACTTTAATATTACTCACAAATTTGGGACAGCACAGGATACTGTACAATAACAAGTTTTTAAAAATCACGGTACTTTGGACAGGCATCGCTATTTTGTAGTTTTCTCTCTGTATCATACACTGTATCATAGGGACTACATTTCCCAGAAGACAACAGTGCCCCGCCCAGAAGCCCCATTGTCTTCTGCTGAAATACGTAGAGGGAAAGTTTTAATCTGATCTGAAAAAGTTTGGTCCTTTCACGCCCAGCGGACGCCGAGAGCTGCAGGGAACCCACCGGGAACTGGACCAGAACCGGACCTCCAGACT
>JARVGV010000673.1:19360106-19374559 GCA_031762435.1 Hypsolebias longignatus
GCGGACGCCGAGAGAGGCAGGGAACCCACCGGGAACTGGACCAGAACCGGACCTCCAGACTCTTCGGTGAATCTGAGTGCCACCCATCTGCCCACGAGGCCTTTTGAGCGGGGAGGCGCCGACCAGAGGTCCAGTGTTCTAACCTGGACTCACACCCTACTATCCCGAACTAGAGAGCCGACCAGAACCGGCAGGGTAGGTCTGTCGAAACGGAACCGAGTCGGACCGGAGCTGGTGAGTAAATTTAGTAGCTATATGTATGTATGTTGTTAAAGGGGCGTAGGTTTAAGAGTTTAGAACACTGCAAGAATGTGGGAAGGGTTTCTAAAGCCATATACATTTCACTTATTGGGGTGGGGGTGAAATAAACGATAGACAACTTTGTTGTTGGCCATCTTGAAATAGGTTGACTCCAATAGTTAATGTTGAGTTCTGCCACACAAAATTGTATGTACATATATGCTAGATTAAATGAGTTACAGCTATTTTCATGTACTCTAATGGGAGTTGGCTGTGACGGCCATCTTGAATTGGGTTGACTTCAAACAGATGGAAGTTTTAGAATTTTGCTGCTCCTGCCGTGTCAGTCCAATAATATAGTGTCATGAAATGAAAGTAACACAGAGCAATCTGAGGTAGAGGAAGGTGTGTGTGTGGGCTGAGCAGCAGGATCCACACAAGCCTGCGGCAGAAGTGTCGAGAAGAGATCATCTTCCATCCTCACCTCACACCAGAGCTGTCAGGACGCTCAGACTCGTGATTTAACCTCCACACTTCACAGCTTCATCCTGCCGACGCACACTCGCACCGCGCACTCCGCCGGATCACAGCCGCTTTCAAACAACCCGTGGCAACGACACACAAAACCTGCAGTTAGAAACAATCTGGTAAAACAGGCACAGATATTTAGCTTTATCAGGTCAAAGGAACGTTGAATTTGAACAATAGCATGGATACAAAGTTTGTTTTCTCAGTCATCCAGGTATATAACAACAAAAAAGGTTGAATCATGTCATCTGGACTTCGTTTTTTTTTTAAAAACGAAGTCCAGATGACATGATTCAACCTTTTTTGTTAATAGCATGGATACATTTTTACCTCTGAGTAATTACAAGTGTGAAGGTGTTTGGTTACCTGGAGTGGAAATTACATGAACAATGCCTGAAAACAGATATTTAATACCGCAATCTCACTAAAACAGAAATACATGGTTGTAAAATCAAGAAGCGCAGGAGTTTTTAACATCTTTAATATTTCATTTACTGGTACATTTATCACTGAACACACAGAATCAGCAGAGCACATTTGCTCTTTTGTTATTCCTAATAATAAAAACAAATCCAGTTACAAGTTTTTGCCTCAGAAACAAGTCTTGCATTGTCATTTTTATCATTTATATATATTTTTTAAAATAATAATAAAGGATCAGCTGCTTAGGTTGTGACAACTGCTGCTGAAGGGGAGACATTAAATCCAAATAAACTGAATTTATGTCACAAAAAATACCTCAAATTAATATTTTAATGTTTTTCTAAACAATAAAAATTCATAGCTGCGCAGGCTGATGTTCTGCCATTAATATGAATTCACTCCAAGTGTCAAAAACAAGAAACACTAAATCTGATGAGCACAAAAAGCCAAAATTATTTTAACTTTATATATTTTTGGTAGGTTAATTGGCATTGTCTTAATATGTGAGTTACAGCCAGGACATCTTGTGCTTTCAAACCATTCTGTTCATTTTGAAGTGAAGTTCTGTGGTTATGAACAAGTAATAGCTTACCTGTTGTAGATGGCTCTTTTAACAACCTCATTACAGAGAAATCAAGTTTAATTTGGTTTGTAAAAATTGTTCACATGAAGCACTGAGCTCTTTTAAGGTGGCATTTTGGTCTTGATCCAGGTTGATCAATGAGCTTTTTACAACAATTATCAACATTTTTGTTAGTGAGAATAAAGCAGATTCAGAAGGTTGTGTAAACTTTAAGTCTAAGGACTGAATTACGAGGGTGATTCTGTTCACTATATTTTGGGCAAGTCATTAAGTCTCAAATAGGAGATTATGGTTTTCACCCTTTTTAAAAATACTAAATTATTTATTGCGAGCCAACAGAAGATTCATCACAACATTTCTGAACAAACTGGTGTGCTTTTGTCAGATTTTGCAGGAGTAATTGGAGAAACCTACTTCTGCTTTATTTTGACCTTTTTTTTTTTTTTTTTTTACAATTTACTGTATAGTTATGTTTTTATTATGTCCGATTCATTTTTTTGTAAACCCCTACTGACGAACAGGACCAAACATGACAAATATTTTTAAGCCGACCTGAACCAACAGTAATCTTTTGGTTTATAACCTTTAAAGTTGGTCGTGTTTTAAAAACATGCATTTAAAAATGAAAACAAAATTATTTAAAATGTTTTAAAAAGAGCTCATAGTCAAACAACAGGCTTGTGTTTTGTTTTAGTCAAAGCAGGCGTTAAAAAAATGCAATATACCCACATTCTAACAGAATGATATTAACACACAACGTAGGTGTAGCAAGAACACTAAGGCACTTTAAATTGTTGAACAATTGTTTGATTGTTTTGTGAAATCTACAGGTCGTGGCTGCTGCAGCACAGTCGCATCATTGTCTGAGACGACGTCAACATCAACAACGCATTACTGCATCCAACCTGCTATCTAAAGTAAACCAGGGATGCACCAAAACCACCTTTTTATTCCCCAACTTAAATACCTGCTGATACGATTACTTCCTGTAATACTGAGTAAAACCCCCAATTACCAATTTAATTTGGTCTAACATATGATTTGAATACTGAAAATTCATAGTTTAAACAAGTCATGAAAAAAGGAAATAATCATTCCAGGCAGAATGAGGTTCACCTCTTAGTTGAGTATTTTGGTGGTAATGGGGAGCAATGGCCGCCACGTAGAGTTGTATTCCGGCGCAAAAAAATCAGATCCGACCCAGCCCATAGCCATCATTTCCAAACCCCACCTGACCCGACAAATTAACAGTAATTACAGGTCCAAACCCAAACAACCCAACGTTTTTAATTAAGCTTTGACTGCTTATGTAGTTATTAACAGTCGGTGGCTGAATAGAAGCGGCAGATGATCGGAGCTGAGGGGGAGTTTGTCTTTTCATGGCCGTCAAAGCATATTAAAACCTTGTTTCGGCCTGCATTCTGCATTAATCAGACATGGACCTGCTCTGACATGTCTGCTTTGGGATATCACCCGTTTGGGTCATCGGCCGCGCGCGTCCGCTGAGTGCAGCGGTTGAATGAACGTCCATTTGGGCAATGGATCACTGCCTGGCAGTACAGTCCCATCTGAAGCGTAACTGAACTTTATTTTACCTCTTTCAAGGCCGGTCAGCTTGCTGTGAAATGGCCGTGTGCGACTGGTGAATGTATGGCAAGCCATGTTGCCATATAATTGGATCGCGGCTGATCTGCTGATGCAATCAAAAGCCCGACATAGACCTGACTATCCAGAACGTTATCATGGCCCGGCCCATTCCAAATTCGGGTCTGACCAGGCTTCGAGCCCAAGTTAGAAATGACAGCTCTACGGTCGGCCACAGGGAAGTAGTTTTCAGGTAAACATAACTACGTCCCTCACATTCACTAATCACCCCCGGCATCATATTTAGAGGCTTTTTGGCTACACAGTAACGTCACTAAAAGCTGAAATATAAACAATAATCTTAGGGAATTTTTGGACGTTTTTATTATTATGGCTGAGTGTGTTATTTCCGCCCATGAATCACATGTTTGGGTTAGCAGAGCGAGCTGGATGAGGAGCTGAGTGAGGCTGCAGCTGGCTCCAAGGACACCTCCAAGTTCTGTGAACTCAGCTGAACTGATAAGGTTATAGAAGCAAGCTCAGAAGGCAGCTCGGGGCAGATTCTCGTGATTGGTCTTCATGTGTGTACTTTATGTATATTTATGTAATAAGGCCTGAAATTCTGACCTTGCAAGTAAATACTGGTTAAAAATCTTCTCCTGAGTGTGTTTCTTTTTCAGTCAGTAAGATAAAGCCAGAATATTTTTCTCCAAAAAATAAGCTCACCAGTTCAGCTTTGTCTAGTAAATAACTCCAACATGCTTTTTAATAGTTCTGTTTAACCTCAGTGCTGCTGATGACAGAGGCCTTCATTTTCACACTACTAGTGAGATTTTAAGGAAGCTCAAGCTCAGATCTGTATTTTCCTTGGGCCCTTTTCTTTTCAGTTGTTTAATTTGAAATACCTCCACATGACTTATTCTTCCCCTTTTGTGTTTTTATGGTAGTTGGAAAACATCTCTGCAGGGCATTACTGCCACCAGGAGTTTAGATCAAGACAGCTAATTAAAAACATTTTAAAAAATCCTACCTCCACGTGGCGGCCGTTGCTCCCTTTACCACCAAAATGCTCAACTTATCAGTACTGCAGAACTGGAATATTTTTCTGAGTACAAGTACACACACATGGTATCGGTGCATCCCTAAAATAAACAAAGATCAAGAATTAAAATGCTACATTATTTCCTGCAAACACACACAGAAGCACACAAATACCGTACACAGCCAGTTTTTTTTTTTTTTAGGCTTGTTTAGGGTCCTAAAACTGGACCGCTGCACCAGAATAAAGCCCGGTTCAAGCTTGTTAAGTTTTCTGCTGTGGGGCTTGAAAACGGTCTTGGAGACAGTGCAATGTGAGTTTCACGCCACATGTGGTCTTCGGGACCCCCTCACGTGTCCCCGTGTTCTTGGTAATAGTTACAGAAACGAGTCCAAAACACAGGAAGTGACGTTTTTTCTCGCCATCTGGCTCAACGCGTCTCTCAGATTATAAGATGAATCGATGAAACTAAAGCAGGTAGAGATTTTACTACCAAGAGAAATAATCTAGTTTTAAATGTTAGTATTTCTTCGTTACTGTCTATGAGCCCTGCTGTGCCAGAAACTGAACCTGTGAAGATCTGTTTCTGAATCCCACGGACAAAGTCTCACAACTTGCTCCTCTTCCTCCTCGTCCTCGTCTTCCTCTTCTACATTTCCTGACATGCCATCATCTTCTGTCCTCAAGTGTTTGTGGCCAAACAAAGTCTTAGTCCTAGTTTTCTGGTTTACTTTATCCTCAGCATCGACAGAGGGACCTTCTTGTCTTAGTTCATTTTCATCTTCTACACCTTCACTTTGCTCCTCCTCCTCCTCCGCATCTTCCTCCTCCTCATGATGATTTCCAACAGCGACAGTCAGGTCTAATTTACCATGGCCGGCTAGCTGAAAGAAGGAGGTGTGTGGCGTGGCCGGGCAGGTAGAGAGGGCGGAGTCGTACACGGAGAACGGCAGGTGGAGGTAATGTCCTGCAGCCGCCGCTGCGTAGATGCAGCAGCAGTCAGGACGGAAATTCCCTTGAATGCCACGGACCATTCGGAAACGCTTCCGAAGAGGTGGACCGGCCTGAGGTGCCGCTAAGCAGATCCGGGCGGGCACTGCTCTGTGGGCGGGGCCGGCGGTGGGCGGCAGGATGCAGGGGCCAGCGGTGAACGCCGGGTTGGGCGTGAAGCACCAGTCGGAGCTCTGCAACAGGATCTCGGCTCGCAGACGCCGGAGAAGGTTGTTGACAAGGACGGAGCGGCGGAGGAACGCTTCAGGGTCGTCGATGAAACGCATCTTCTCCAGGGAGAGGCGCAGCACGTGAGCTCGCTCCTCCAGAACCGGAGAGACCTGAGGACAGCATGAAACATCCACCTGTTTGTAACCAGGTCATAAATAACAAACGACATGCATAAATCTGCTTTAGATAACCTTTAGTTCATCTGTGAAACACTTCTAGATGATCAGCAACAGTTTACACAAACAGCAGAAATGTGGACCCAGAGTTCCTCTAAATGTTCTTTACTTACAGTTTGGCAATAAGATCTGAAGCTGAAGCGAGGTTCTTCATCATCATCGACAAACTTCCTCTTGAAATAAGCAATCTTTGACACAGAAACATGATCTGGAACTCGTCTAAAGGGAGGTTCTGCAGGGAGAACAAACAGAACCATAAATCTGTTGAGTTGTTCATATTTAAATATTTTATCCTAATAACATTTGTGGTGTCTGAATTCTACAACTGATCAAATATAATTAAGGATGACAACAATTAAATATGGTCAGAAGATGTACAAAGTGCTCCATTAATGATCGTTGATCAGCTGAGTCTGAAATTTTATGCCAAGTTAGGCCACAAATGAAACTGGATGATGAAGAAAACAGCTGACTGATGTTGAAAACAAGACTAAAGAACTAATGTGTTGTACAGAAATAATGCTGAGTCAGCATTCATCCTATTAATGCTAAACAAACTACTACCAAATACTTGGTGTATTTTGATAATTGGTGACTCAAACTTTCAGTTTGGTTGGGAATACTGCACTAAGAATTCTAGTATTTGTAACTTTTGTACTTTAAAAAAAACAAGTTTTACAAAAAAATGCTGTGAAATATTTTCAATTCCTTCTAAATGTTCAGTCAAATCTACTTGAACAATCTTGGATCTTTGCCATCTTGTGTTGCTTTCAGCTACAAGTTGTTCATTTTAGCTTTCAGCTATGGATTAGTTTTGGTTTGACAGTACTTGGGTTCTAGCTACAGTTTTTTCAATTTTAAGCTTGCAGCTACAGTTTAGCTACATGTAGCTGTTAGCTGTGACTATTTCAAGCTCAAGTTTATCGTCATTCACATACATGAGGTGTAATGAAATTATGTACTCACGGTCCCAGTTGCACCCCAAAATAGCAATTTTGTAATTTACTGTATTTCTAATTTAGCTTCCAGCCACAGTTCTGCTTTAAGCCTTTATTTGATCATTTTTAAGCCTTTAGCTACAGTGTTGCTCGTTAGATTTCAGGTAGTTTTGTTTTAATTAGCTTTTAACTACAATTTTGCTCTTGTTAGCTTTCAGCTACCGTTTTGCTCTCGTTAGCTTTCAGCTACTGTTTTGCCCTCATTAGCTTTCAGCTAATCTTTTGCCCTCATTAGCTTTTAGCTACTCTCCTGCAGCCTTGATGTGAAAAGTTCTGCTCGCTCAGCTGAACTCACCTTCAGGCTCAGCAAAATGGGTCAAAAATGGTCTTAAAAACTTCAGCTGTAACTCATTATTCCTGCATTTAGGAGAGCTTAAATAAAGTCTGTGCACCTTGTGTACACTGCTGTTCTGAGCTGCATGCCGGGTCCGGGTCTGACAGGCACGTCTTCCTGCAGCGTTCTGAGTCCCAGACAGGGGGAGGGTCTCCCTCTGAGTCCAGAAGAGGATTCATTGATAAAACCAGGGTCATCTCTGCGTCTGGTTCAGCTCTGAAACAAAAAGTGGAGCAATCAACCAGTCGGCAGAATAAAACCATTAATGCTCATCAATCCTGATTTATTTCCACAAACCTCCCAAATATCCTGCATATGCTTTCCGACTGACGCGGTTGACGTTAACAGGCTGTCTGATTCTGGCAAGCACACGTTTCTGTGTGACAAATGTGAGCGATGAAAACAGCGAGTGGCTGATAATTGTCAGATGGTTGGCAGCTTGGTTCTGCAAAGCGCGGCTCGCAGATGGAGAAGTGACACCCGCTCGCACCGCGCACTCCCCATTGATTAGCTGCTAGGAGAGGCGGCGAGATGTTTGACACCAATTTGTTTGGTGAAATGGATTCAAGGCGTCGCATCTCGCCGGGGAGCTTCAGTCAACAGCGTGGTAATCCAGGAAACAAGGAGAATGATGGGCCTCGTACTTGGGGCAAACAAGTGGACAAAAAGGTTTCCAACGAGCGCATTCAACTTTAATTAAAAACGCAATTTTGTCCATTGTGCATAATAATTTTAAAATATTTTCCACTTTCAGTTCGAACTAGAAGTGATGCAGACAAGAAGAAACTGTCCAACATGCTGGTTTGTAAGAAAGGAGGTCCAATCCGCCATCTGAGCCTTGTCAGTGTGAAAACAGAACATGACTCCACAGCCTGGTGGTCTCTGATGAGCCTATATGGGACTTGAAGCAAAACCAAAACCAGCAGATGGACATCTTTCCTCCACCTGCCAGCACAGAACTTATCAGAACCCATTGGTTTCCTAGCTTTTCTTGAAGGAATGCATATCGCCCGCCCCCTGTCAGGCCAGAGTTTTAGACCAAGATGATAAGTTTGTTGAGAAATAATGTTGTAAACGTTCCCGTCAAACCTTGGAAATTACATTATGTGAAAACAAGGTGTTGTCAATGACTCTCAGCTACTACCACAGCAAATATTAGCTCAATATCTGTAACACTGACTAAATTATGAACATTTTAGTGCTTTCTAATGGTGGTTGGTTGGTTGGAGTATTCATCTTGATTGGGTTGTCTCATGAAGTTAATGTGCTGTAGAGGAGCAGTGCATCTGCAAACTAAAATATAAAAATATACACATTTCCACTAATTGCCATTCTGTAGTTACAATGTTGACACTGAAATGGTTTATTACCCCCTCCCCCACTAATAAGGACTAATTATGTCCCTGTTATTGAGCGGCTGTAACAGTTAATTAGCTGCTTTGGCCTCTTCTCCGTGCTGCTTCTTCACCCCCAGCTGTTCTCTTCATCGCCTCCCGTCTCCACGGCTGCTGCTACATCTGCAGGAGCACAAAGAAACAAGCATGCCATCACTCCACCCCCCGCCCTCCGCAGGGACCTCCCCCCCACTCCTTCTCCCTGACATCCTTTCAACGGCGGTCACAGTTGACAGCTCTCTGAACCAGGGAGGTAAAGAAAAAAAACCTGCAGCTTCTCTACATGTTCAGCAACCCTTTTTAGTCTTCAAGGAAAAAGAGACGACCATTTGAACAGACAGAGAGGAATGGATGGATGAGAAATAAAAGAGTGAGGTGATGATTCCTCGCTAAAAATTAAAAAAGCATGTTGACGTGCTTCATCCCTTAGATTCCAGAACTCTTGTCTGACTCTCATTACACCCTCTGATGATTGGAGATAATTGTGATGCCAGGGCACGAGACAAACTGTGGGAGGGAGGACGGGTGAGCCGACGGAGGGATGGATGGATGGGGGTGAGTCAGTAAAGGAAAGATGAGCGCCTCGGGAGGCTTGTCATGAGCGGAGACGGATCGCCTGCAGGGCTGATTTCTGCTGTTATGATTGACTCCCTCCCTCCAGCGCAAACACACACTCAGACATGCATAGCTTGTTGTTGCCTGAAATATTTCAGAGCGACAAAAAAAACAAAGTCAACAGACACAAAACTATGCGCAGAATATTCATTTTAAAACAGTTTTAAATGTAAATTCTTCAAACCTTGATGTTTTTATTGAGGGAAAAATTCCTTCTTGCATCCTCGTCTGTTATCAAACTGCCCCAAGAACCATAGAAGACAGGAAATGTCCCTAACTCAGCCAATTTAAAATGTTGGTGTTGTAGTATCTGACAGTCATACACAACACTCTGATCAGTACATCTTGAAAATGATACGTGCAAAGAATGACAAAAATGGCTACAAATCAATCATTTCTCAACAAAAGAGTTTTGTCTCCAAATCTGGCATGAAAGGCAGCGGATGATATGCATTCCTTTAAGGTGACTCATTCGCATCACATGTGGTACATGAGGTGGAACAAAAATGTGTGCTCAAGGTTCCTGTTACATCCAAAAATAGCACAAAATATATACAAGTAGTATAAAAAATAAACTGTATACAAGGATGCAAGATATATGCTAAATGATAATAATGTAATATATGGTGTATTAAACAGCAGCCTGAACATGAGTCTGTTGTGAGCAGATGGGTATGAATACAGCAGCTTAAGGTAAGAAGTCAGCAGCAATACCTTTAACATAGTGGTGGCCTGATAGCAGCCTCCAGTGCTTGTACGTGTACTCAGAAACACCCGAATACTCCAGATCTATACATTTTTATGTGTTGTGACGTCATTTCCTCTTTTAAGTAAACAATGAAAAAAATGACCGTAGTTTGGAAATATTTTATGATAAATAAAGGAGATACTGTATTAAAACTGCAGGCTGTCTGCTCTGCTCTGAATAATAATAAAATTTAAAAAAAAAAGATTCTAAAGTCATGGTGTGATGCTTAGGAACTAACTCATTAACAAGTACCCAAACTGAGGTACTTGTACTTTGAAAAGAAATTATCGGAACACCTCGACTTTAAGGAATATGATTTTTATATATTTTTTTTTTAACTCAGGTTTGTCTTGTGCCGATGAGCTACTCTTGTCAAAGTCAATACTTATCAGTTAGCCACATCTCAGAATCAATGCATTTAAAACCAGAACCACTTTAGGCTTTAGAAAATCAAACCTCAAGTGTGCGACTTTCCCTTCAAATGGTTCCTTGCATCATATTACCAAAAATGTGATGCCCGGGGTACAAAATTTAAAGATTTACAAACACTTAAACTGCCTTGAACTGTGGAGGAAGCCATTTTTTTATGCCCACAGTAAGAACGCAGCAGGAAAGACGCTAAAACTGCTGCGTTACGGCTGCTTATGTTGCCATGGCAACTGCATCCTTGTGCAACCGACTGATGATAAAAGCTGAACTGATCCTGTTCAGACTGAACAATATCTCTAATCAATAAGTTTACAGTTACAGCCTCATCATACACAGATTGATTAATCCGACGGATTATTGAAGAATAATCTGACCTACAGACCTGAACGATTAGCGGTAATTACTTTATATTTTGACATACTTCATGATGGCATCATTGTCCCGGGAGTGGTTCTACTAGGAGCAGTAGTAGCCTTGCCATTTCAGAAACTGTCAACTGAGATTTCCATACATTTTATTTTAAATAAAACAGAAGCTGATTGTAATAAACCGCACTGATGTCATTTTACAAACAAAAATAAAATATAGTATAACAGTCTGTCTGATAACCTGTATCCTCTGTAATTTGTTACTTTGAATGTAATATTAGAAGGAACATGGTTAGTTGTTTGCTTTTTTTGTTTACATTTAAATGTGATAAAGATATTCACATGGTGGTGTGTTCAAGGCACATCCGGTACAACCAGTATTTGACTTTACAATGCGTTTAAATACACCTCGTAAATTTTATCTTAAAAGGTTGACCTATGGGTTTTTCTTTTGAAGACAAACACTCCACATTTTAAAGGAGAACATGTTTTTGAGACAAACATGGGAGAAGACGTCACTTTTCCTGCAGATGCTTTCAATAAACTTTGTTTCTCTGCGGCCTCAGAAGCTAACTGATCCAGCATGTGTTTGGTTCTGTACCGGTTCCAGGTTTTGGCTGAGCATTTCCAAGCCCTTGGGGGAAGAAGTCTGTGGTTTTCACATTAGAACAGATCGTCTCAAGGGCTTCTTCACAGAGGCGCACAAATGGGCCGTGACTTTTACGACGACTCGGGCTGATAAAACGTGCTGCGTTAGGAGTTATTAAAAGTGGAGGGTTCAATCTTTAAAATTTGACTGGAGCATTTTGAGTTATTGTATTGAATGCAAAAATAAAATATGGAGTTTCCTGTTAATAAAAACAAAGCATAAAACTCATCTAACATCAGACTCAGTAAATAATAAATAAATAGTCAGCACAAAAATCTGAATTAAAAAATATAATAAAACAAGCTGATTACTGGAGCTCGTGATTCTGTCCATCATCATCTCAAAAGCTTCAAAATGATCTGTAGTTCGTTTCAATTTGGTGATTTGTCACCTGGAAACCAAACTAGTTCTTTTTATATCAGTGTCAGTTTGAAAACTCCATTTTTATATTGAACTGGAGTGATGCCATCAAGAGTTCTAGTTGTTACATTTAAAAAGGGCAATCCCAAAGGTTCACAATTATACGAAGGGATTTCCTGGTGCTATGGCAACTGGCAGAGAAAAATGGTACAGTAGTCCCTCGCTACTTCGTGGTTCGACCTTCGAGGACTTGCTTTTTTGCAGTTTTTCAAAGCAAGATTGTACACGGAAAAAATAAATAAATAAAAATTGTACACGACACAATTGTTAACTTTAATGTTACCCACCTGATTGGGACAGTACGGGATACTTTAAAGTAAAGTTAATGAAAAAAATAAAATATTTAGGACAGCCGCCACCAGTTTGTAGCTCTAACAATAAGCCTACACTGTATTCCTGCTCATAACAACTACATTTCCCAGAAGCCAACAGGGCCCCTGCCCAGAAGCCTTGTTGCCTTCTTTTGAAATAACAGAGGGAAAGATTTGATCTGACTGGAAAAAGTTCAGTCCTTATTCATGTGACTTCTGTGCCAGGTGGATGCAGAGAGCCACACCGAACCCAGTGTTTCCCCTATACTGTATAAGCGGGGCGCTCCGTCAACAGAACCGAGCGCCTACCCAACACTCCAACCACCTGTCGGCACAGACGTAACACTAAACTAGCAGCTCGCAATGCAGGTGCACCAGCTAAAAACCTAAAAGCAGCCTCTTCCCTCATGCTGAACACTCACGCCCCACCCCGGTCAAAAATCACGGACAAGATGAGCTCCCCGCCATGGCAAGTTATGAAGGGGAAACACTGGAACCCACTGAGAAACAAACCTCCAGACCCATCAGCAAATCAGAGAGCTGCTAGCCAGCCCACGAGGACCTCCGAGTGGGAACGTGCCATCATAGGTTTGGCCTCTCTCCAGAGACCACCGGGACTTTACTGGACCACTCAATAGAAGCACCAGTCCAGCACCAGCCACCCTACCCCCCCACCCCTAAATTACAAAAAAAAAATCCATGTAGTATTATGTAAGCCTCTAATTATGTTCTGATAAACTAATTTAAAACTTGATGTCAACAATATGCAAAACATCGTTTTTCTTTTTTTTTTTTAATCATGACGATTTAGGTTTAATTGCCATTTTTACCTTTTCTTCAACCCTAGCCGGTCGAGGCATCCTGATTCCGCTGAAAGTTTCTTCCTGTTCAAAGGGAGTCATTCCTTCCCACTGTCACCATCGTGCTGCTCAGGATGGGCCATTGCAACGAAGTGAAGGTTCAACACAATCTTGTTGGCTTCCTTGGCCTGTTTAATGTATGTGAATGTTTTAGTACAGTGTCCTGAGATGACTTCTTGTAAAATGGTGTTATATATAAAAACTAAACTTGAAATCTCGTTCCCTCTTTCTGCAGAAGCTCCTGACCACAGAATTGTATCACTGGAATGTAAAACACTAATTTTAGATGAAGACACAATCCGCCCACAAACTGCAAGTAAATAACAGCAGGCAGAGATCAGCTAATAACTAATAAACTGTGGCAGAGGAAAATCATCTGATCCTCATCATGCTTCAGCCTTTGAGGACTAAACAAACACAGCCCACCTCTTTGGAGTCCCATCAATACTCCTGCTGGAGCGGAGGCGGAGATCACAGCGGGGGAGCGCAGATCTAGAGCAGATAATAGGTTTTATGACACCAGGCTCTCCTTGGAGGAGCAACAACAAGGCTCTGTGACTCATGAATCAAAAATGGGCACTTGAACGGAAAGCGATTAGCCTCCAGTTAGAAAGGTGTACGACAGTCACCCAGCAGCAGCATTCAGACCTGCTGAATGAATCAGATGCTCTGCAGAGACGCTCCACTGTTTTCATCATCTTCATTTCAACTAAACTGAAAAAAGGAAGAATCTTAAAATTTTAATAACCATATGGTGGAAAAAACAAACATCGAGCTGCTGTTCTCTCCACTCCTCGGTTTGTTTGTGGCAGCCTGTCAGGAGCTATCAAGGTCCTGTCTCGGCTGCAGTAGCGTGATGAAGCGGGCTCAGGGTCCTCCAGGGGGTTTCATACGACTCTTTTCACTGAGCGCTGACATGTGTTGTGACGGGGCATCTGCATTACAGACTCTCTGGAGACTGATTGTTGTGACTGACCAAAGTGGGGGTTAACAGTCCACGACTTTGTGGACAGCACATTATAAAAGGTTTCATTAGGGAAAAAAGAAAAGGACTAAAAGTGAAGGGACATTAAAGACGAACAGATTTATCTGAAAACAGGTTTTAAATCCTGCATGTGTAATAAATGACTCACATGCTGTGTTTATGTCATCTTGATCAAATAAATGGATATTCATAAACAATTCTAAAACTATTTCTTAAACAAAATTTGCACTTTTTCTTCCATTCAACCATCTATCCATCCATTTTCTTCCACTTATCTGGGGTCTGGTTGTGGTGGTAGCAGCTTAAAGCCCAGACTTCCCTCTCCTCAGCCACTTGGGCCAGCTTCTTTGGGGAAATCCCAAGACGTTCCCAGGCCAGCTGAGAAACATAGCGTGTCCTGGGTCTTCCTCTGGGTCTCCTCCTGGTGGGATGTGTCCAGAACACCTCACCAGGGAGGCGTCCAGGAGGCACCCTAACCAGATGCCTGAGCCACCTCAACTGGCTCCTCTCGATGTGGAGAAGCAGCGGCTCTACTCTGAGTCCCTCCC
>JARVGV010000673.1:19383952-19402188 GCA_031762435.1 Hypsolebias longignatus
TTGGATGAGGGGCGAAACGTTTCTTTTTAACAAAAAAACGAAGTCCAGATGACATGATTCAACCTTTTTTGTTGCTACAATTAGGGAGTTTCTTACGGAGCACAGTGACGGTTTGTGTTTTCTAGTTGGAGTTTCTGTCTGCCTGTTTCATTAGGTTTACTGTCAGTGAGTGAGAGGCAACAGTACGATTACCATGGTGACCAGTTCATGCATCTAAATGTCATCTTAGGTTATAATTAAAGTGAAGCTTTAAATACTCATAATTTCTTTTGGAATTTACCACGTTTCTCTGTCGGCTGCTGTGGCTCTGGGGAATCCTGTCGTACAATGTTTGGCAACATTGTGAAACTTGGGGACTCCCCTTTTAAAATTTAGGGCTATAATTCCAGGGGACAGCTCTGAAGACTTATGAAAATTAAGTTTTCAAACCGAGTCTCCTAAACATAACTAGCTTGTTACCAGATGAGTCGAAATTTTCAACAAACTACAAATCATTTTGAAACTTTTGAGACTGAGAATTAAAAAATAATAATAAAGCAACTTTAAAAAGATTCTAATTTTGCCGCTGAGTGTCAAATGTGATTTATTAGCTTAAATCAAACAGATTTGGAATAAAACACGTTTTGGATCAACACTCCATCTTTCACCTGGTGTGTTTCACTGTTGTTCTGTAAAACCGGTGCTTCTGTTCAGCTCCGAGTCGTGTTGCTCACAGAGTGGGTTCATATTTGATTAAATAACAACGTGAGCTGCTCCTCATCGCTGATACAAAAATATTTAAGCAACATTTACTAATATAAAGAATAAGCCAGACAGATAAGAAGTTGTTTTCTAAGTCAGAAATGTCCACATCTGATGTAAAAAAGGTGACGACTACCCATCTGAGCATCCGACGCACGCATGCACGCACGCACGCACACACACACACACGCACACACACACGCACGCACGCACACACGTTTGTAAACACTGCACAACCACAACCACAGGCACAGTAAAGTGGATTTTCTCTGGTCTGTAAATAAAAAAAGAGGCTAAAGTTAAAGGTCTGCAGACATCATGAATGCTAGTCGAATTAAAAATGGTGCTTTCTGTGACGATGAATCAGTGTGTCCGTTTCCTAAAGAAGTGCATGACTTTACTACGGCCATAAGGCAAAGGCTCCCGTGTGCAGCCGCAGCTTGTTTATAGCACCAGAGCAGGTAAACGGTGTTTATTCTCACCTGTTAACTAGGATGGAGTTTTTGTTATACACAAAAAACGGTATGCAGTTTTCTTGAAAACAATTGGTTTAAAGTTGTGCAATAGATTTTAAAATTGTAACAAAACCACCAGTCATTGAAATGAAAACTACTCTGTCCAAAAACTGGTATTGTCCACAAAACAAATTCCAGTTAAATCATTTGCAGTGGTTTTACTTCAATATCAGCTCAACATTCATAAAGAGCTGACTTTTTTTTTTTTCTTTAACTTCCATCTTTACAAAGTTGTGCATGTGTTTAAATCAGTCTGCAGACTTGTGATGTAAAGTGACCTTTGATTTCAGCCTGACCCGAAGCTGGATTTAGTTTTTGATCCACTAACACATTTCCTGTGTTTTGTATGTTTATGATGTGACAACAGTGCGATTCGTACGTGATGAACAGCTAGCATCAACAGGGACTTCAGCTTTTTGTAGCCACACTTCCAGATCAAACAACCCAATCAGGAGTCATTTAAACTGCTGCACAGCTGATCCTGTGGTGGGAAACCGTAAGACTTTGGGCCTGATTTCTCTAACTGAACTTTATTTAGAAAGGCTACAACTCCGAGTGCATGCATAAAACAATATGTCTTCAGTTTGGTTGTAAAATTATGATGTGGCCATGATTTATTTCCTGTTGCTTTCTATTGGAATATAATATGATGCAGTTTTCTCCATATCCACTTTGTTAAGTTTAGATTTAGACAATGAATGTGCTCGGTTAGGATAGGCCATAGATATACTTAGTTGAGTTTAGGACTGGGCAACAAATCTTGATTAAGTTTAGGATTAGGGGATACATCTAATTGGTTAGATTTAGGATTAAGTATCAAATCAACTTGGTTAGGTTTAAGATTAGGCCACACATCTACGTCATTATTCTTAGCCAGAGAGTTTAGTTTGAGGCGCACTGAGACCCTTCCACCAATTTATAAACTGTCAGTTCTTCCATGAAGCCATAACAAATTCCACTTCTTCATTATTTTCAATCAATGAATCCAAATAAATTTAGGTTTTATATTTTTGTATAACTTTTCTTATAAACTTTTTTATTTACATATTTTGGCAAATAAAAACAGTAACAGTGAAGTGACCATGATTTAAATGCTGCCAAATGATGCAAAAAATATCTAAAAATAAATAAATAAAATAAAAAAGCCTGAACCGTTGTCCAAACCAGTCCCATCAGTTTTATATAATGACTAAATTTGGGGAAATTAATAAGGTTTTGTTTCTTGTAATAAAATAACGTTTTAGCTGTTGGTACCGTGTTAGTAAAAGCAGAGATTAACTGAACTTTTGTCATCAGTTAGGAGCCATTTTGCAGACTTTACTCTGTAAACTTGATCTAAAATCTTTATTTTAAGGTTTAAATTTTGGTTTTTATAAGAAGACCAAAAAAAAAAAAAAAACAACACACCTTTTCAAGACGCATTAAACTAACTGAGAGCTGTTTCCTTTTGAACTATGTAAAAGAAAATGCTTAAAATTGATTTTTTTAAAGAAAACATTTTTCTTCAAATTGTCTAAATAAACCCTAGGTTAGCTTAGCTTAGTTTAGCTCAGATGAGTCCTCTTCGTCTCCTTTGGGACTTAAGGCTAAATAAAACCAAAATCCTATTAAAACTCTGACAGATGTTCTAATTTGTCTGAAGTTAGTATAATCCAGGTATAAAATCCAGCAATGTTCAGTCAGGTCATTACTGGATTATTGAGCATAAACTTTGGTGTTTTGAACCAACATGACTGTCTCAGAGGAGTTGACGGGGGAGAGGGCGGGCCTCAGAGGCCATCTTAGCACCAGCAAACTGTTTTTTTTTTCTTCACACACTATGGAGTATGATGTTAGTGGGAATCAGTTTTGTTTGGTGGCTCCTCAGATTGAAGAAGTCCTTTGGATGAAGGACGAAATGTCTCAGCCAAAAAAGAAATCGTCCAGATGACCTGACTGACATTGTTGGATTTTATACCTGGATTACTGAGCATGAACTTTGGAATTAAAAAAAAAAAAAAAAAAGAAAAAGATTTTAGTCATCTGGATTGTTTAGACTTTTGACTAAAAAAATACTTTGTATTGTGTTAATTACTAACTTGAGAGGCTTCAGGGAGAGTTTTAGAGTCATTCTGGGATCAGTTGTTTGAGCAGGAGGTGTGGTTACTCATCTTATCCAGATCAACTTAAAAAAAAAAAAAATCAATCCAAGGCAACCAATAACAGACACACACAGGATTATTAACTAAAAATCTAATCACCAACTGTTGGTGGTCATTTGACCCACAGTGCCATGAAATGAGCAGCTGAACAGATGAGTGCAGATGTTTAGTTCATTCCAAACTCATCCACCAACAACTCTTGTTCACCAACCGTGTCTCCCGGCAGAACCTCTCGGGTTCATCCGGGATGAACCTGCATTTTGTGGCTATCCTCGCTCGGACGCCCTCAACCTGCTCCTCCATCACCGTTAGGACTCCAGCAAACTGTGCCAGTGGCAGACCTGCTGTCCTTTGGACTCCTTCATCTGAGTCCAGTGGGTGAGCTCGTCCTCTCCGGAGCTGTTCAGGCCCAGAGAAATCCAGCCGATCATCTCCTTACGCTTCATGCTGCGCTTGTTGTAGACGGAGAGGATGAGCGTGACATCAGAGAGCTGGAAAAGAGCCACCTGGAAGACAAACGTCTCTTTGTAGGTCGGGTTGGGTTGACCTCGACAGATGGATGTCTTACACTTGGACATTTCGTGGCCCATGGAGTTCAGTAAGGTCAGCTTAACGTACGTATCTAAACAAGAAGCAGGTTCAGAACATCAGGGAAAGATACATTTGCAATGCAAACCTTTATATTAGTAGTTATTTATGAATTAGTTATTATCATGGTGTAATGGATCCTTTGTGCAAAATCCTCACAGTTAAATCTTTTCGGTTTTAATTGGAACATTAAACCTGCTGCAGATGTTTCCTCTGCAGCAAAGTGTGACCCATTTTTCTGGTGAAGCACTTGCTCCTGAAATAATGTCACAGCAGATTATGTGCAAGATTATGACCACATAGGAAGCAGTTTTCTCCTGATCAAACACAAAGCACAGCTGCGAGTGCTCACGATAACTGAGAGCAAGAACTCAAAAGGACGCGTGAAGCGTTAACTTTATTCTTGTTGCTATGCAACTGCTGTGTGTCTAACCTGGAGTGGGAGAAGATGTTAAAGATAAAATCAGAAGAGTTTCTTTAGTTAGCGATGCATCTGTTTGCAGTTAGAGGAAGAGGAGCCTCCACTGAAACAGAACATGCAGCTGAAATTAATTGATTCAGGAAATACCTCGAGGAGATGCTATAATTCTCTCTGACTTTGACAGAGAGTCAGTGTCACGACTTAAGCAAAGATTTTCAAAGCCGAGGGCAGTGTCCCAAAAAACACGCTCCACCCAGAACAAAGATCACATTTTTCTGGAGCCAGTGCAAGTCTTATGAATCAGACGGAGCGTGCAGAAACTCCGATAAATCATGGCGTTTACCGTGCACAGCGCTAAAGCTTCGAGCAGGGTTGAAAAAAAATGAAGAAACACCACAAGTTGTCTTCAAAATAGCACAAATGTTTGAGTCAAACTTGCACAAAGTCTGAATTTTTTGGATTATATTCAGATGTATGATTATTTAATTGACATCAACAAGGTAATTAGGGATGTAGGCTTTAAATTTAATGAAGGACAAACTGCTACCGAGGGTAGAGCAGACTAAGTCTCAGCAGCTGTAAAGTTTTGTGAAGGAGGAGGACGAGCAACGGTGACGATAGAAACCAAAGAATTTTGGAGCGGCAGGTGAAAGATGAACAGTTTATTTCCTTTAAAATAAAAAGAACTTCCAGCAGTGTCACCTGTGGGACATATCTGCCATCCAGAACAGCAAGAACAAAAGTGTTTTCAATTAAATAACTCTGGTCATAACGTTTATAATTTAGAAATAAGGCAGAGAGGACTCAACTATAAACCAAAACGTGGGAACTGGGGTGCAGAAAACTATCAGCAGGAGGACTGATGGGTCAGATTTGGACATATCTGACCACAGACGAAATCAGGTTTTTGAATGTGGCATGGTGACGATTACAGGATTTTGGCTGCAAATGGAGTTGGGGATTTGTTCAGAGTTAATGGCGTCCTCAATGCTCAGAAATATTAGAACATTATCGTTCATTATGTAATTGCATTAAGAAGGTGCCTGATAGGACCCAAATGTATTCTGGAGCAGGACAAGGACCCCAAACAAACAGTTGATTAAAAACCATTTGCAGCAGAACAAGAGTCCTGGACGTGATGGTCCAGTCTACACAGATTTATAAGGTTGTTACTGATAACATGAGGAGACAGAAGGTTCTGAGACAGAAATCTCAACTGAAGATCTGTGGTAATGATTTGGATTTGGCTTCTGCTCATAGCATTACTAATAGATAGACATTTCTAGAATTAAGTGTTCTCAGAAACTTTTCAAACCTGCCCAAAACTTCAATTTCGTAGCCGTTTAGAAATATTCAAGAACCTGCCTTATGGTTCCTAAATTATCAGGACATTTTTCCTTTAAAAACATAATAAACCAAGTTAAAGAAAAAAGAAACGCTGCTTGTAGCAAGTGATTTTTTTTCTTCTTCCTCGAGCTGTAAATCGAGCTGAAAGGAAAAGAGGCAATCACAATGAGGGTGTTTCGCCCCTCGTCTACAACCGCACGCCGCAATAACGCCGTGTATTATGTTCCCGTCTGAGAGGGAGTGTGCAAAATGAATCGCAGAGGCTTTCATGCTGTCGAGTGCCAGCTGCTTTCCAACGTCTCGAATCGCACATTCAGTTGCTCTCTTTGACATAAAAGCAGAGTGGAAAAAATAGCCTTGATTTCTTTTCTGACTCCTGCTGAATGGGCTCTGCGGAGCTGTGGATGTCTTAAGTGGTCAGTAGCGGTGACGCAGGGCTCTTTGCTATTGTTGTTGAATGAGAGGGGCTGCTTCTGATGATTGACTTGACTTATCGGCTCGCTACTGTTTTGAAATGACAGAAAAGGAGCTCTGAAAGTGCTACATGCCTCACCCCCCTGCTATGTGGAAGTCAATCAAGACCTTCGTGAGTATTTTTGCACAAAGGGGTTTTTTTTTCACCGTAACCAGATGTGAATATTTTCTGGGTACAATTTGAAGACTATGTGGAAATGCTTTTCAGGAATGCACAAACAACAATCTGGCAGCTAGTTATTAGTTCGTGAATACGAGTAACATGGCAATAAATGAGGACAGTGAGCGTGCCTATTACAGAAGACGTTTTCTGTTTCGTGAGCTGGAAGCAGAGCTGAAAAATGTGAAAAGCATGCCAAAGTGTACTGTCTGAGCAAAGCCAGCACTTAATGACACACAACAGTCCTTTTAGAGCCGTCCTTCAGCAACCAAGCAAAGTGACTCAGCATGAAAATGTTTCTGAGATTAAAAAGCTGTAAAGCGTCACAAACACACAAAGGGGCTAAAAGGCAGGTGAAGGAGGCGAGGTCACGTGCATGAAAAAAAACGTACATGTTTGGTGTGAAGCAACAAGCAAACTTCTTCATGGATGAGGTGAGAATTTCATTTTTATTTAAAATATCAACTGGTGGTTCGTATCACCAAGTTTGGGATGGCATGTTCAGATTTGTATAAACTAAACAGGATTTCTTGTTGAGACTGAGACCCAGGTCAAAAAGAACATTTCAGCCCTTAAAATTTTCATACAGCTTTATCCTCAATTTGAACCAATGAACACTTAAACCAACATGTAATAAACCAACATGTGCATTCATGCGACATTATGCCGATTTGTGTCATGCATTAGTGTTTGTAACAGAGCTAGAAACATTTAAAAGATTGTGGGTTTTTTTTAGGCACAAAATGCATTTATTAAATAATTTAACATTTACAATTAGGTCAGACGCAATAAACAATAAATTAATTAATTGCACTAAAATGAAAATGATCAACATCATTTTCATTTATCGGCTTTATCGTTTCTTCGTGTCTCTCTTTCTACTGAAGACAAGGCTTCACTGACCCCTCCCGTTCCCTTTTCTCTTTAACTAATAACTGTACAAAATCACATTTCTGGATCGTTAAAAGCAGCTAAGCTGAGAAGCTAAGCTACGAGCTAAACTAACAGGCCAATCTCGGGGAAAACCTCCATTTTGTCAAAGCTCCAAAGCGTCTCCCTCCCAGTTTTCTTAAAAGATATATGCTGCTCGCTCCCTCACTATCCATCCGGTTTGAACTGTTTTATACTGCCATCGAGTGATCAAATAAAGGTACTACACTCAAAACAAAATATAAGATAGAAAACATTTTTTCTTAAATTTGACAATAATTACTAATTATTGTCAAATTTCAAACAATATTATTGTTTATCGCAATAATTTCTGAAACAATTAATCGCCCAGCAAAATTTGTTATTGTGACAGGCCTATTTATAATGCTTTAACGGCATCTCCAAGGTTACATTTAACCTGTTTTAACCAATTTTCTTGAATTCCTAGGGGGAAAAAAAAAAAGCCAGAAAGTGTTTGTCATATAAGTTTTAATGTTTTAAAATAAGGAAAGTGAAATCTTTGGTGCAAAAAGAAAAACATGCAAATCCCTTCTTGATTGATTTAATTTTTTTTATTTGTTTTAATGAAACAAACAAATCTCTTGATATCTACACACTTGTTGTTGCATCTTTAACTTAAATTTGTTTCTAATGTTTCAGTGAATCATTGAAAACTCCTCCACCATAAAGCGATTAGTATTTTTTTCCCTGCAGGCTATTATTATCAAAAATGTCCCAATATAGAACAAACTATGTTCTAAATCTAATCATTATCAAAAAAAAAAAAAAGATAAAAAAAGAATCACTGGAAGAATATGGTCTTTAAAATGTAACGGTTTGATCTACATGTTGGTTTGTATTGTTTTATGTTGTCATTATCTTGTCTGGAGAAACGGGTCCAAGTTCTCACAGTGTTGTGAACTACATCCATGAAGACGTATTAAAAGGTCCAGAGTTTGCCTGCAACGGGAGCAGAGACTCACCTCTGATTATATAAACCTGTCCACCTATTAAGTGTTTTAGACAACAGAACAGCCCGTCTGACAACAAGGGTTGGACAGCAGTAAGAAAAACAACGGACCAAGACGTCAAAAAGGTTGTAGGACCAGAGAGATTCAGGTGCAGACATGACAGAAAAATGTGAGGAGAGAGAAACGGGGTCAGAAAGCCAAAAACACTGCACAAAGTTCAACAAGAGGGTTTTAATTCGTTTGAATTTGCTGCTTGGACTCCTGGAAGCTGAGCAGGGAGATGAAGGAAACAAGGGGTTGAACTTGAAAGGAGCATGTAGCACAGCTGAGATAGTGCAGATCATCTTTAAAGTTAAAAGTTGAGCAGAGTGTTTATTTGTATATTAGACAAACTCACACAACGTAAAGCCCTACACTAAGGATCAACACATCCTCTCCGTTCAAGAATCCAAGACAAAACAGAAAGCTCTGATTACTTTGGGAACTTACTGGGTGGCTTGTTGGCAGCCAGGTTTTTGAAGTGGATGCCCTTGATGACTTCCACGGAGAGACGGCCAGTCGTGGCGTTGTAGATCAAGCCCACGAGGATCTCCGGCATGGAGGACTGACTGACGGACTGGAACGACGAGGCGCTTTCGCTGCAAGTCATATCTGAGAGGCTGACCTGGGATTCACCGCCCTGCAAATGTTTCCAAGCATTCAGAAAACTTTACTGCAGCATCAATAATTCATTGTTTGAAATTAAATATTTATCGTTGTCAGTTTGCACACTGCCTCGGTTACCTAATGTTTACAAAACAAAAATAAATCAAGAATCTGATGGTGATATTAGTCAGCTAGCTATTAATGTGGAATGTCGTGTTTTATGTAATCAGAGCAGAATAATGCTATGGCTTCAACGCCGACACGATGCTAATGTTACCGTTTATCAGCGTCTCTAAATTATTGCATAAATGTGTACAAAATAAAAGGCTGAAAACAACGTGTTTCCATCCATTTTACTCCATCTACTGTTTTCTGCACAAAAATATTGCAAATAACAGAAAAAATTGAAAATGAGTTCATTAATAAAAAGATGTTACAGAATCTATTAATAGATTATAACGTTGCATTATTTTTAAAATGTTGTCTCTAAAACAAAGACTGCTACTATTCTCATTATACAGCCCCCTGAAAAAAGGAACAAAGCAAAACTAGCACAGCTAAAAGGACGATTATAACTTCTGAAGTTTCTTAATCCTTAATTAGCAAATGCTACCTAATCAAATAAAGATCAGTCAACAAAGAGGAGCAATTAGTGAGCGCCTGCTTTGATCCCCCTTACCGGGAGTGCACAGCAGGGGTCCAATATGACCGGCACAGACATTTTGCCCTGAAGGTTGAGCTTGGTGAGGTAGAACACCTTTTCTCCAAACACCTTCTCCTTCTTCATACGTCTCATGCTATAAAGGCGGAATCGGAGGGCATAGTTGCTGATCATCTCTGACTCCACGTGGCTGAAGTGGAAGGTCTCGGTGAAGATAGGACACGGGCCTCGTTGGATGGCCGTCTTCGCCCTCTGCTTCTTGGTTGGCAGGAGCACCAGGTGGACCTGCCAGGAAACGTTGCCGGTGCGTTTGATGGAGGGAAGATCAGTCACAGCCATGATGGTCAGAGTCAGCCGCTGCTCCTCTGAGTCGTAGTCGAACACGACGTCCAGGGTGCCGTATTTGGCGGTGGAGTCTGGCTCGTAACCTTTAGGGAGCCGCGCAGCCGACCTGTGAGCTGACATGACCTAAGGAAACCAATGGGACGTTCAGGGCACAACAAAACAATCACAGTGTTTTCTCTGTTTGTCTTGAGTTTACCTCCGGGCTGAGGACAGCTGTACTGTCACTGGGAGCATCCTCCTCGTAGCCTTTGTTGAGATAACTCTCAGACTCTTGACCGTCGCTGCCCTCACTCAGACATTTTCCAAAAGAAAGGTGTGGACTGCCGCTGGTTTGAGACAGATCGCATTTGGCATCGCCCAGGTCCGAAAGAGTACACGACATCCTCGGAGAGCCATTCTCATCCTGATAGGGAGGTGGTTGAAGCTCATCCAGTGGCGGTGTTCTTCTCATCCTCTGGATACAATTGGCTGGTTGGGGAAAAAATACACACATTATATAAAAATCCAATAAAATATTAAGTTAGGTTATACATTTAACCCAAAGAGCAACGTCTTCAATTTCCATTTCAAATTTTGCATAGTCTAAACAGCTTAGTCCTCATAATTTTTCTTTATATAAAATATATTTGTTATATACCCACTAATTCACTCAGCTCTTTTGGTTTTATTATCCACTTTGCAAAAAGTTCAATTTTTCTCATCAAAAAATTACATTTGCACATGGAAAAAGGTGCTAATGCAACAAAAAACATTGTTTTGCTAAATATTTGTGTTAATGTGGACAGGACTCACGATTCTTGCGAAAAGTACAATTCTTTGCTTCATATCAAGCATTTACTTAATTCCTGGAAAACTGTCTCAAAATATTTGAATATATTGAAGGAAACGCTGGTAAAAAAAAAAAAAAAAAAAAAAAAAAAAATTTTTTTCATTGGAGAGATTTTGCAGACTTAAAAATAGCTGCACACTTAAAATTCCCATATGCAATATAAACTGTTTTATAATAAATATTCATACAACATGGACTAACGTTTGGGTGTTTGATCAAATGTATCTGAACCTACATGATGAAATATGGCAGCTAGCAGCTTGTCATTTTCTGGAGAAATCTGAGTGTCATTTAGTCTGTCACAGAATTTATTCTCATTATGTCAACCCGTCATCACAAATAAAACAAGAATCTTTACTGCACAATCTAATTACCACATCAAATCAGCACTGATAAATAATTGGACTGAATACCTGTTCATCTCTCATCTGAATGTTTCAGTTGCTAGAAGGCACAGCCTAACGCTGCTCACCTACATGTTGTCGGCTGCGCTCTCAAATCTTCCGTCCTTGTAAAATTTGGAAAAATTGAGCAGCCGATGAAAACACTCCCTCAGGGATGCCGCTGAGGAATGCTTTAAACCCAGCCTCTTGCAAAAAACAACAAAGAAAACAAAAGATGAAGAAGAAAATAAGTTCAGGGAGGAAATAAGAAGAAAAAAATGTCTTCTGATGCTGTCTAACTTTTGGAAAAAAGTCAACACTGTGATGACGTAATTTCCTCCAACACATTGTTCCAGCTTTCTTACGAGTTCTTGAAACTTTCGCTCTTAATAACGTAAGTGGGGCTCCAGCTCAAAGTGGCACATTTCTGCAGCGGGTTGGAGGCAAAGGAGTCTTAACTAAGTGTCATGGAGGGCTTGATAAAAGGAGCAAATCCATTTTGAGCTGCTTTTTCCCTGCTGAGCCGGGGGCGGTAGATTTGATGGAAGCTGCTGTGTAAAAGCACAATTCTTTTCTCCAGCCGTCTAATTGGGACGGTACCATCCCTCCCCACGTCTAACCCGGCTTTGCTTCATAAAGTTTCATCCCCTCTCTCCGGGTTGTTGTGCCTTATCATTATTTCTTACAGTGAGTTAACCGTTTTTGTGAATCTGGTATAATTCTGTTTAGTCGTTTCCAAAGATTTAGGAGGGAGGAAACACACCTGACCTCTCAGCACAGCAGAGTTTCTAAACTGATTTGACACAAGGAGCAATTCTGCACCAGTCTTCTTCTTCGTCTTTTTTCAGATGTTCAACCTTCAGGGGTCTCTACAATGAGTCATCCTCCTCCATCTCACTCTGTCCTCACTCCAACTACCTCCTTGTCCTCTCTAACCGCATCCATATATCTCCCCTTTGGCCTTCTTCTTTGTCTTTTTCCTGGCAGCTGCATTTCTAACATCCTTCTACCAATATACTCGCTGTTCCTCCTTTGGACATGTCCAAACCATCTCAGTCTGGCCTCTACAACTTTATCTCCCAGTTGTTCAACCTGTGCTGTACCTCTGATGGTCTCAATTCTAATCTCCACTCCTAAGGAGAACCTCAACATCTTCATTTTTTTTAATTTTTATTTTGGGTGGCTGTGGCTGAGTGGTTAGAGCAGTCGTCCTCTAATGCAAGAGTTGGGGGTTTGATTCCACCAGCAGTCACATGCCGAACTGTCCTTGGGCAAGACACTGAACCCCTCATTGCCTATGATGTGTGTCCCATCGGTGTATGAATGTGATAAAGCACTGATTGTTCTAACAGAGTACGAATAAGGGCACATATTGTAAAACACTTTGAGTCCTGATAAGATAGAAAGGAGCTACATAAGTACCATCCATTTTTACCATCTCCAGAACATACAACATAGCTGGTCTCTTGTAAATCTTTCCTTTGACATTTACTGCCACCCTTTTGTCACAATTCACTCCTGAATCTTTTCTCCATCCACTCACTCCTGTCCGGACTCTCTTCTTCACCTCATTCCCGTTTATGTGGACAATCCACCCTTGTTGTTTTTTTTTTTTTTTTGTATTTTTGTAGTATTTTTTTTTATATGTTTTTCTTAGTACCGGTATGTTAGTATTTTTAATATGTTTTTCTTAGTATGTTAGTAGTATTTTTAACATGTTTTTCTTAGTATGCTAGTAGTGTTTTTAATATGGTTTTAGTATTTTAGTAGTATTTTTAATATGTTTTTCTTAGTATGTTAGTAGTATATTTACTATGTTTTTCTTAGTATGTTAGTAGTATTTTTAATATGGTTTTTAGTATTTTGTAGTATTTTTAATGTTTTTCTTAGTATGTTAGTAGTATTTTTTAATGTTTTTCTTAGTATGTTAGTAATATTTTAATATGTTTTTCTTACTACCGGTATGTTAGTAGTATTTTTAAATACAGTATGTGTTTTTCTTAGTATGTTAGTAGTATTAAATATGTTTTTCTTAGTATGTTAGTAGTATCTTAATATGTTTTTCTTAGTATGTTAGTTTTCTCAGTTTGTTAGTAGTAATTTTAACATGTTTTTCTTAGTATGTTAGTAATACTTTTAATATGTTTTTCTTACTGTTAGTTGTATTTTTAAATATATGTTTGTCTTAGTATGTTAGTAGTATTTTTATGTTTTTCTTAGTATGTTTTTCAGTATATTTTTTAGGATGTTTTTAGTCTTTTTGCTGCATTATTTGATATTTGTTGTTGTTGTTTATTTTTTTGGTGAGTCAAGACGGTTCTTCTCATCCTAAACATTTCATTACATTGTTGACCTTGTGTTGATGTTGCACATGACAAATAAATCTAACCTAAGTATTTGAAGTCTTGCCCCTTTGTGACCTCTGCTCAAAGTCTAGTATTTTACCAAAAAACAGAACTGGTTTTAAGTTAATAAAATAATAGTAAAGACTAAAAATGCAGTTTAGCATTTACAAATGTATACTGTACTTGCAAGCATGCAAGAATGTCTGCCTTACTGTTTTAAATTAAACTACTTGCTGTGAGCTTAGCCTTTAGCCTGTTGCTCATTTTGAGCAATCTTTTGTTCTTTCATTTATCATGTATTTTTTTCAAAAGTCGTTGTACCATATGTGTGTGATGACTTTCAGCCTGTAAAAACACGGATTGTTTAATCTCACATACAATACATCAGTGTATGTGAGAAAAAAGTGAGTTTGAGTGAAAAATGTGTTTAAATGAATCCACATGTTTAAAAAAAAAGTGTTGAAGTGCTGTGAAAACATCTTTAAATGTTTCAGTACAGCAGCTGAAAGATGGTGACTGACAATATGAAGGAGGTGTTTGAAAAAAATGTCTTAAACTAACTTCAGTTCAGCTGTTTTTGCATTTGATACATGTGAAGACAAACATCACGTGTTTCTAAAGAGATGTTAGGCTAAAGTTAGCATCTAGATGGACAATATGGAAATGTTTTTTGTTTGTTTGTTTTTGGGGGGTAATCTTTCGCTCTAGCTTTTTCATTGTTTTACTTTAATATTTGTGTTTTGTGTGATACAGGATATTTAGAATCTGACAAAACTGCAATGGTTGGTAACTCAAGTTTTGTTAACTCGTTCTGAACAGACAGTTTTGCATTTGTATACAACTTGAAAAATGATTCTTTAGGCTACCTGATAGCAAAAAGCAGCAAAATGCTAGCTAAAACCTAACAATTGCAAAATACTTGCTTGAATTAATAACAAGTAGCTAAATATAAGCTAAAAGTAACAAAACACTAGCTACAAGAAGCAAAAAGCTAATTCAAAAGGTAAATGTAACAAAAGGCTAGCTGCAATGTACATTTAGCAAAATGCTACCTAAAGGTAGCAGAATGGGTGCTTAAAGCTAAAAGTAGTAACAGGCCAACATAAAGCTTTAGCTACATGTAGCAAAGGTTTGCTAAAAGAAGCAAAATGTTAGTTAAAAGTAAAAATATGTTAACTAACAGCAGCAAAAGATTATGAAGTTCAAAGTAACAGAAGTTTAGCTCAGAGCTAAATATGATGAAAAGCTAGCTGAAAGCTAACAGTAGAAAAATGGTTGCAAAAACAGTAAAAGGTTAGGTAAAAGTAAAATACAGGTAATAGGTAAGTAGCGAAAAGGCTAGATGAAAGTTAAAGCAGAATGGCAGCTAAAAGTAGAAAAAGGTTAGCTAAAAGCAAAATTAGCATGAAAAAGACAAAAACAGTCTGTGGCTGAAGCAGATTTTAATGTTTCTGAAGGAACTGACACGATCTTAATTTATTTCTTTGGGAAGAATGGTTTCAAATTAGGTCATTTACCATATTTTAAAGTTACAAAAAACAAAAATAACAGTCTCCACCTCCTGAATGAGCTGAACGTTTTGATGCATGAACAGCTAAATCAGAATAAAACAAAAATGGCTTTCAGTGCAGTTGTAAAAAACGTTGCTGTGTGGCACGATCATCATCTAGTGGTCACAGTGAGGTGCTGAAAGCAGAGAAAGGGTCCAGATTTCACATTGCTACATTCTTTCTGCTTCCTTTGTGTTTTGTTTTGTCGAGTGAAGCAAGAACAGCAGCTCGGGCTCAGTTCTCCTCATATATAAAACATTCGTCCTGGGGATACATCTCTTCATCCTCTGACAACCTCCAGCAGCAGCAGAGAAAAAAAAATTACAAACATCTCCAAGCTTTAGGATTGTTAGGATTAAACTAATGGCATTAACAGCCTTTAGCTGCTGAGGAGAATCAGAGAAACAGTCCACCTGTGTGTGATTCTGTTTAGAAATAAAAACTGATACGTACTGATATCAGTGTTGGAATCAGTTAATCCACAACACCTTACTGGGTAAGAAGATGGACACAATGTGTACTGAATTACAAATGAAGCTATGGGAACCTCGTAACATTCAACAAGCTTCGTTACAACACAGTCTGGTCACATCCAGCCACGTTTCAACAAACAAAACTGAAAAAAAAAAAAAAATGAAAGTGGAGCCTTGTTTAAAGAATCAAGAATTTCAGACGCGCCAAATAGACCAAGAGTTGATCCAAACCATAAATGCTATACGCAATTTATTGTATTATTTATTTGTTGTTCTTAAGCTTCCTAACCCTTCTTGATCTCAGCTTTGATATTTTCTTTATAATTAAATATTTATTTGAGAATATTCTCTAGTGTCAGGTTATTAAAAGTGAGGATTTATGACGGATTTCTTAAACAAAACTTGGGAAAAGTTCTGAGTTCACCAAGTGCATTAAACAACTTAAATACTATTCACACCACTTTTACATTCTGTACATCAAATTTTAAAAAAGTTTTTAATCCCTGACTTCGGAAGTTTTTATTAACCAGTGCTGGAGGCGAAGGCAGGGCGATAATGTTTAAGCTTGTGTCTGAATGTGGTTTTTTTTTTCTGTTAGCAAAATATTTAATAAAAGAATTAAACAGATTTTAAAGAAACTTTCATAAACTTTGTAGTCGTTGGATGCACACCCACACAACTGATTAACCTTTGGAGTCAATTCAAGATGGCTGTCATAGCTAAATGACTTCAGCCTAGAAAAAAATTAATATACTGTATACTTTGGTGAATTTTACAGAAATATTCATAAATACAAACCCCTCAATTTACAGTTTGGTCTAGCAAGCATGAAAAAGTCTACTGTGAGGCTGCAGGTTTGAGTCCGGGTTGCTTCAGGAAGGGCACAGAGGGTTGGTGATATTCTGTCCTTCAGAGAACGATGAGTTTTTTATTTTGTCTTTGATCTGATTTAATGACTTTAGGGCAGAGTGGTGGTTTGCAGGTAAACATACAAGTGGTGAAAATCTGCGTATTTTGATGACTCTGACAATAAAGTAATGATGTTTATCATCTCGGGCACTCACAGAGCAGCTGGAGAGCGTTTCTGCGGGATGTTAAATGAATAACGAGCACACTCCTCCAGTCTTCTGCAGTGACAGTCGATCTAAACAAAATTAAAGCTTCATGAGTGCAGCGTGGTCACGAGGAGTCTGGGAACTGACATCTTGGGGTAAAAAAAAAAAAGCATTGCTGCAGATGTGAAGATTATGCAGACAGTCAACTGTTTGCAACCCTCCCATGGAGAGCGTGATGAACGGGAGCCTCGCTTTGATCACCTCTGCTTTAACTGACAGCGTGCCTCGATTCGTGCAGCCTACTTGTGTTTGTAGGCGAAGGAGAATCTGCTTTTCATCTCAGGCTCGCGGAGGCGATAAAAGCTGTGAGCACAGGTTTATGGAGGACCTACCGTCATCGGCCGAGGCCTCGCTGCTGTAGCCACCGTAATCAGCGGTCAGTGGGCTGTACTTCTGTCGGCTCTCCCAGATGAAACCACCTGGATGTTTGGGGTAGCAGGCGGCCTTGGCTCCTCCCCCACGGAGGCCTTGGGAGCGGCTGACCGCCTCCTGATACTGACCCATCAGCTCGTCCTCGCTGTCCGATGAGGAGTCCTGCAGGTCGGCCTCAGAGGAGGCTTTGTCTGGAAGGAAAAATGATTTCGTATGATACTGTAAGGTTCTCGCTAATCGTTAGAGCTCAGAGAGTGTGTTGTGAACGATGCTCAGCTACTACCACACAAAACTCTGCTTCATTATCTGCAAAACTGACTCAGCTGTGTTGGCTAAGCAATTAGCTGTGGTGACCATTTTAAATTGGACGCCACAGGTTTATGAGTTGTAAAGGGTTTTATTAAAATCGGTTCAAGGGCTCATGAGATATTTTGCTAACATGCACACACACAACAGAGGCAGCTCTTTTAAACAAACAGCAGATTATTTGGTCTGATCTTTGTCAAAGACAACCACAACCCAAAACAAACATCTAGAAAATTACTTTCTCCTGCGTTTTTCTGCTTCTGAGTTTTTAGCTGGAATCTAGTTTCATTATAAAAATAAATAAATAAATAAATAAATAAACAGCTGTCACTTTGTTTCAGCCTGAAAATATCTCTATTTGTGAGTGGTTCAGCTCTGCAGAGCGAAGGTTTGTCAAAACTAATTCTGACTCGATGTGTTCACCTGTCACACAGCTTTAAAATATTAATTAAGTGTGGCTTTTTAGGAAAAAGGGAACTGAATAAAATCCAACCTTTTAATTATTCATCTAAACAGCACAACCTGTTTATATCATATTGCTTTTGATGCTATTTCTGTCACCAGTAAGCAAGACTCCCGACTGGTTGTGCCGTAGATTTATTAGACAAACTGTATTCAACACCTGAGGTTTCTAACAAGCCAACAGGACGACTCAAGTTTTAATATGTAAATAGTTAACAATTGACAAATATCACACTTTAAGACATCCTAAATAATACGGCTTGGGTCAACGCCGACAGTGGGAAATGTGGAATTAATGACAAAACAAAAAAATATAAGTTCAGTGAGAATGATTTGACAATGAGGTGAGTTCTCTTGAAAGATTCATGAACATAATCTGCAGTAATAAATTCTGTTAAAATGAAAATCTCCAAATCTATTGCAATATTTTATAGAGTCAGGGACCTATTAACTGACAGAGCA
>JARVGV010000673.1:19412254-19422504 GCA_031762435.1 Hypsolebias longignatus
TCTGTAGCAGGACCAAGACTTTGGAACGAGTTACCTCTGCTCGTCAGACAGGCCCCTCCCTCTCGGTTTTCAAATCCTGTTTAAAGACTCATTACTATTCCGTTGCTTTCAACACCAGATGATCTGTGTTTGGTCATTACAGTATATTTATTATCTGAGACGATTTTATGTCTATATTCTGTTTGTTTGTTTTTTACTTCATTTTGTATGTTGCTTTATGTGTTGTCTGTTGTTTGTACAGCACTTTGGTTGGCCGTGTCACTGTTTTAAGTGTTCTATAAATACAATGGTATGGTATAGTTTGGTAAATGGAGGCCCCGCCCACTATCCGTTGCTGTCAGGTTATGCATGGTGGCTCAGAGGTCACTTAATGTCCCTAAACTTTGCTCAACACTAAAAAGAGGCAACACTGACTGGTTGTACAATTTTCTGACAGTACATTTCAGTCGGTTGTGGCACTTTTTTTTTTTTTTTTAGAATAACGCTGTTTTGAAACAATTGTTTGCTAAAAGCTACAAGAGGAAGCATCTCACAGGGCTGTGAATGCTGGTGATTAATTTACTAATGAAATTTACAAGGGAGTCTCCAAACGGTTCTCATTAACCCCACGAGTCATAGAGACTTCCAGACTTGTTTGAACTTTGAACAGATCTCCTCTCAAAATAGTCACAAAGTTGTTGCAAACATCTGGAGCTCAAAAAGGAGTTATTTATTCAACAGATTTTGTTGTATATATGGGGACAGTTGTGGGTATATATATATATGGTGGTGGCCACCTTGGATTTGGAAGTGACAATCCAATTTTCCTACGTCTAGGTGTTGCCAAAATGTAAGTGGGTACATCACTTCTTTTTCACGTTATCACATTCACAATATGCACGGACGGATAGTATTTTCAATTCCCCCATTTTGTGTTGCGATGGGTGACAAAAGCTCAACTAATTAATACCCTGATGCATGCTCAATAATCCAAGTGGAAAAATCTAACAAAGTAAAGTCAGGTCAGCTGGACGGATTCTTCTTGCTAAAACGTTTTTTTTTTTCCAAAAGACTGCCCATCGAGACTGACGAAGTCTTTTGGATGAAAGACGAAACGTTTCAAAAAGAAGAATCCGTCCAGAGGACCTGACTTTACTTTGTTAGACTTGACAAATTACAAAGTACCTAGCCACGATGAGCTCATCAGACTGTAAATGTTACTTAAAAAAACAGAGCTAATATAAAAAATAGCATTCTGTGCATTAACATGGTTATATTAGAACTATAAGTAATTTTAGTTGATTCTTATGCTGTAATTCTAAGTTTTTGTGCAAAATCACAATATATTTTCAGCCTGCGCTCAGGCTGGTTTTCTGCAGCAGCCGGGCCTCCAGACAGGGACTGTAATTCAGAGTGATTACTCACACTTCTCCTGCTCTCTGAGCTCTGACTGCAGGTGGAGCTCAGAGACCAGGAGGCTCAAACTGTCCTGAGACCAACAAAACCCATTGGTGACACGGAGGCTCTTATTTGAACTTAAAATAAAAATAGATTCATGGAAATGAATGGTTTAAAAATTATCCAAAAAAAAAAAAAAAAGAGCTACAAATGTTCCATAAGACTAAAACACAAAAAGCATGCAGGTCGGTCACTCAAAGACACTTTAACCAAAACAGAGATGGGACAGAGGTGAACTTTTTATCCTGCCATCAACAAAAAAAAAATTATGACTAATTTCTTGTCAGCAGTCTTTTGAACTATCCTACAATCTCTTAATTAAAGCTGTCGGAGTTAAAGCTAAATCTGGCCGTGTCTGTGACGTCTTTTTAAAAGCCACAATGGAGTAAAGCAGAAGCTAAGCTCATTAGCTGCTGGAGGATTCATAGCGCGTCAAAGATTAGTCAGCTTACCGAGCAGCTGAGCTGTAAATTCATGTAGCAAATACAGCTTTCTTCCCACTCTACATACATGATCCAGTTTTAATTTTAATAAACACTTTTCTGTATTCCATAATCATGGAAAATGTTGATTCTGCTAATGGTTCATAAGAAACTTCATGAGAGAAAAACTAAGACCTCTTAATCACACACTACCTTTTTATTTTTAATATTCTACTGAGACAAATTGCTTAACGCCACAGAAACGGTTGAATTAGAACTTGTTTGGTGAAAAATGAAAATGATCTGTGCTGATCAGCGTCTTTATTTTTAGTGATTTTATTCCAAAACTGCCTGACTGGCCACGTGTCAAGAGTCGATTGATGATTAAACTGTGAACTATAAATCCAGGTGATAGACACAGAAAGAAAAAAAAAAAAAAAAAAAACTGAGAAAGACAGAAAATTGTAAGAAGATGCCAATAATCAGTCATTCTAACAAACATCTAATCCTTTTTGTGTCCAGATGTTAAAAACTTCTATCGAGCAAACGTCTAAACTAAAACCACAGCAAAAGATGAGAATCTAAAGAGCAAAACTTTATTATTTGAGTTGTACGCTGGTTTAAACTAGAACCATGGGAGGATGTCAAAACTCTGGTTTTAGCTAAAAGTTTAATTCTGTTTTCTACATTTTTTTTAATAACTTAAAATTTTAACATGAAGTGGTCCAAATAAACTACTCTTGGAAAAAAGTGGCTCCAATAGAGGGACTTTAAAAATGTTATAATCAGTCAATAAATCCAACGTTTTTAGACATTTCACTTTATTTTCTTCTGTTTTAAAAAGACTAAAGTCCTAATGTGTAAATTATCCTTTAGCTGGAATACTGAACAACATTGGAACTGTTTACATATTTAGTGTTGTTTTGTTGTCCCTGATTATATTAAATTTAAAAATTGTATTTATATAATAGTTAATTTAGTTATAGTTAAAATAATTAATAATTTATATTACATTACATACCGTAATCATTGAACTAAATGAGAATGCTCTTAGCTTGCATTTTGATTTATTTTCTCACCAGCCTGAGATTATTCGTACAGATGTTAATTATGTGAAATAAATATTTGCAGTACTCCGGTTCGGATGTTAATGAGGTTGTGTTGTAAAAACGATACACACAAACCTCTGATGATTCACCTTTTGTTTAAGATAAAATTGTTATCAGCCTAACAACATCATTCACAACATTCTAAACATTTAGTGTTCCTGTGTTGATTAGGTTTCCTTCAGCCTCCCTTCAGTAGAATAATGAATAAAGCTGCTTGATTTATAACCTTCATAAATAATCCAGACCTTTGCTGTGAGAACTGACAGTGAACTTAAAGGTCTGGCAGGATTTATGGCGCCCAACAGGAAACTGTTTCAGGGTGAAAATGCATCGCTGCTCACGAGTTCAGACGACCTGCAGGCAAATTAACACCTGATGTCCTGATGTTGGCTCAAAATAAACAGATCAACATGAGAGAGGAGCTCCAAATTACTGCAAACCTATTCTAGCTCAGCTAAACTGGTAGAAATTATTCATTTCTATTATTAATATAATATCTTTACTAACTAAATATCTCAGTCATTAAAATATATATTTGTTTCTGCTTGTTCCTGCTTTCAAACGTTGTGTGCAGATTAAATGACAGCTGGGAGAGAGTTTCTTTAAAAATGCAGAGATGACTCGTTTGATTTTTCACCCACCTAACACCGACAGGTACAGATACGAACAGCCTCCCACTGCTGCAGGCGTCAGTCAACTTTTCAGAGAGCTACGACGTGGAGGAGGTTAAGGTCAGAGGTCAGGACACAGCTCTGAGTCTGGTGTTGGGACCAAGAACGAGGTCTATGGTCTGGAGGGTTCTGTGTGTTTATTTTGCATAAACACGCTGTGCTATAAAACATTATGGTTTCTTGCTTCCCTTTATTATAAACTGATGTCTCACAGCCTCAACTAAAAGTCGTTAAATTTGATAATCATGTTTCTTTGTCTCCTCCGACTGGGAGGAGGCCCTGGGGAAGACCCAAGACACGCTGGAGAGACTGTCTTTTGATTGGCCTGGGAACGCCAGAAGAACTAGAAGAGGTGGCTGTGGAAAGAGATGTCTGGGTCTCCCTGCTCAAGCTGCTGCTCCCGCAATCCGACTTCAGAATAAGCGAAAGATAATGGATGGATGGATGTTTGTTTGTTAAGCCCAGAGAACTGGCTCAGAGCAGAAGGCCCATTTGCCTAGTTTGTGTCCACATTTCAAAAGTCCAACATCTCTGTGAAGTTTTCTGGAGGTGAACTCTGCTGACCTGGTTCATAATGCCCTATTTTGTCTCATTTCTTCTCGAAGACTAGGGAGGACATCCCACTTCAGCACATTTAGCAGCTAATTTTTTTAAGTAATGTAATTCATTTTATTTGAGTAAAAAAATTGATTGTTTTCATGGTTAAATTCATAAAATACTTTAAACATTTAGGCACAATTCACTAAAATGCATTGGATTTGTGGTTCGATCACTTAGTGTGCTGTGACATTTGGTAGTGATTTTTCACATGAAGTTTATAAAACTAACAAAAACAGAAGAATTTCCCCATAAAAAAAAATGGGATTTTGGCAAAATGGTTGAGAAAAAGCCATTCCTCTTTGGAGTTCAGTAGCTCAGAAGTTCATCAACATCAAGCCATCAATCAAGGTTTAAACAGGTCACAGAAAGTTGGACTTTACAGGACTGAACAGGAATTTTGTTACATTTAACAGTTTCAACTCAAGCACAGTTTAGGTTTTATGATTTAAATATATGTACTGTATATTAAGAAAATGCTCAACATGTGTTGATGATGTCATACTTTGAAGTGTCTAAAAAGTGTCACAACTTTCAAAAGCTCTTTGTCCTCCTGCAGAATTTTTCACATACGGTACTCATTCACGTGTACATCTAAGCATAACAGTTTAATTCCTCTTCACCGTGTCTCTCACTGTATATGCTTTCCATTTTTTCCTCAAATTTTCTCTTGAAGGTTTCTTTAACTAGTCATATCTCCTACATAAAACAACATGAAATATAATTCCCATGTAAGAAGATCAGGGTATTGGTTCAGGAATTTCCATCCAACTTGTGGTTTTCACACAACTGTTTACCTTTCTGAAAAGTGCTGTCAGGGAGTGACAGACACAGCTGTGTAGTTACCATGGTGATCATAATTAGCCACTGACAGCAGCTTTGACATGTATTATGCTCATGGTTCTCTTCTTATAGTGCTTACACATAAAAATATAGGCACCCCATCTCAGAGTTGATTTTAGACAGCAGCTTCACGGCACCCTTCATAATTTCTCCAGAACTGTTCCCAGCTTGGGGATATGATCTGAACACAGCAGATCTAAACTGATCGAGCCATTTAAGCTGCTTACAATTAGCAAAGTTACATAATCATCAGAGGTGAAGAGTCAAACACGCCGTGTGTCTAAACAAGAGGAACAGGACATTTACCAGCTGAACATTGTGTTTTAGGGGCTCAAAAGAAAACAAAAAAATACGCTAAATGAACGTGTTTCGCTCTCTTTAAGTTGTTAAAACACCATCATGATAGTAAACCGAGCCACAAACAGCCGGGTTTGAGTTACAGAGGAACCGGCAGGAGAGAAGCAGCCGGCGCTGTCCTTTCAGCACCACCGCTACCAACAAACAACCGCCCCCCTCGATGGAAAAATCACCGCTTTTTATACAAACCAAGACAACTTTCACCGGCTGAAGTTGAAACAAACGTTACCCTCCCGAGAGAAAAATCCACTTTAAAGCTCTCACTGTTCGCCCTTGTCACGTTTTGTTCCAAGACGAAGTTAATTAAAAGCGGAGGAGCGCTGTTACTGGCCTACTTACCATCAATCGCCATGATGTTCTGTTTTGGCTTTGACCGGAGTGGGCGGGGAATAAACGCGGAGGACCGAACCATTCAAAAAGTGAAACTGAGGGGGGAATTAAATATTAGAACAGTCTAAAACATACGGAAGGAAGGGTGAAACTAAATGAAACGTCGCAAAATTTACGTCTGAATTCCAGGTAAATGATACCTGTGACAGACAATAACGTTAAAACATGGGTAGAAGGTGAGAGGATAATTTATGTTGTGGTACGGTCCAGAATTACGACGTTACTACTGCGCATGCGTACAACTAGACACCACGCCTCAAATACATTGATAGATATTCATTTGTCCCATAAAGATACTGGTCCAGATGACATGATTTGATCTTTTTTTTTTATTATTATTATTTACCTGGATGATTGAGCTTACAAACTTTTTTTTTTGTCCATAGAATCTGTCTTTTTTATTGACTTTTATACACAACATACTTATTTATTTTATTGGTATTATATGTGGTATTATATGTTGTGATAGTGAAATGTCATCAATGTCGTAGGCATAAATGTATCTAGACCACAATGCATCGCAAAATACTCACACTGAGCATGTGCAACATTAACAGTAAAAGGTTCATAGTTTGAAGTATTGCTCAGATTTTAAATTAGCTGAATTTATTAAACATATTTAGTAGTGAGTTTGTCCTTGTACTTTTAGTTTTTAAGCTAAATAAATTGGAATTTTAATTAATTTAAAATTAACATGGAATAGTGTGTAACTTTCTGATTTTAATCATTGCTAGTATGAAATATTAAAACAAAGCATGGAGATTCCTCAAAGAAAAATGAACACCAACTATGAGGCAATTTTGTCAAGGCCAACAATGAAGCTATCAACATGAAGCATGGATAATTGTAATCTAATTTAAATAATGTAATTGCTGGAATTAATTCTATTAGGCTTATTGGATAACTCTTTCCTTGAGCACCTTGGAGAGTAGACAACATTATCATTATTCAACTCATTAAATATCGTTTCTTAGTAAAATGAGCCGACCTGTTGCAAAATATTTGTACCTAAACAAAAATAATGTGAAAATTGTCCAACAATTACTGAGTTTCAATTAGGTGTTCAGTACTTGTGACCCATTATGACAAAATGTGTCACAAAGTTTTCAATAATGAGTTTTTAGAATTTTTACATCCTAAATAAAAATAAATAAAAAATCTTAATTAAACGTAGTTTCTTAAAATCTGGTGATTTATCTCCTGACAACAAGCTAGTTGTTTACGAGCTCCAGATTGAGAATTTTTGTATTACTCTAAAAGCTATGCCATTTCAAACTCCAGCCTAATCATTAAAGACGGGGATTCCAAAGCTTCACAATGACGCCCAGCGTTATACAAAGGGATTTCCCAGCACTAAGGCAGTCAGGAGAGAAAAGTAGAGAATTTCAAAGAAAATTTAAAGTATTTTTTCTGAAGACATGCTTGTAAGAAAACTTCACTTTAAAGGTAGATTAGTGGGATTATATGCTCTTTGTGTTACTGGGATTACAGGGTGGCGTTCTATTATGGACTTGTTCTTAAGCAAACCTCAATTAAGACAAAAAATTATACTTTAACAATTTTCGTTCTGCAGCTTGAGGTCATGCACATTTTGCCAGCATGAATCAACATTTTTCTCTCATTTCTACAAGTTATTTTTCTTCCATTTTCACTTGGCTCCAGGAGCAGTGGCAGCTTCTTCCGGGGCCTCGGCTGTTAATCATCTCCTGATTGCTGATGATGGCTGGAGGAGAAAACAGGCAGCAGGGTTCTGATTCCTGAGGACCGACTGCTGCCATCAACCACAAGTGTTCTCGTCTGTTCTTCAGAAATGACAAATGAGTCTCGTCACACACACCGTACATCACAGAAACTCATTTTAGTTTTAGACGAGTCTGAATACAGCACGATGCAACAACAACTGTAAGAAAGTGTTTGGTTGAACAGAAACAACAAACATCAGGTCAGTTATAAGAAAAAGTCAATAACACAAAATGTTAAAACAGCATGCAGCGAGCATCATTGATAATTTGTGTTTTCAGCAGGTATCTCCCAGCTGCACTCATCTAGTTTGAAGATAAATTAACATTTAAACTGAATCTACTACAATAATTACAACAAAAACACAAGTAATAATTAAAACAATTTCTCTAGTCTGATTTAAATTGCTCTCTTTGCTGCTGCACTTGACCCATTTCCTGAAGAGCTCCATTAAACCTTCATTAGTCTTGATCAAATCAACCTGTAATTGGGCTCATCCCACTATTGTGAGCCAAAGAGGGAAAATACTAGAGCCTGCTTGTGCTGTGCATAAGATTTCAACACATTAAAAAAAAACGTCACTATAATAAAATTGTCATGCTTCTCCTGAAACAAACAAGCAGCTGTTGAATTGTATGGATTCTAAAAAGGAACCTGTTGTTCCGCAGGAAATATAAAACCCATTACGTTTTATTTTGAGATTCACCTTTTGTTTTTTTACTCTAATGCATTCATCTGGTTGCCATGGATACACACAGCAGAGTCTGACATCAATCTTCACATTTTCAACTATAGATACAAACACGCGGCAGAACCGTTTCCGAACTCGGGACTGACTTTCCGGTAGTGAAGGAATACATATCCCTCACCGTTTTTGCGCTAGAACAGGGGTCTGCAACCTGTGGCTCTGGAGCCACATGCGGCTCCTTGGTTCCTCTGCAGCGGCTGTTTCAAGCTTTGACCAAAACTAACATAAAAGTGAAGTTTAATGGTTGTTAATCAAACAACAAAAATGCATTAGTTTTAGCAGTTTTCCTGTCATTTCTTTTGCAAATATGTGAACACAAGGAGTAAAACATACTCATTTTAACTTTATTCTTTATTTCTAGACTTGATTAATTTTTCCACAATTTAAAATTTGCATAGGTTCAAAATTTTTATTAGCCTACTTAAAAATAAATAAATAAATAAATAACCACCCACTCCGTAAGAATCTGGTATTTTTGCTTGTCTTAAATTGTAAAAAAAATATCAATAAATACATGTTAAAAATCATTAAGTTAATTTTAGATTTATAATGTCGCCCCTAGTGGCCACAAAAGCCTCCTCCAACAAATCTAAAGTGGTCCATAAGCCACCAGTTGATAATCACAGTTTTAGCAGGTTTTTGTGGCTCTGAACACTTTAAGTTTAGTGAACCAAGCCACAGAAATGGCTCTTTTGATTGTAAAGGTTGCAAACCCCTGAGCTAGTGTGCTAATGCTCTGAGCCCGTGTTGCAACAAGTAACTCTCAACTACTATCACACCAAACTTTAGCTCCATATCTGTAAAACTGACTAAGCTAAAGTCATCTTTAAGTTGGATTACATGTAGCAGCCATCTTTAATTGGGTTGACTCCAAAAGTCAGTCAGCTGTAGACGTCCATCCACTGATTATTTACAGTGAGGTAATTCAGCTCCGTCCAGTGGCTGATGATATATTTTGCTAACGGCTTAAGAAGGTTGACACCAACAACTATTGCCAAGGTTTTTAGTCACAAGTATGTAGGATGATGCTCAGCTACTACCACACCAGCTCAATAGCTGTGAAATTGACAGAGATGTCAATGTGTTGGCAAAAATCGATTAGCTGTGGAGCCACATTGAATTGAGTTGGCTTCAAAAGTTAAACTAAATTAGGTTGATAGATGAAGCAAGGTTAAAATTAAGTTGAATCGTTCTCAAAGTGAAGATTTGTTTAGGAAATGTCGGTAATAATGAGTTAAAGTCTGACTTAACAGGATGTGCAAACATAAAAACAGACCGTCTCCATCACCTCTATCTGTCCTTGTTTACTTCGTCCTATTTTTAGCTGCTGGATTCTTCAGAGCGGCTCTTTCTTGTTGTCATAGAAATGGACCAGCTCGTCCATTAGCTGCTCAGATCTCGTCCACCAGAGGATGGAGCGCGGCTGCAGGGAGATCAATCACCTCCTGATCATCTTGCTGCTGGAGCAGCTGACAGTGATGTAAACACACAGGTAAGAAGATCAAAACCACCTGTTTTACTCTGAGGCCGATGTGTGATTTTATAGCACAGTCCAGTCCAAAAAGCTGTGACCTTGATAAAAAGTGACAAATTGTTTTTAACACAACAATGTCAAGGTCAAAACACGAGCAGAAGTTTAAAATAAACAGAACGTTCTTTTTATAACCAGTGCTTGTGACACGGGCCATGATACAAAATGAGTCAGTGAATTCTGGCTATGTGGTGAGAAAAGTGAAAACATTAATTTTTGCTGTAATTGAGATTTACAAAAATGTGAATCCATAATGTAATGATAAATCACGTTTGTACAGCTTTTATGACTTTCAATAAAGGGCTGTAATTCCCAATGACAGGATTCCAGGGACAGGACGGCCTCCAGAAACCATCTTGGCTCCAGCAAACTGGTTGGTCCACTTGAGTTGTTTACTGCTTGGTG
>JARVGV010000673.1:19422604-19453106 GCA_031762435.1 Hypsolebias longignatus
GTGAGGGTGAAACGTTTCTACTAAAAAGAAACTGTCCAGATGACCTGATTGAGAATTATCAGATTTGACACCTGGATGATTGAGCATGAACATTCTTGTCCCAATGACATCATTCCAAGCTAATAAAAACTGTTTTCAAACCAGCTTGTTTCCAGGCTGAAAGAAAAAAAAATCCCACAATCTCAAAACTACATATAATTCTGAAGCTTTTAAGATTGAGAATCTGAATAAAATCATTTTTCAAATGTCATCATTGTGACATTTATTTGCACGATATTGCAAAACAAGGATTTATAATTCAGTTTAATCTCATGGTGTATGAAATGGACACTGGGCGCTCTTTGACTTCTGAATAAAAATCACACACGCACACACAACAAAACTTGCAGCTCGCCTGACACTTGGGCAGTTCTACTTCACTTGTTCCTCTACCAGAGGCCTGGGAGTTTGAGGGTTCAGCTCGTTATCTCAGCTGTTCCTGTACTGCACTCTTCTGGACAGAGATCTCTAAAGTTGTTCCTGGGATCTGTTGGAGCCACTCTTCCAGTCTGGGGGTCTCAGCACCAGGTGCTCCAATGACCACTGAGACTACTGATACTTTGACACTCCACAACTTCTGCATTTCCTCTTACAGCCCTTGCTATTTCTCCAGCTTCTTGTGCTCCTTCTGCCTGGTGTTACAGTTACAAAGGGATTGCTACATCTGCCCCCACTGCCTTCTTCACTTGCTTGTCCAATGCCACAATGTCCGTTTGGTTTGACATCATCTGTTTATCAGTCTGGATCTGTAAGTCCCACTGTACCTTAACCTTTCTACACTGTCTTCCACTTAAACTGAGGGACCTCCAGTCTATACTTGGCACAGATGTTCCTGTATAGTACTCCAGACACTTCCTTATACAGTAGTGCCTCGCTACGTCACAGTTTATAACTTATTGCAGGTCTTCAGGGTACGGATCCCCTGCGATAAACGAGGGACTACAGTAGTGCTTCATGTATGTTTTGCCTGCCTGGACATTACATCAGGGGCATCTCTGCACAGCCTGCAAGAGTCTTGTCTGGTGTGGTCGTCCCCAGCCTCTATTGCTCTTGTGCTGAGGTCCTGTTTTTGGGCTGTCATGATTAGAGCCCCTGTACTGTCCTTCAGTCCAGCCCACTCTAGCCACAGGTAGGATTTGTTGATATCAGCCACTTCCTCAATCTGCTGGTGGTACATGGGTGCAGGAGCTTTTCTTTCCATGATGGTTCGTCCTCTTCCACCTTAGGTTTCTGCTGCTGCCTGAGACATTCACTCATCAGCTCATCAATGGGGGCTTTCCTCCTGATGCACTCCAGGATCTTAGTCGTTTCACCCTGTAAAGTGGCTCAGATGCTCACTAGTCCTCTGCTTGTCTCGAGTGCTGGACTTGGGGTAAAACTACCATGAAGAGCTTTCAAGTATTGATGTTGGTGGCTTCTATCTCCTCTTTGGCCAGGCTAATTTAACAGCTGGGAATTTGATGACCGGCACTGAATGAGTGTTGATGGCTTGGACTTTGTTCTTGCCATTCAGCTGGCTCTTCAGGACCTACCGTACTTTGTGTAGGTACTTGGTTGTGGCTGACCTCCTTGCAGTCATGATTGCCATTTGTCTGTGGGATTCCAAGATATTTGTAGTTGTCCTGAACATCTGCAATGTTGCCTTCATGTAGTTCAAACCTTTCAGTTGTGATCACCTTGCCTCTCTTGCGTACTGATCGACTGCATTTATCCAGTCTGAATGATATTCCATTTCCTTGCTAAAGACTCAGTCATTTTTGGCATTCAGCTTGATTTCATCCATGTCCCTGTGATGGACCCAGTCTCTTGCACAGTGACACAAACCTGTATAACTAAAGATTGAATGAATGACTGACTGCTGGATGGACTCCAGTGACCTGCCGCAACGTGAAAAGGAAGACACGGGCAAAGATAATAGATGGATTTATATATACAGTGTATATATGTGTGAGTGTGCGTGTTTTCTTTTTTTTTTTATAGGCCTACATGCATGCACAGTTTGAGGATTTAAATGCACGGAAAGAAAAAAAAGACACAAAAATATCAAGATTGTTTTAAACAAACCATGACACCACCTTGTGGGGAAAATCTAAACTTTTGTAAACATTAAAAAATAAAAAGTAAATGTCCGTTTTAGTTCAACAGTTTTTATCTCAAATTAATGCAGAAAATTTGAAACTACATTGTACTGTGTTTTTTTTTCCTGTAAAGTTTTTTTTTTTTTTTGTTACCCTAAGTTTGAACAGAGGCTCTAAAGTTTTAATTATTGAATCATCTGCAATCTGAAACAATAATCTGCTGCAATAATTTATTCAAATTAACTCATGAATTGCATTAATGTATTACTAAAACAATTGAACATTTGTAATATTAGATACTAAAACAAGCAGTTTTCCCCCCCCCTTCATAAATAGATTATTTTGGCTCTGAGCTCACAGAGTTAGTTTTCCAGGTGTAACACACCTGTACAGGTGTTTTAACACTGTAGTTTCTGTTTCAGCACGCTCAGCTGCTCCATGTTGACGCTGCTGCCACCGCACACAATCACCAGCAGGGGGCCCTGCAGAGCTGGCAGCCGACCTAAAAATAAAAAGTTCCTGACTGACATGTCTCAAGCAGGAGGACGAGTAATGTCTTCATTCCTTACCTTCATCCTGTAGTCTGGGTATGAGTCTGCTGTAAACGGCTGCTAACGACGCTCCACAGGCCATCTCCACCAACACACGCTCCTCGTCTGCAGAACCACCAGAACACGCAGCTCAACAAACAAGAACTCAGAGCTTTTACTTTTTTTTTTGTCTCCTGTCTGGTGAAAATCACAAAACTCTAAATGTACTAAAATATACATGAATCAAAGCAAAAACCCAGATTTAAAAATAAAAAATAAATTAAAATGTAAGGAGATGCACAGAAAGCTGATGGATCAACTCATCCAAAACTGAAGCAGCTAAAGAATAAAATCAGTTCAAAAGGTTAGCAAGGACCTAAGAATAGCAAAACTGTAACTAAAGAATAAAATTAGCAAAAAGCTAGATCAATGACAAAAGTACTTGTTGTTAAAAGCTAAAAGTAGCAGAACTGCTGCAAAAAAGGGGCAAAATGCTACAAGGTGTGCTACAACTAGCTAAAGACTAGCTGAAACCTACAAGTTCCAAAATGCTGGCTAAAAGCTACAAGTGACAGAACAGTAGCTAAAAATTAAAGTAGCAAAGAGCTAGCAAAACATAATAGCTATAGCTTTAAGGTGAAATAGCAGAATGGTTGCTAAAACTTAAAAGCTAAATGCTGCAAGTATCAAAATGCTGCAAGTATCAAAATGCTGGGTACAAGCAAAAAGTAACAGAACAGCAGCTACAAATTAAAATCAGCGCAAGAGGAAAAAGTTCAGCAGATTTTATAAAAGAATAAAGTTGATGAGAATTAGTGAGATCTGTGTGTTTCTTTGAGGAAACTATTTGCAAACAAAGTTACAAAAACAAGTCAAAGCATGCGAGCTGAACGTTTTGATACATGAACAGCTAAAGTAGCACAAAGTGTGCAGAGGCTGAACTGTGGCCCAGTTCTACTTCTACTGGCCCAGAAGTAGAACGCACTGACCCAGGAAGGTTTGGACGGCGTGCAGAGCCTGCTGATCAGTCACCAGCTCCGAGATGATCGTCACCTCGCCGCCCTGGCTGTAGTCGAAGGCTCGTTGACAAACCGTTTTTGCTCCGAGACATTTTGCCTCGCTGTGGCGAGACCAACAGAACGGTGACGGTGCGTTCAGGAACTTAAACAAAAAGACTAAATTAGTAAACATCCAACCTGGTGATATCCTCCAAAGTCACCACCTTCCCTGCCTTTACAGCAGCGTTGAAACAGTCAGCCCCCACTGTTTCCATGGCGATGACTGGTACGTCAATCCAGCCGACATCCTTCAGACCCTGGACGACCCCACACAGGAGTCCTCCTCCTCCCACAGATAGCAGCACAGCACCCGGCTTCACTCCGGAGCCCAAGGAGGCTGAAATCTCAGAGATCAGAGTGGCATGGCCTTCCCTGTGAACGTTTGCAGAGATAAACCCAGAAAAATGTTTTTACTTTAAGGACACACTCTGCAGAAACAAGTCATTTCAATGTGTTTTCACCAGAGCAGGGGGTGATCGAAAGGAGGAACAAAGGTCAGGCCTTCCGTTTCTGCCAATCTGAGAGCTTCTGCGTTGGCGTCGTCCCAAACCTGAGAGAAAAACAGAAATGTGCACCTTTCTTCTCAGAAACTTCTTTATTTAATTATATTCCACCTCACCTTTCCACTGATCCTGACTGTAGCCCCCTGATCCTGGAGCCTCTGGACCACCAGATGAGGAGATGACGAGGGAACCACAATGGTGGCAGGAACCCCCATTTTCCTAGCGACATAAGCAGCAGCCAAACCTGCATTCCCGCCTGGAAAAACAGAACTGTCGACATCAAACCAATGCAACACTAACGGTAAAAATGCAGTGCAAAGTGTGCTGAAGGGCTTTACTGAAGAGGCTAAAACCGAGCTGTCAGCAGAAGACTTGCTAAAAGCACTAAATGCAACTGAAGTCTAAAAGGTTTAAAATGCTAGCTACAAGCTAAAATGTTCCATATGCGACCAAAAAAAAAAAAAAAAAAAAGCAAACTAGGTACAAGTAACTAAATCCTTTGAGAAGCTAAAAGCATCAAAAGCTAGGTAGAAACTTAAAGTAGCAGATGACCATATAAAAGCTAAAGTTGCAAAATGCTTGAAAAAAAAAAGCAAACAGTATCCTAAACATAATGAAAGGCTAGCTAGAAGTAGCTAACAGTAGCTAGAAATAATAGAAGTTAATGCTAGCTAAATGCTACCAAAAGCTAGCAACACTGGCTACAAGCTAAAACTTAAAAAAAAAAAATAAAAATAAAAAAATAAAACAATTATCCAGAAGTTAAAATGAGCAGTGGATTATCTAAAGTAGCAAAAGGTTAGGTGTAAGCTAAAAAGTAGCAAATGTCCACAAATAATTAAGCCTGGAAAAACTGGGTAGACAATAAGCTAAAGCTAAAAGAAGCTAAATCCAAGCTAAAAGCTAAAAGTGGCAAAACGAGAAAAAAAATATACAGGCTAGTAAAAACCTGCTGCAGAATGTTAAGCAAGAGCTATGAAACAGCTGAAAGCTAAAAGTAGTAAGCTTGTGGTACAAAGCTATAGTAGCAAAAGCTAGCAGTACAAGGCAAAATGTCAACAAGCTAAATAAAAAAAATAAATAAATAAAAAAAAGCTGTCTAAAAATGTGTTATAAACGTAAGACAAAAAGAGACAGTATCCTAAGCAGATATTATCAAGAATGTTTTGAAGATACTGAAGGGATCTAAATGCACTTTAATGGAAACGTATTTGTAAATAAGTAAATAATTTAAAAACTGTAAAAGTTACAAAAGTAGCAAACTTCTGGATGGTACCTGAAGAACACACGATACCTTTGGACCGCCTGGCGAGCTGAAACAACACATCAAACAGTCATCGTCTGACATTACAAATCCAGACAGGCTTTGTGACAGATTCTCGGGGTTCCCACCTGCTGGCACAGGTGTCCGATACCCCGGATCTTAAAGGAACCGGAGGGCTGGGAGTTCTCCATCTTCAAATAAACTGTGGACCCCAGCAGCTTAGACATGGTGACACTCTCCAGGAGAGGAGTGTTTAGGTGGAAATGTTCCGGCATGTTGACAAAAACCTGTCTGCTAACAAAAAATGTAAATAAAATAAAATTAAAAAAATCTAACCGATTGGGCTTCAAGTGTTTTATAACAAGGTTCTAATCTGATTGATGACGTCAGCGCTAAACGTGGGGCTGGTGTAACCTTCAAAGACAACGGAAAATGCAGGAAAGTAGAAAATCGTACATTTGTTTTATTGCCGATGCCTAAAAACAAAAATAAGTCTAAAAATACCGCTAGTCACATATGAAAAGTGATAAGCATTATTATCGTTGTGCTAAATTTGAATATATTTAAAGGCCACGAAAACGATACAGCACAAACGTACAAAAGTCGAAATATTAAACGTAAAACGTGCTTACTTACATTCAGTGAAATGGCAGAACTGAACTAACGTTGTTTTGTTATATAATATCACTTTCTATTATACATTTACTGTGATGTAGTGTAGCTAACGTGACCGTAGATACAAACACTTCCGATGAGACCTTCACAATAAGACATGACACTTTTTTCACATTTAAACATAATTTAGAAATTTTATGTATATTTAACTTACTAATAATACTAGTAATATTGGTACAATTATACCACCAATAATAAAAGTGGATTTACCGGTAGACACAACTGTTTCTCCAACATGTTTGTTTTATTTTGAAATATTTCCGGTTGTTTTCCTGTTGTTTTCAGAAACTTTATCCATCATGGTCTTACTGTAACAGCTTGTAAACGAAAATTTACATTTCTAAAACAAATGTTCAGATTCTCTAGTAAACTGGTTTTACTGTTACGGTGTTGTAGATTTTAAAGAACGTGATCTTACCTGCTGAGCAGTTTATGTCGGTGCTGAGCCCTGAAAGAAAACTGAACTTTAAATTTCCATCTAAAGTCCAGTTTTTATTACCATGCCCCCGCTCACTGTTAATGTGTTTGTTATTAACAAAGGAAAAGTGACGTAGGGAGAAGCTATACAGTATTAGGTATACAGTATTCATTCAATCTTTATTTATACAGGTTATAAAGCTTGTTTTCATTCCCCATGCTTTCCATTTTCCCTTGTGCATATTCAGTTTGATCCCTTATAAAATATGGTCCAATCTGACAACAAGCCATGCAATCTTTAGTTTTTCCTTCAATGTTTCCAACCTTTTAAAGTAGTTGAACGTCAGTACACTTTTAAATACTTTGTACTTACAAATCTTATCCATTTATTGTGTTTCGTTTTGTGTGTGTGTCACAATATGAATTTATAAATCTGGGGGAGTCATAGTATTGATTCTTTGCACAGATTATACTTTTATTAATTTTATTATTGTACATTTATAGTTACAGTTTTCATATACAGTACAGTATGGTGTGTACAGCATGAGTTCAAGAAGCAGAAAACCTGCCTGTACACCAGATGGCAGCAGTTAGTCACATCAGCACTGACTGAAACAAAATACAGTAATAATAATAAAAATAATGTTATAAATAATAAAAAATAATAAGGAAATGAAACATTTTATACAACTACTGACTGATGCTGCTGAAAAAGTTGAAACACTGAGCTTTTAGCTCATGTTTCAGAGTTACAATTTCTTTTAATCTAAAACTTGTTTTCTGAACAAACACACGCGCACACACACACACACACACACTTCCTCTCCCCCTCCTTTCTGTTTTACCAGCAGCAAACATTCGAACAAATGTTGACACGTCAGCTTGACCCGAGTCATCTGGTAATGATTTCCAGATGTTTTTTTTTATTTTTTTATCGGGGTGTGAAATCAGAGCCGTAATATTCCTCTGATCTGACACCAAGTCTTATGTCGGGTGACCTCAAAAACCACATGCCAGTTTTGTGTTTTCACCTCTCCGCCGGCTCCAACTTTCCTCTCTCCATCTTCACTTTCACTTTTCGTTTTATCTTTCACCCGATCTAAACAGTAAACTTTAGATTCCTCCGTTAATGAAAACATTTAACAATCAGTAACCGGTACGACTTCAAACGCTGCGGTGTTTTCACGTCACTAAAGCCGAGCTTAAAGCTGCATCTGAAAATGATTTTTTTTTAACAGTGCCTCTCATGCTGCTTGTAAAGTTGTCGAGCTGTTAAAAGGTTTTAATGAAGGTCCAGGCAGGTGGAGATTTTTTTTTCTGCTGCGTCCTGACAACCAATAATAAAGTGGCTCATAAGTTGCCTCCTCTTTTTTACAGTTCCTCTGCTTCATGAAGGCCTCCACCCTTTTCTTCTGTCTTTACTGACTTCCTCCTCCTCCTCTTCCTCCAGATCTGGGCTTTATGCCAGAGAGCGTTGTCTGGGTTTGATCCTTGGATACAGCTGCAGAGACACAAACACACCGAGTCACATCATCTAAACTTTGTTCTCCAGATGCTCCAACATCACCGAGGCAACGAGACGCTGCATAAAAATAAACCTTCTGTTTTGTTTTTGTTTCTTTGAAGGAGAAAGCCATAACGTTGTTTCTTTTTATGTATATGTCAGTGCGAATTTTAATCATCTAAGTAAGAGACTTTAGCTATTAGGAGCCAAAAAAAAAAAAAACTAAAGAAACTGCAATACTGCTGAGGTCTGAATGACTTTGTTGAAATACTGGCTATTAAATTAAAACAAGCAGAAGCTCAACTCAACCAAACTATAGCTAAAACCTAAAATCAGCAAAACCACAACTAAGACATGAAAATAACAAAATGTTGAGAAATGGCTAAAAGCTAACATTAGCCAAAACTAAACCTAAAAATAAAAAAATTGTAGAACAGAAGCTAAAAGTTACAAGTTACAAAACTGAAGATAAAAGTTCAAATTAGCTAAACTTGCTATTGTAAAAGCTAAAATTAGAAAGACAGAAGCTAACACAGAAATAACAAAAACCATAGCTAAAAACTAAAAACTCAAAACATAATGTATAAAAAAAACATAGCTAAAAGCACAACTTTGCAAAATTGAAACTAGAATCTACAATTACTGTAGCTAAAAACCTTAAAATAGTAAAACAGAAACTAAAAGCTAAAAGGGGCCTAAGAAGACAAAAACAAATTTGCAGAAGTATCTAAAAAAGCTAAGTCTGGTCCTCTGGACATTCAAAAAACAAAACTAAACTAAAAGTAGAAAAATTTCATCTTTCGTCCGAAAGACTTCCTCAGTCTGAGGAGCTGTATTCAGCTCAGTCTTATAAATAGCACCCTCTCACAGAGGATCAACCAGTTTGCTGCTGACAGCCGAAACCAGCTGCTCACAAATGCATCTCAGACTGAGGAAGTCTTTCGGACGAAAGACGAAACGTTTCTACTTTTTTGTTTTGTTTTGTTTTTTAAATGTCCAGAGGACCAGACTTAGCTTTTTTAGATTTTTCTACCTGGATTATTGAGCATGCATCAGAGTATTTGCAGAAGTATATTTTAAAGAGGACAATGTTTCTGGAGTAAATGAAGAGATTTCTGTGTATTTCTATGGGATGTTTGTAAATAAAGTTACATAATAAAAAAAATGATAAAAGTAACAAACAAAAAGTCATAACACATCATTTCAGATCAATGTTTTGATAAAGGATTAGTAAGAATTGCACAAAGCATGCAGAAATGGTTTGATTGCATAAAATGTTTTGAAGAAACTGTAAATAAGTGAAAAGTCAGCCTTTCCACAACTAAAGGACAAAGCTTGGACCTTCATGTTTCACGACTCCATGACTAACTTCAAACATACATGAGAGATTGCCCAAATACGTTCTTTAGCATTTACAGAAACCTATTCAACGTGGCAGTTTACGACAGCACCTGAATGCATCACAGAAAACTGACACTAAAGGATGCTTAACTCTGAAATAAAGTGTTCATGTCCGTGTTGACTCACCCCCAGCAGGTTTCTGGGTATATATCCCTCGCGGTTGTTCAGCCTCGCCCACCACCACTCTGTCTCAACGTCATCGTGGCGACGCAGCACAGTGACGGCGTCGCCCTCGCTGAAGGAGAGCTCGTCAGGCCGCTGAACTGTGTAGTCCCACAGAGCATAGACCAAACCTTTGTTCATCACACCCAACTTTTCTTGAACACCTGCAAGAAACAAAACAAAGCAAAAAAAAAGGATAAACTCAGGGAGAATCCTTCCATCGTGGCGCGACATGAGTTCGGCTGCGTTCGATACCAACCGTAGAGGAACTGAGAACACTGGGTGTAACCTTCCTCCATTTCTTCACATTTGTCTGCCGCAGTTTCCACATCGCTGATCGTTGTGGCAAAAATGGCCGCTCCAGACTCGACCAGCATCTTGCAGAGATGGACGCTGTTACACGAAGCCGCACAGTGAAGAGGAGTCCTGCAGAGACGAGGAAAAGAGAAGAATAAGACCGCTTCATCTGAGCCTGACCCTTAATTTAAAAACTTGGTGGTTCTGACAACGCCGAGCTCTGCACCGCGGCTACTGAGCGCGCTCATTACTTCAACTCCTTGCAGCCAATCAGCAGCCTTGGCTCCATTATAAATGTTAATATGATTACTATAATAACAACTGACCATCCGTCGCTGTCGGCTGCGTTTACATTGACCCCAAAGTCCAGCAGGAACTTCACGATGTGGTGATGACCAGCGCAGACGGCGTTATGAAGAGGAGTTATGCCTTCATCGTTGGGCATACTGGGGTTTTCCACCTGAAAGAGAAACATGTTGCTTAATTAAACACAAATTTTACAACAAAAGTAAAGTCAGTGAAACAGGATTTTGAAGTGTTAGATAAATAACTTAGTTTTGACTAGAATGAACTTGAAACAGTCAAACAGTCATCAATATGTAACAATGAAACTTATTTGAAGTACAAGTACAAAAAATGTCACCTCATAAATGATCCTCTGCACAAGATCAAACTCTCCTTCTAAAGAAGCATCCAGCAGCAGAGCCAGAGGGTTGAACTTGACTCTCAGCCCGTGGCCGGTCCGCTCCGACGACGGCTTCTTCAGGTTGCTTCTCTTGGCCTGCAAAGAAAAACAGGAAGTGTTTAAAATACAGAGCAGGAGCAGATTCCTCCCCAATATAAAAATATGATGTCTGGTTTTAAAGGGGGTACACCCATACCTTAGGCAGTGCAGGAGGGGCAGAAGGTGATGGAGAGGCGTGGCCTGCTGAGGTTTGGGCGGGGCTTGTTCCCCTCTGGTTATTGTTGTGGTCATCCGGCCTAACAGGCGCAGGAGTTGGACTAGGTTGAGTTGATGGAGGCGCAATGTTTGTACTCTCTGCTGCTGATGTGTTTTCTTTGGGCGTTTCCGTGGGAACTGAGGGAGGAGATGAACGGCGGGAATCTTCAGCCTCCACGGCCGCTAAGCTGACCTTCTTCTCACTGGTCTCAACGTTGCCATTGGCTGAACTGATGTCCATGTCTCCCAAAAGGCAGTCAGGCTGGTAGAAAGGGTTACCTGTGAAATAATAAGGAGAATATAAACACACGCGCCATCGTTTTTACTCATTCAAGTCGCACAAGCATCATGTCTTACCTGAGCCTCCCTCCATACCTCCTGCCAACGTGTTGAACCTGCACATCACAACGGTTTTTATTGTTACTTCAGTTTGACACAAACACACAAAACCTCATTTGTCTCCCTGCTGGAGTAAAAAACAACAACAGAGACAAGTTGCTGACCTCTGATAGAGCAGTTTCTGAATGTTCGGCCCAGTTGGGCACTCGGGTTCAGTGATGGAGCTCCGTTTCTTCAGGGGCCGTGGAGCATTGCTGAGGCGCCGTCGCAGAACCTCCAGGTCCACATCGCTCTGGTATCGTAACTGGGAGTGAGCTGTGGAGGCGGGACACCAAAAAACTTCACAGGAAAGGTTCAAACTAACAAAATCGTCTTCTGCTTCATGTTTGTTATTAATTTCTGTTCATACAAAACAGCATCATGCACAAAAGACAAACATCTGAATTTTGTTGGATAGATATTCACAAACGCAGCGTTACATTTATTCATATCCAGAGACGAGTTATTTAATATGTTTATGATCCAGGAGACTCTGTAAAATCTTCGCTAAATAAACTTAAAAGATTAAAATTTGAACTCTGTGATAGTCCATCACTGAACAAAATGTCTTCTCATCCTCCCTGAACCACTTTTTCCACGATTCGAGCCTGATGAATCCTGGAATTATCCTGTACCAAAAACCCTATGGAAAAATCTGCTCACTCAGTATAAACTGATACTCAGCTGACGCCGCTTTTGGACCCGAACGCTCCTGAACCTCAGCCGGATCAATGGGAGCAACTCAGAATCGAAGCACAGCCCTCTACAGGCGTGTGCAGCCAGCACAATGCATGATGGGAGCATCACTTCATCTGCTGCACTCCTTAACTTGACAATCTGGACTTCAGCCCACTTTGCACAATAAAACAGTTCTTCCTCAAAAAAACTTCACTGATGATTTGACTCGAGTTCTACTGTTAATAATTTAATATCACTGATGAATATTTATCTTTTATTGGTTTATTTAGTCAAATTCAACCAGTGAGTTATTTTGACCAGGCACTTATGATGTCCAGGTATTTAAATGTAAATACAACATCCAGAAACATCTGTATATCCTGATATTTTCTGTCCAGTGTGAACCTACCCATCGGTGTGAGCTTGGTAGGACTGAGGGGACGGGGGATGTTGTCCACGTTAGGTGGAGGAGGAACTTGTCCATCACTGTTCCCTCCTCTTTCCTTTCTTCCTTCTTTATCTTTACCTCCCTCCCCCGCTGCCTTCACGCCTCCTCCTCCTTGGAGGAAAGGGACGGGGGATGGAGACGAGGAGGAGGTGGGCAGGATGGGTTTACCGTAGACTGAGGAGAGAACACAGGGCAGGTGGTGACTTGTTTTTGTGTAATAAGATATTTAATGTGAACACGCAGAAGAGTTTAAATTTTTTTTTTTTACCTGCTTTGACGGCCGTTCTGTTGCTCAGAGATCCATAGTTTTTGGCCTGAGGCTGTTGAAGGTACATGCTGTAGATTGAGCTGCTGTTCATAGTGGGGGGGCCCTTCCTGGGTGACTGCGGCCTGGAGGGGTGGTCCGGGACATAGGGACGTACGGCCACAGCTGGAGGGGGGTCTGTGCGCTCAGTTTGAGGGGGCTGAGAGGAGGTGGCAGAACCTACAGGCAGGAACAGAAAGTTTACAATCAATAAAAAACATCAAACAAACAAAGACAAAAATAGGATGGATCACCTTGGCTTGAGTTAGGAGGGACAGAAATACGCTGCTGTATTTGCTGTGAGGAGGAAGAGGATGATGAGGAGGTCGGGGTGGATCTGGGCCAGCCCAAAGTGCCAGGGGCAGAGCGTGGCAGCGAGCTTGTGGCACAGTGATGCCCCACTGCCTGATGGGAGGCGCTGGGGTAGGTCCCATAACCAGAGGGAAGCTGCATGGGAGGAAACAGAACCAGATTCATGAGGACAATTTAACATCAAACATCCACGTTATTTACAACAATTATTTAGAATACTCTGTGTGGTGCAGGAACAGAACCTGTTCTGGGCTGCAGGTCTTCCAGTCTGGTCCGCTTTTGCTGATCTTTGGCCACGATGCTTCGCTGGCTGAACGGAAAGGCAAAAACGAGAAAAAGGAGCCGAGTTTAAAACGTGCTCCCAAGAAGAAGCAAACCAACGCACATGCAGAGGAAGTTCCACAGCTGATAAGAGCGGGTGAAAAACAGTGAGAAGTCAGAAAGACAGAGAAGGAAAGACAATAAAAAACAAACATCAAAGAAAGACCTGGATGCTGCTTGAATAGAATTCAAATTAGCAGGACTTTACATTTGAACACTAGCAAAGCAAACTTATATGAAATAACTCAGACTTGGCTACATGTGCGTCCAGTTATCTGTATTATTTGTTTTATTTGAGCTGATATATTTGTCCTTTAGCTCAACAATCACTGTAAACGTACTAAAAAACAGTAAAGTATGAGCAGGTATGACATCAGAATGCAGTCATCGTATCTGAGGTGCCGTTCAAAATGTTGGTTGACATGAAAAACAAACTAAAAATACAAAACAAAAAAGAAAGCAGAAGCTTTGAGGGTTCGAAACTTATTAGCAGATTTAAACAGCGTGAGACGACTACCTGACCTGGTTCAGAGCAGATCGTAGCACGAATGCATCCCTAAATCTTGACTAACTCTGAGCGTGACCTCGCTGAGAGCGAACAGCCTCGCTCGTTACAAGGACGAGAAAATCAGGCGATGGTAAAACGTTTTCTAAACACTTAATCGAAAGGTGCACGGCCTCGCTGCTGATGTCGAAGTTCCATTTTCAGCTGCTGCTTAGCCATCTGCAGGACGACAGCTGCACAACGCCGTGGTCCCTCCACATACCAGACCAGTACTGAGCACAGCAGTTCTGCAGAGAGCTGCCACTTTAACCTGCTGACCCCAGGAAGCAAACAGTCACGACAGGAAACCAGCAGTCAGCTTTGTGCGAGGTGGAAACTTGGCTTTCAGCCCGACAGCTCAGATTAGAAGCAGCCTCTGAATTGTACGAGGAGAGCGAGGACACAGAACGTCCCCGTGCAAAGGACAAAAGGAGAACTCGGATTAACAGAATCTCAACCTTGTCTTTTAGGTATCACCCAGTGTGTAAGTAAGTCATCAACTGATTTTTCAGGTGTTTTGCACTAAAACAAAAGTGAATGAATCATTAATAAATGTTTCAAGATGAATAAGGTTCATCTCCACAGGTTAATCAGCTGCAGACGCACATCAAATTATTATTTTCTGAAAGGTTTATTAATGATTGTCCAGTGGGTCATGAGATGTTACGGTAAGAAACACACGTGTCGTCCACCTCTGCCTTCTGGTGGTGGGCGACAATAAATACTTGTAGTTTTCTGAACTTTTCTTCCTGGATTCTGATCCTGGATTCTGATCCTGGATTCTGATCCGCACAAACATTTTGTCCAAGAGTTTTAAACCCATCAGACGACATTAAAGCCTCCAGTTTTCTTTCTCGAATCATAAGACAAACAGTACAAAGCTCCAACTTCCCTTCATTCATCTGCTGCTCCTCCCTGTGGCTGTGATTTACAACAATGATGTATTTTCCACATTACGTAAGGCCCGGTAATAAATAGAATGGTGGCATTCACTTTGGCATTCAGAACACAATGAGGATTGTAACAGTGCAGGTTAAAGACATTTTGATTTAGGTTCTACTAGTACAAACATTTTATTTTCTTTATTTTAAGTCTGATTAAAAAAGATGGAGAAAGATGCTAAAATGATAAATTATTATTATTAATCATATTTAGTGTCATTTTTATGTTCTTTATTTTAAGTCTGATTAAAAAAGATGGAGAAAGATGCTAAAATTATAAATTATTATTATTATTAATTATATTTATTGTCATTTTTATGTTCTTGATTTTAAGTCTGATTGAAAATGATGGAGAAAGTTGCTAAAATTATAAATTATTATTATTAATCATATTTATTGTCATTTTATGTTCTTTAGTTTAAGTCTGATTGAAAATGATGGGAGAAAAATGCTAAAATGATAAATTATTACAATTAATCATATTTATTGTAATTTTTATGTTCTTTAGTTTATGTCTGATTGAAAATGATGGAAAAAGATGCTAAAATAATAAATTATTATTATTAATCATATTTATTGTCATTCTATGTTCTTTAGTTTAAGTCTGATTGAAAAAGATGGAGAAAGATGCTAAAATTATAAATTATTATTATTAGTCAGTCATATTTATTGTCATAAACAGTTTCTTAAGATATTTTCTATCTATAAAACTGATCATCTTCATCATTAACCCCCACATTGTCCATTAACTTGATGAAAACAAGTATTCCTTAGAGGAAGAATCAAACACTTTTAATAAATGCTTAAAAATACTTTTTTTTTTATATAGCTTTGTCCACCATAAACTTGTTAATATGTTATGTAAGCCCCTTAATAGCCTTTAGTTGTAAAAAGAAAACTTGACAAGTCTAAAATTTTTAGGAGCCCTATGACGTTTAGTAGCAGTACAGTACTGTAGTCCATCACTACATCACAGTTTGTTTATCACGGACCCGCTCTATCGAGGTTTTGACACACAATTGGCTGATTGATGCATGAGCTGCACGATTGGCATGGAACTTTTATTTATAATAAATTATTTTAAATTATTTAGCACCTGTTGCACCTCTAAAGCTGCAGAAAAAGCTTCCTCCTGCAGCTGATCAACGTGCACAGTGAAGTGGGCGTGGCCAAGAGTGCAGGTGGCTAAGAGCAGCGGATACAGAGAGATGGAAATAATGACATTCTGTGCTCTTTTAGAGCATTTAGAAACATTGTTTAGAATATTCCAATAGTGTGGGAAGGGTTTAAAACGCCTTTACACACACACATACATTATAATAAATCTTGCAAAAAACATCTGCAAGATTCAACAACAGAATCGTCATTCAAACTTTGAACGAGTGGCAGAAAGTTGGACTGCACGTCTGTACTGCCGTTTTGATATATTTGACAGTTTTTACACAACAATCGTTAAAGTTTTATGATTTTTGGAGATTTTACAATGAAGTGAAGCGTGATGTGACAACTGTCTAAACTTTATAAACTTTGCCCTTCTTACACAGTTTACACATCAAAACGCACGTTTGACTTCTTTTACTCAGTATGTCTCTAGGTTTCTTTTTCCTGTCATATCACCTACTTAATGAGCTGAAGATATATACAATTTTGCACTTGAGCCACCAGAAGTTTCTGCCACTCACAGTTCAAGGACTTCTTCAATACGACATATTTTTTTGCACATTGACATTTTGTTTGAGGCTCAGTTTCAGTTTGTGTTTGTCTAAAGAGCAGCGCTGTGAGTACAGAAGTATAAAGTTTAAAAAATAAAACCGCAAACATATTTCTCTTATCATGTAGCTCAAACCTAAAACAACTAAGGGACAAAACATCTCAATCTACTGAACTACAGTTAACTAATCAAATATGTCAGCAGACTTGTTTTGTTTTATCTCTGTTTGTGTTTCTCTTTATTCAAGCTTGTGTAATTTTATCAACTGTGTGCTTTTTGTTTGTCCTTTATTTGCTGTATTTGTTCTTTTGCTAGCTTGTTCATCAACCTGCTAGATACTAGCGCTTATTAAACTCATGATGTCCCCGTTTTAAATAAAGTGGGTTCTAACATCAAGTTTCAACGCAAAACTCATACTCTTCAAAATAAGAGTCTGGCTCTGTCGTAGCCTTTGTCGTTACAAAAGATACGTTACAACTTACTGTTAGTCTTTACAGTAGTGACACATAAATGTTCCAGTTTGTAATTTATTAGCCACTCTTCCACACCGGTTCAGAAGGTGTGAAGGAATAACTGAATACAGGCCTGCGGTTTGGCCTCCGTTTATTTTCTGAAGCTGTTTTCTAACCTCGAGCAGCTGCTGACTATCGGGTGTCTCGTCTGCGTCCCTTAGCGCACGACCCTCACATTTTAAGGTCAGTTTGTGATTCTGATTTAATTAAGTTCTCTGTCCTCACCATCTGGTCTGTTTAATTATAACAAAAACAGTCCGAGACGTTTGAATGTCCAGGACCAGGTCTCCGCTTCGGGTTTTTCTACCTTCAATGTTTGTCGTGATCGTTCCAACTTGTTTAGCGACAAAACCAAATACTAGCGAAGACTTAAGTTCAAAACTTTGTACGGCTGTGCATGCATGGTGTCTATAAACAATTTGACCTTAGTTTGAATTGGTGCAGGTACTGAACAGCAGAGAGACGTTAAAATGCTCATTAGCAACTGCTCCAGGACTCACTGTTGTTACCGTCCCCTCCTTGAGGGGATCGATGTCCTTCAGTGGGCTCGGACAGGACGATGTCTAAATCTGACACTTTCCACTGGCTGGGAGAATTGCTGGTGCCAGTCCTGTCCTCCTCTGGACCGCCACGATAAGACAACAAGACCGACCACGAGACAGTAACAACCAGCAGAAACAAACGAACAGCAGGACGACACCACAGTGACAGCCACAACAGCAACCACCACCAAAACGTTAGTCAGGACCATTGATGGCAACAAGAACAACAGATGAAGAAAAAAGGAAAAGAGGAGCCAACAGAGGAAAAAGAAACAAAAGGACAGTTAGATAAGAAGAAACCTGAGTGTAACAGTGATTCAAAAAAAGAAAAGATAAAGTTTAAAAACCTGAGAGGGAGCGGATGTGGTTGAGTGGGGTGGGTTTGGGTGGTGGGTCAGCAGACAAGGGGCACCCAGGATCCTGTCTCCCGTCCGATGGAACCTGGATGTAGGGACAGACCGCCGCCACTCGACCTGAAACTCCCCCACCAGAGTGAGGAGACGTCTGAGGAGAGGACGGTCCTCCACCGTTCATCCGACTCAGCTGGAGGAGAAGAAACAGTCTCGAGTTTAAACGATCGTTGCGTCTGTTTTGAATTTCACGACGAGAGAAAAACCACCTACCTCTGCTCTCTTCTTGTGAAGGCGTTCCCTCAGGTCACAGATGCGTTGGTCCATCACCGTCACCTGGGCGTTCCTCTTGTTCAGCAGCTCCTTGTTTTGGGTCAGCTTGCTGCTCTGCTCCAGATTGTGACGGTTACGAGCCTGAACCACACCAAAGTTAGAGCCTCTGATCTGAAGAACTCCAACCTGCTGAGTCTGTGGTGAACGTCGGCTGGAGGTTTGTGAAACGATGGCGTTTACCTGCAGCTCCTGGTAGAGTTTCCTCAGCTCCACGGCTGCAGGGCCGGACAGCGGGGACCCTTTATGACCGGCGGGAGTCCCCTGAGGTGTGGTCCCAGACTGCAGCTGGAGGCGTCCTCTCCTCAGATCCTCCAACTGTTGAGTCAACTGGTGAATTACACAATAAACAACCTTAAGAAGTTGTCACTGACAGCACATAAAACTATGTAAATCTTAATTTTTAGAAAAAGCAGACATCATCTGGCACAGGTTAAAGAGCAGCTTTAAAATATAAAAAAACAGAAAACAGAACTATAGTTATGCAAAATTCAGGGCTACATCAGAAAAATAAGGATTTAAAGTGGCCAATGTGTGTTTTTTATGGTTAAAAAGGGCCATTTGTCTAATTATTTAGACAAATTATGAAGTAAACAAACAATAATTTTAGTAGCTGCAATGTTTTTGTTAAGATTTGACCAAAAATGTGTTTGTGGATGAAGGTAAGCTGTTGACCCTGTAAGCTTTGAGACAACATTAAAAGGTGAATTCTGCAGCTGGACTTCAAACTCTCAGGAGAAAAAAAATGAAACTTAAAAAGTCTGTGTGAATCTGTTTGGCCTTTAGAATTCTTGTTTTATTAATTTTAATGAAAAATCAAGTCCAATCAGACAACCAGGTTCTTAATAATCTTCATTTTGTTCCTCTGTAAGAATGTCCTTACATACATAAAGGGATTTCTGATCAGCCTTTCTTATCTGTTGTCACCAGTTCTTGTAAATTATTTGGAATTTAACAACCTTTAATTTAAGATTCAAGTCCTGTGTTTTAAGAGTCGCAGTTGAACATTTTGCCACTCATCAGAAGTGCCTGAGCACAGAAACATGAACGTGTACGTTCCCCACAGCTGACCCTCCATGATACCTGGTCGACTCTGACCACAGCAGACTGCAGCTCCGCCTGCTTCTCCTGAAACAGGTTGCTCATGTGGTCGATCTCTGCAGCTGCAAACAAACAAAAAAAAAAAAAAAAAAAAGAGGAGAAAAGTCAGACTAAACCGTCTCCATTTAACTTCTTAATGCTGTGCCGTCGTCATCATCTCCACGTGGTCATCCCTGCAGTGTGTGCAGGCTTACAGAGGTTTCCGTTGATCAGTTTGCTGTAGTCGACTTGGCCCCTCATGGCTCGGATCTTCTTCAGCTTCGCCTCCTGCGTGTCCACGCGCTCTTTGAGCCGCTGCAGCTTCTCCGCTTCAGACTAAAACCCAAACAAATAAATCAAAATCTACCCCCGTTGTGCTTCTTTGTGGTGTAACAGTTTTTGAGCAGCTACAAACGGTAAACGCAGATGTGTTTATTTAGCTGAGATATCGATCAACGTGTTCTGACTCCTGATGGACAAACAGGTGAGCCTTACCTGAGTCTGTCCTTGGTTCGATCTGCCTCCCTGCTGAAGATACTTCAGTCTCTGCTCCTGTAAGAAAAAATATGCAGTATATACATTTTTGTCTATTTTAACTTAAAATCAGCTCTAACTTTGAGTTTTAGGTTGTAGTTTCAACTACAAGTATTAATTTATTCATACAAACAGGGATCCTAAATGTACACTACTTCTTACAGCATAAAGAAGCTCATTTTAAAAATAATTACATTTTTACCTTTTAAGTCATATTTTAAAGTTTTTCTTAAGCTTTGGTGCCTCTTTCACTCAGATTCAGTCCTTGAATCTGATCATTGTCAGAGGAATATTTTTAAGTGTCCTACATTGATCTGTAAATCATGTAGACAATAAAAGTATCTAAACTCAAGGGATGAATCAGTCAGCACCCAACAGACAACTTAGCACAAAGCTATTTCAACTTTAGGTTCTTTTTTTTTTTTTTTTTTTTTTTTTTTACTAGCAGCCTGTCACAAAGACAAACTTTGACGAAACTGAAAATGACTGAAACCAAAGAAAACCTGTAAAAAAAAAAAAACTCAGAAAACCTGGAAAACTACTGATAAAGACAAAAAGAAGAAACAAAAGTGGGTTTCAAATTGCTGCACAGCTTCAAAAGCATCAGTAACAAGAGTTATCAGTCCAGTAAGGGTAAACCAGTTCATTTTAAACACACCAAAATCCAAACTATTATAAACAGTGAGGTTTTATATAAAAGTTTGTGTATTTTGTCAACAAGACAAATCAAATTTTCATATTTTCAAGGCATGATCAGAACCAAAATGAATACAGAAACCACAGAAGCTGAAATAGTGTTTTATTCCAAACTTTAAACTGAACTGGCAGGAGTGGAAAAACAACTAAAGCTTAAATAAATGCTAACACAAAGAACGAGGATCAGGGCCTGACGACTGAGTAAAAAACAGGACGTTAAATACACAAAGAGGGACCCGAGGACCAGCTGGGATCAATTTCTTATCAGGATCAGTTCTTCCAAAATAACACATGAAACAAATAAAAATCTGAATGTAAAACACAAACCAGACCAGAAATCTCTGCACCATGACACAAATCCACACATTTATTTTTACATACCTGTTGATTTGTCAGCGTTTTTATGACTCTGAGCTAAACGTAGACTAAAAAACATTTAGTTCACAGGGAAACAACGAGGCTGCCGTGTGTGTGTGTGAAGCTGACTGAGGCACTTCTCTTTTCTCTGCATCATGCTGACGTGCTGTAAAACTGACCTGTGTGTGTGTGTGTGTGTTTCTCCACACATCATTCACTGAAAACACACACAACACATTACGTAACAAGGGCCTGTTTGATAACAGAGGAAAACGTTTCAGGTTATTCTTCTCTGGAAGTCATCAATCCACCTAAAATCACAGCAGTAAAACTCTTCCAACCTCTGAGAAAAAAAAAAAAAGACTCAGCATTCAGGAAGGAAACATTTAATCTGTCACTCAAGCGGAGAAACTGCCGGTCTAAAAAAAAAAAAAAAATGCTGAAACTTAGCAGTAATGTGACAGCAGAGACATATAACCCCATAAAAACGTTGATAAAACCAAAACAGACCAAATAAAAGTCATAATTAGACACTTCACCTAATTTTTTTTTTTTTTCTGTTCTGTGATTCAGTTTCCCGGCAGCTGCAGCTTTTCATGACCTCACTTCCTGTCAGCTCAGAGGTCATTTCCTCAACGTGAGAATGGGGACCACTGATTGATATGCGCCTAAAAACAAACGAATCGTCTTTCCCATTACAGTATTCTTATCACGACCCGATCACGCGTCCTGTTTCTGGAGCATGGGCAGTGACTTTTATTTTGTAGATTTCAAAGTGAACCTTTCAGACAGACGACAAAGGCGCCACAGCAGCTGCTACTAAAACTTCAAAACATGCCTTTATGTTAATCTAAGTGTAAAACAAAATGCCTCCATTTTGATGCATGACCTGTATAAGAAGTGTAGAAAGAACCAAAAGCAATGGACATGTCAAAGCTGCTTCAATATGGTAACTACGGTAACCACGCAACTGTGTCCGTCACTCCCTGAGGTTAATGAGACAGAAACTGGCTGAAAGTTAACAAAAACAAACTGGATGTGTGAAAACTATGAGTGTGATCTTACAAATACTTAGTCAAACCTGAATGTTTGGTTCTTTGCAGTGTTTTATGTAGAAAATATGACAAGTAAAAAAATAAACAATTAACTTCCAGTTTTAAAAAATAATTGAGTGTGGGTTTATTCTGCATTTTGGAGGGATTTGAGTGAAATCTAAGGCCGATATCTGAGACAAACTTGGTGAAAAACGTCAGAAATAGATTTAAATGTATGATTTGCATAAGAACTTTTGGGAATAAGAAAACGTCTGGTTGAAAAGGTTTAGACATTTTTCAAAAGCTAGTAGTGAGACGATCGACATTCAGTTGAACACCAAGGCAAAATCTCCAAAGATCATCAAACTCAAGCTGCGATTGTGTTAAACCTGCAGGGGTAATGAAAACACCAGTTCAAAAACGCAAAGTCCAACTTTCTGTGACTCGTTTCAGCTTCGGATGATGTTTCTGCTGTGAGGTACGTCTGAACTAGAGCTCCAAAGACGAGTTCTCTCACCAAACCCATTTCACTTCAAAGCTGTGCACTGGGACGGGACAACAGAATACTAATGAGGGTGTTCATGCGCCGACACCGTGAACTGACAGGTGATCCCTCCAGCTGCTGTGAGCGTTACCTTGGCGATCAACATCTGCTGCTGAGCCTCTATTTGTTGCTGTTGTCTTGTGGCCATTTCCTGGAGCTCAGAGAGGGTCAGCTCCACACGGGGAACCTAAACACACAAAGAAACACACGAGTATCACCTCACGCTTTGGGTGGCTCAGCAGCTTCTGCGTCGACGTTACGAGGTTCCCAGCCCGCGGCCTCGGCCAAGTGACAGAATTATAGTTTAGATTTTTGGAATAGCTGCTGTGATTTCACCTGTGCCGTTCATCACCGACACAGACCACAGCTTCTGCAGCAAGAAATCTAATCTCAGTTTTCAGCTGGTTTTACGATCAGACTGATTTGTCTTTTTCAGGACTGACGTTTTGAGGAACTCTGAGCGAGCTGAAGGTTTTGCAGCACAATTACATCCTGTGATTGTGTTCACTCGTAGACACACATCTACTCACCACTGGTGTGTTACATTCATTCAAACTACACAGGAAATTCAAACAATTCAACTCAAAAACACCCCACAGCTGACTGTTGATGGCCGTAAATGAACTGTATAGCTATCCTGGTAATTAAAATAGCATATAATATTCCTAATTCTCAGTCCAGTTATTCTCCAAATTTTCTTTTGAAATTGACCATTTTGCTACGTGGCTGCTGTAGCACTGGGAAATCCCTTCATATGATGTTTGGCATAATTATAATGTCACTTTGATTGGTGATATGTGCTGCTGATTTTCCATGCTGCTGATCTCATGCTGCTGATCTCATGTTGCTGTATTCATTCGTACTCATCTACTCACACAGACTCGTTTGTTGTTTGGCTTATTGTTTTGCACTATTAGAAGTATTTCTTAGTTTATATCTTAGATTCTCATTACTGTTTATTTTACCATTTATATTTTGGCTACCATTGGATGTAACTGGGACCCTGTGTGCACCATTCTCATGCACCGCATGTGATGTGAATGACAATAAAGAACCTTGAAAATCCAAATGACATCACTACGGAACAATGGCACATAAGTTTTCAAACCAGCACTCTCCTAAACAAAACTAGCCTGATGCAAGGCGACAAATCACCAAATTTAAACATAGTACGAATAAGTTTCAAATGTTTTGAGATGAAGAATTTAAAAATAATGATAACTCAATATTGAAACATTTTTCATTGTGACTCATTTTACCAGCACAGGTCACATATGATCAATTACATGAATACAAAAGGCTCATATAATAAACACTTTATACCAAACCTCCATGCTGATCACCTTTATTTGTGCTGTTCAAGGCTTTCAACAAATTCTAATTAGTTCAGAGACTATCAACAAATTAATGTCTTTGAAAATGTTTAGAATTTTGTTAAATTGTCTAAATAACCCTGACTTATTTCACAAAGACAGTCTTGTCGTTACTCAAGGCACAACCCATAATGCTGAACAGATGCTTTGTGTTTTGGGATTTCTTAAATATGAAAACTTCTCTCAGGGAGAGAAAACTGTTACAATATGCATCAGTGATTAATGATACTGACATGTGGTGTTATAGAAAGCACTAATGCCTTCAGGAGGACTTGTGTAATTCTTACAAACATAATGCTGATGTTGAGGGTTTTTACACATTGCAGACTCCATCATGTTTTAGACAGTGACATCACGCACATTACAGCCTGCCCTTAACTAACTGCTGACCTGTGAGATCCTGAACATCCTCACGTTGGTGCACATTTTAAAGAGTCTGCAGGCCTACAGCAGCCTCCCGTCGATGTAAACAGCACCCCCCCCACCCCCACCCCTTGACGAAAACCAGGATGTGCTTGTTTTACTTGGACTAACTCTCAGACACTTGGAGAAAAGAAACACCACCTTTATGTTTTTACCTGATAAATAAACGTGTCGTGTTTCCCGTGTGATTTCTGGAACATCTTCAACATGTTCATGTGATCACACAAAAGAGGCAACTTTCCAGGGGTAAGGGAAACCAATAACCAACAACGGTGCAGAAGGATCAAACTACAGGGCAGATCTCTAACAGCCCAGCGCCCGTCACAAAGTCAGCTCTGATATTTATTATCCACATAAATTTCCACCTGAGAGGATGTGAGCTCAATGATCTTTGCGTTTGGCCTTGTTGCTCATTATAGGGGTTTAGCTTTCAGAATGTAACATTCAAGGAAGTCGGTATTTAAATATTTGTTTTAGAAGAAAGTAGTGTAATACTCATGAAGAGTACAGTGATGAAAAATCCATAGCCAAATTTACCAAAGGTCTGTGAGGCCTTTTCAGGCTCAAATTGGGTTTCTGTGCATTTATCAAAATTCACAAAGGGAGATGTGCACCTCAAACTGTGCTGCCTTAGCAACCAGTGCAGTTTGTTCACATTTGAATGAGGTTTCATGTATTAATAAGGAGGAAAGCCCACCTGTATCTACGTATATAACTGACAGGGATGAAAGCATTTGATGTTCAAAGACCAGCGCCGTTTGTGACACACAAAAAATATTTACTGCCTCTTGAGAGCTGGTGGTAACAGTCTCAAAAGAAACAGAGAGGTGCAATCCTCTGCACTGTTGGAATAGCAGTCATGCTAGGAAAATTATAATTTATCCTCTCTTCCAGTGAGGAAGGTCAAATATTTTTAAATCTACAAACTGTCCCAAAAAAAGTGTGTAAAATTCAGCCGGTACTGTTTAATTTCAGAGCGCAAAGCTTCATGATTATAAAATATTTTAACAGATACTTCACAAACAGAGCTCATATTGTGAAAATATTATCGTAGCATCCCAACGTTCACTGCAGGTATAAGAACATCAAGTACCGCTTAGTCAGGAAGAGACATCAAGGACTCATTTTCATATTATTATGTGGCAAATGTTGTCTTATAAATGTAGAAATACCGTCCAGGTTCCTTCTTGAATAAGATGTTGGTTTTAAAAGTCCCTCTATTCTCCATCTTCTAAGACCAACAAAACATTTTACTTTGTCACTTTTGTTTCTGTTTGTAACAGAATATCATCCAACAATGTTCAGTCAGGTCAACTGGATGGTTTCTTTTTTGCCGAGACTTTTTGTCTTTCATCCAAAGGACTTCTTCAGTCTGAGAAGCCACCAAACAAACTGAGTTCCACAAGCAACACACTCCCATAGTGGGAGAAAAGATGGCCCCGGAGGCCATCTTATCGCCAGCAAACTGTTTTTTTTTGTTGTTTTTTTTAACATTATGGGAGTGTGTTGCTTGTGGGACTCTGTTTGTTTGGTGGCTCCTCAGATTGAAGAAGTCATTTGGATGAAAGACAAAAAGTCTCAGAAAAAAAAAAAAAAAACCTGAACATTGTTAAGATTTTTACCTGGATTACTGACCATGAACTTTGGTGAACAAAATATATTTAGATTACGGAGCAATATTAACAGAGTTCTGACAAAAATAGTGCAAATTGTTCACACCTGCTGAACTGATGGATCTGTTTGCGGTTACATAATTATTTCTATTTGCTTTGGGAGGAAGCATTATGATGCAGCAGATGGTGGATGGAAAAGTTTGCATCAAAAAAAGTGGAGAAAAAACAGCACATGATGATTTTTAGAAAATCTGGGCCACATTTAGTTTAAAAATAAAAGGAAACAGCCTGGTGACGAGTCTGGGTGATGCATTACACAGAAAGTCTCAAAAACTAATGAGGAGCTTCTTAAAACCGAGGCCTCAGGGGTTCGTTTTGACCCAAAGACAGCAGGAGGGTTAAAGGGGTGAGTAAATATTTTAAACAGTACTGCGTGGGGCTTCAAATTAAGAGCCAGAGGGAAAGTCAAAATCAAGGGGATTCAGCTTTTATCTGTCATCAGACTTTTCTTATTTATTTCTTGTTACGTTTATTTTATGTGGACTTTAGATTAAAGAGAGAGAAAACATGAAGTAGAATCTCTGCAGTGGTTACTTCAGATTGCTTACAGCTTTCATACGTTCCTTTGAACTGACTTGTAGAGGCTGCATATTTAAACCTATTGTCTTTATATTCCATTAAAAAATACACATTACTGCTGGTAAATGAATAAGACTAAGCAAAGCTTGGCTCCACAAAGGAATAAGTAGCACTAGTTATCTATTTAGTAAATAATTTTATAATTTATTACCATTCCAATCATTTTTAAAGCTTACCGAGACTTATTTTTAGGAATATCCCACCAAAACAATATGATAAATGATAACTTAGTGATTTAAATTTAATGAAGTGTATATCCTCTAAAATTTCCTGTCCCACCTCTGTGACATTTTCAGAGACAACACACATCATACAGACACTAAAAAGTTAAAAATCCACCTGACTCCTGCTTAGGTCATGTATGAATCCTGCTGCCCAACATGCTGGAGGACATGAGACACGCTGGCGTTAAATCTGTGCTGTATTTACCTGCAGGCTGTCCCATGTGATCCTGCAGGAGCGGACTTTAATTTTGCTGCATTGTCCTTCAACTGTAAACTCCTGCACCAAATCCACCTCGTTCCACTCCATGGCCGCAGCCTCGCAGAGATCCGCCGGACCTTCACGAGCTCAGAGAGGAAGACGATGCCGGGCGGCTGGAAGACTTTGAGAAGGGAGGGGGGGGGATCAGAGCGATCCTTATCACAACTTTCCCTCCCGTCCGTCTGGTGATGTGCTGAGATTTACGACTCAGGCTCTTCACGACTCTCCAGCCCACACACTCCCCACACCCGATGCTCTCTCTCATACAAACTTACTCATTTACTGAGATCTTGTATGAAGAGAGTAAAAACCCTTAACGTGACTCTGCATTCGGGTAATACAGAGCGCAGGCTTTTAAACGAGTAGAAAAACACTAAAAGAAAGTCATTATTTAATGATTTTTTTCATCTTCTACTTTTCCTCCTTCATCTCTCTTTCCCTCGGTCCTGTCATCCCTCTGCAGCTGGCTTTTTGCTGCAGCGACACCCCCTCTTCTCCCCCTTTCCCCCTCCTCGCACCTCCCTTTTTTCTTTCTACCACTTTCTCTCAGAAGTGAAATCACTGCACCACAGCCTGACGGGGCTCGAGCTGCTCTCAGCCCCTCCAGATGTGCAGAATGAGAAGACGCCGGGAGACCCACGTTCCTGAAAGAGACCAGCGACGCTCCTGCATGTGGGCTCAGATATCAACGTCCTGCTGCGTCACGTTTCATCCTGCTTCTCTCTACACGCAGACACATGGCATGTGACTGCTGCGTCACGTATTTCTCTCACACAAACGCACAACCAGGACAAAACGCTGACATTTCTGCCAGTGCTGCTGTCCTAGAAAGGCCAGACTGTTCAGAGAGTAAACCTCACGAAAGAGATTTAAAACTGATGTTTTGTGAATATAAAACATAGAAAAACTGCATGTCAGGGACAGAGGTTGTTTAAAGTTGCAAAGATATATGTGAAAGTCACAAATGTTGGCAGCTAATAAACAAAAGAGGACAAAATGTAAATCAGCTCCAGAATTTAATCCACTATACTGTAGTTCACTCGTTTTATGTTGAAATGTGAGATCCATTGCTAATCTCTCTCTTCACTTGTTTAAAAGCTTAATATAAAAGCAAATCCTATTTGAGACTCAAGTTAGGATGAAAAAACAAGTTGTATTAACGACAGCTTTTTATTTTCTTCAGTTAGCATGCTGTCGGGTTGTTAAACAGGACGACAAAACAAAAAGTCTGCAGAGAGGCGCCTATAGAAGAATAATAAACATTTTGAGCTTGATGTACTGTTATTTAACACACAACGTTAAAATGTTGCGGTTACGATTTAGAGTCTGTTTATAGGCTAAGATCAAAACAGATCTGCAGATAATTTGAAATCACTTTAAAATCACGTTCAAACCTCAAAAAACAAAAGAAGTTTGTTCAATCCATGACATGTGAAATAATACGTCAGATAAACTTCACTCCACTTCTAATACTTTAATAATATTAAAGAACCCATAATGTGCTCAATAAAACATTTGTAGTTTTATTTTAGGCCCGTACTACAAACGGTTTGTTTCGGATGCTGGTACTCCTCACCTTCCAGATAGATGTTGTGTTACTGCGCCAGTATTCTTTGATCTGTAAAAAAAAAAAAAAAAAAAGAGCCCCTTTGCAGATTTTATGCAAATGATTGGCGCGTTGTTTGTTTTCGTTTCTTGGCGTCTGCTTCTTCCTGACTGTCAGAATATATGCACTTCTGTACAACACCCTGATGATTAAAGATGCAGCATCATTCTAGTTCTCAGCTCTTTTATGTGCTACAACTGTTTCCTTCTTGTTTCCACACTTGTGAACGGCTACAAAAGAAGCTTTAAATGTTTTATCAGTTATTCCTTTTTGTCTCAAATGCAATGAAGCACTCATGATGATGAAAATGTCTGTTTTGAATGCAGATTTAAAGTTTCGTCACTTTGCAAACTATAAGAAATGAAAGACACCAGACAGAATAAACTGAGACGGGCAGCTCAACGTCTTACAACCACAGCTTCTCTCTCGTGCCGCCTTCTGTTGTAACTATAATCTGAAACACATGACTTACTTAGTGATCAGATCTTCACATCTGCTGTGTGTCTCCAGTAAAAATATTCCTTGTGAGCTACAATAACAGCCTTCAGACATTTCTGATGCTTCAACTGGACAAAAGGAGAAAACTCCCATAACCCCCTGCTCCACACTACTACAGGGAGGCCTCATGGTTACAAGCATTGACCAATTTAATCTTTGATCTTACAGAAGACAGCCCGTCTATCAACGGTGTCCTCGGGTAAAACCAAGATGAAATAAAAAGAAACATCTCAGCCAAAAGTCTTCATTCATGTGAGCGAACTCATCGGGAATATCACGTGTCAAACGTATGTGAAGTCTGCCGACGTCTCTGAACTCAAGACTACCACAAGTTTAAAGTGGTGGCACAGTAACAACGTTCATCTTAATGTAGAACAACACAAAAACAGACATATTCAAAGACAGACTTATGGTCTTAATATACTCTGCTGCGCTCTCACATGCAGATGGAAGGAGTTGAGTTACGGTTAAAGGGTGTGTCAGAGAGGGGAACGACAACCTGAAAAACATCTACCGGTACATACATACATACATCTACTACTATATACAGTATAGAAGTAATTTTACTACTAATTTACTTTGAACAATTGGATCAAGTTGCACCACTTGCATTTAATCTTGTTTTATTTCCACGTATAGACTTCCTGTTCGAAAGAGGTCAAACGTAAATTGTGCAAGTTGGAAGAACTTCACAGAACAGGTAATGCAAGGTGGAAATATGGCATTATTGGTGGGATAAAATACCTCACAATATACTGTATTATGATACACCATACCCCCACTTTATCAATAATATTGTTAATGCATTCAATTTCAAGTTATTTTTTTTTTCAGACTAAAACATGAGTTTCAGCCAATTTTACAACCTACTTTGTTTTTGTTCCAGCTCATTAAATCACCCTCGTTTATGTGTCTAGTGTCGCAGCAAGAAGCCATAAAGCAGAAACAGCAGGAAAAAAGTATACGTTTTTGAAAGTACTTTAATTATTTGTTGAAAAGTCTAGATCAGATTTGATTCTACAAACATAACAATGAAAACACTGAAAAAGGTTTGGTTATATTTATATAAAAATTAATTACCAATAGGTTATTTTGAGCGCACTTCTTCTTCCTGCCGTTTACCGGCATAATTTTCTCATAATTGACACCTACTGTTTGAGAGGAGAACTACAGCAGTGCCGCTATAAACAGCAACAAACACTAAAAGTGTGCTTCATCCTGATTATTATCCAGGTCAGTAACATGTTCAAAACAGAAAAGCAAGAAATCACATCACAACCTCAAAGGGCCTACACCCATAATTTGGGTCAGAGGTGTTTTGGCAGCAGGATTAGGCAGGTGTTTTCTGTGATAGTGCATGTGAAAAGATTGGTGTTGTTTTAT
>JARVGV010000673.1:19467190-19494401 GCA_031762435.1 Hypsolebias longignatus
ATCCGCGTTTACGGCCCGTTTTTACGGCAGGTATCGCTTTACGGCCGTATCGGTTTACGGCTCGGCCGTTAGAACGGATCTCGGCCGTAAACCGGGGGTTACCTGTATTTTATTACAGAAGTGACACTCTAGATTCTTCTTAAAAAACATACAGCATGAGCTGAAAATTTCAGTAATACTGATGTGAAAAAAAAAAAAAAAACAGCAAATACCTGACAAAATAAAATAATAATAAAGGTTTCAGGAGACATTACTGGAAAAAGACAAGATTTGAATAAATTTAAAAAAACAAACAAGAAAAGGTATCAAAAACCATTTAGAGCGCCCTATCAAAAGCAGCATTCAGCAGAAATATCATCTGCTGGAGATATTTCCTTTCAGCGGGTGTATCTATATTTGAACGTTTATGTGTGTGTGTGTGTGTGTGTGTATTGTTTGTACGGCGGTGTGGAGCGAAGCCTTCCAGCAGCAGCAGCAGGGGTGAAGCTGCAGAGCAGAGATTACAAGGCTGCGCTGATAAACTGCAGCAACACTTGTTCACACAGAAAGGACGCACAAAGTACAAGCCGAGCTTCCCCCTTTCTGTTTCCCCTCTCCGTCACTAAAACACACAAGGTCACATGTTGGGTTCATGTGCTCAAACACACACATACCCTCTGTTTAACTGCATCGATCTCAGCTGGCTGAAAATCTGTGGACGGTTCAAATGAAAACAAAACAGGGACATTATTATTATGCACCGTGTATCTAGACTAAATACGCTTATTAGCATATAAAGTTCACTACACACACCATGCCAAATCTTCAACACAGCATGAACTTGACTGATAATTAAACCCCACAATCCTTTGCAGTCAGCTTTACAGAAAAGGTCAGTGTGTCACTCAGAGCTGCGATCAATCACACTAATCACAGAAGAAGAAACGTGACAGGAAGTGTTTGTCCATGTCTGTTATCACTGTTTGTGTGTGCACAGGAACAGTTCTGAGTTTATCTTTTCTACCCAAGTTCTTTAAACAATGTGAATTAAGTCAATACATCCAAATCTACACTCTCACAGAGCGCAGAATAAAAAACTTTGATTATCCAGTTTTCTATTTGATTGACCATGTTATTGACAGCGATTGGCACCGAGATACTCCTCCCATAATGGCATGCAAGCTAACAGGCTACTGTTTGCACTCTACTTCTGTCCCAGTCTCTGTTCACTTGTTTTTCATCTGTCTTAACTCTTCTTGGGAGTTTTATTGTCTTTCTAATAGTACTCTTGGTTTTTTTGTACTAAACCTTCTGAGGCATCTGAGCTCTTAACAACTTTCAGGCCTGATGAAATTAGGAGCAGCTGGTCATGCAGGCCCATATAATTTGAATTAAAATATGGTCTGCTCCTCAGTAAATGAAGCATTGTGGAAAAAGTAAATATGATAATGTGGGTGTGAAGGAAATAGATATCATTTTTTTAAAACTGTATATTTAATCAGTCAAATAATAAACAGCAGACATTTAAAAGCTCAAATGAGGAGAATGAAGCAGCACTAATAGTAAATTAAAACGCTGTCAGCCTTAGCATTTTCTGGACAGTTAAACTTGAGTGAGCTCATCAAACAGCATTTTAAGACTGGAATTGGAGTTGAAGAAAAAGTTTTGATTTTGACTGATGTTTATGAATGAAAATGAAAACAGACGACATGGGACAACTCAGAAGCGCCACCAGCTCCAATGTTGGCAGCTGTTCGACACAGTAACAGCTGAAGACATTTTGTTTTAGACACCACAGCCGTATGTGATCACGCCCAATCACACACACACACACATCTTTAAAAAACTGTGTAAAAACAATAACTCAGCTTCAAGTTCACAATTAACTCTCACATTTGAGAAGCAGCATGAGAAATTTATATTTACCTGGACAATAAACCTAAAATTGAAGAAAACAGCTCAGTATTTTATTCAAGTTATTGGTTTCAAAAACAAAAGTAGCACATGGCTCCAATAATCTACATTTTATTTCTGTTGTCTTACTGAGCCAGTCATGTTGCATCATTTGTTTAAAATTAAAGGTGGAACGCCTGAGAATGTTTTTTTCCTGTATGGTCCGTGTTTGACAGCCCAAATGTCCAGAGGCGAGACACAGCAGTTCAAACAGCTGCCACCCAATGATGTGAATGCTCACAAATGTTAAATATAGGCACTGACACACTATCTGTTGTCATTGCAAAAGGAAGGTAGTGACAGCTTTGCAGCAACGCTCTCTGCCCAATAAAATATGTGTTGGCTACTCAAAATTACAGAGGAGGTTGGCAGATGATGTCACGCTCCATTTTGCATTTACTGTAACAATCGCTTTGAATTGTACAAAGCTATGACGCTAACACGAGGGCCGCCCTAACACAGAAAAATTAAACAATACATATAAAATGCCTGCAAGTTGTAAGAAAGTTAAACCTCCCAGAGTTTTTGGATTATGTGATTAAAACAAAAAGGCAGGAAGAGGTCAAAGATCAAGGCAGCAGTTTCCTTCTGTTTCTCCCTCCGTCTTCCCCTTGCTTAGCCGTAAACACATCTCTATATCTTCAGTGTTTTGTCTGCAGCTGACAGCAGCCAAACCAAACCACAAAGAGCTGTAGTGTTTTCTGAGATTGTGCGAATGTGTGTGTGTGTGAGAGAGAAACGGCGATGAAGAGAAATGGCTACTGACAGAGGAAGGACAGCAGGGACACTGGGATACTAAAGCTCGTTAATTTTAGGATTACACTATCTTCAAACTCCAGACTCTAACTGCGCTTGTGCAGGGCTTCCTACTCTACAGAAACATGCACTGATATCACATTTTAGCAGAAAGCTGCAAAGACAGCTGCAAAAGTTTTGTTCCCAAGTCTCAATATTTAGATCTGATAACGATGCATGATTTAAATTGTTTAAGATGTTAAAATGTGAACAGTGAAAACGGTGTCGTCCCAATTGGACATCTTCCTAGAGAGGTACTGAGGGAGCATCCTTACCAGATGCCCAAACCACCTCAGCTGGCTCCTCTCTATGTGGAAGAGCAGCGGCTCTACTTTGAGTCTCTCCTGAATCACTGAAATTTGCACTATATCTCTAAGGAAGAGTCCAGCTACCCTGCAGAGAAAACTCATTTCAGCCGCTTGCATTTGAGCTTTCGTTCTTTCTGTCATCATTCAGAGTTCATGGCCATAGGTGAGGGCAGGAAAGTAGACCAACCGGTAAACAGAAATTTGCCTTGCAGCTCAGCTACCTCATCACCACAATGGACTGGCACAAAGTCTGCAATACTGCTGAAGCTGCATTGATCCCAACCCCAAGTGGGCGATCCATTATTTTCTGACTGAGCACCATGGCCAGTTTGGAGGTACTAATCCTCATCCCAGCTGCTTTACACTCAGCTTCAAAACCCTCTGGTAAGAACTGAAGATCACAGCAAGATGATGCCCACAGGGCCACATCGTCTGCAAATAGCGGAGACAGAATCATGAGACCACTGAACTGCACCACTTTTGCCTCCTGGCTGCACCAAGAACAACAAGCTGTATAATAACAACAGAATCATAACAATGGGCAGCTCTGGCAGAGTCCGACTGTCAACCTGAAGTGGTACGACTTACTGACGGCATGTGAACCAGACTCTCACACCGTTTAGGGACTGATTTGTACGTAGAACTGGACCCCAATCCCATACTCACAAAGCACCCCTCACCCAGGCGAACATGGCTGAATGCCTTCTTCAAGTACACAAAATGCATCTAGACTGGTTGGACATACTCCTGTGACCCCTCGAGGACCATTGCACCTCTGAATATACAATAGTGGGAAGACTGAAGAGGAAGACCCGGGTAAAAAGATCATGGATGGATGGAGTCGCAAAAGTAAAGACAATATGAATGTGTAGACAATGAGATGCAGATGTTGGGTCTTGAAAAAGAACCTGAAAAACACCAGATCAGGTACAATTTAGACCTTCAGTGCATCCATGTTAAAGTGATTAAAAAGTACTGTCAGTACTACAAGTATAGCCTTGGTAAAAAATAAAAAGAACTCAAGCCATGTGAAAACCAGGTATATTCCTACAGATCTAGCTACCTTAGGGTCATCAGATCTCAATCAGCCTCTAGAGATCATATTTGTCTTTTGAACAGTCTGTGACTTCAACATCAGTGATTCTGAAGGACGAGTGCCACAGGAACAAAACTGCCAACAATACTGTCTAAAGTTTCTGACAGGAAACCATTAGAGATCAGAAGGATGAGCTAGTTGGCCACTTCCTGACATAATAAACAACATAAAATACTCTGGGGTCCAAAACTGAACATGTTTCAACCGTAAAAAGAAAAATAAAACAACAAATTCTCACATTAAAACAGCAGAAACAAAGGTTAAAAAAAACAACAATAATAAACAGTTTTGCTCACCTTGACTATATTATTTTAATAGACTGTTTACAAGATATTTATACATATTCACTGAGCTCTGAAAATTTCAAAGCATAATTGCTGAAATAAGCTCTTTAGTACAAAAAAGTTAATTGTATGTCTGGTTGAACTGGTGTCCATCATGTGACAAACCCGAAGCCATAGGAACAAAAACGTGTCATAGAAAATAAAAAATATAATTAAAAAAGTTCATAACTACAGAGACAAAGAAAAAGTTTGACAGCTAAGGCTGAAGCAAAAATTATAACACAAATAGCAAGAAACTTTGCTGTTCAAGATCTAATTATTAACTAGTGATTCTCAGTATAGGACAATGATCGATGGATACTTTATTGATCCTTTGCAAGAAATTATAGGATCATAACAGCAGCAATCATTCTTTTTTTTAACATTATTTTATCTTCGGGCCTAAAAATTGCACGTGGAACCAATCTTCAGATGTTTCCACTCAGACATGTTTCTGTGACGGATCAAACCTAACAGTGTAAAGGAGTTGTGTCCAATTGTGGTCCTCAAGAACCACCGTCCTGCATGTTTTAGTAATTTCCCTGCTGCAACGCACCTGATACGGTGGTTGAAATACTTCAGCATCTCCACAAGTTTTGCAGGAGCCTGTTACACTTCCATTCAAATCAGGTGTGAGAAACATCTGAACCATGTAGGTTAAGGGCTCTCCAGGATCCAGACTGAACACTACCAGAGTAAAGAATGAATGCAAACCTACTCTTTAGTGTTTGGGGGAAAATACGTCCATTCATCCATCATCTTTACCTGCTTCTTCCTTTTCGGGTCACAGGAGTCACTGGTGCCAATAGCCAGCATTCACAGTGCGAGAGGCCATGTACACCCTGGACAGGTCGCAAGTTCACCAAAGGGATGCACAGAGACAAATGAGACAAACAACTAAACACACTCACACCTAATTTAGAGTTACCATACCAATTAGCTTAATATGCATGTTTTTGGTTTTGCAGGAGGAAACCAGAGTACTCGGAGGAAACCCACGCATGCACGGAGAAAACATGCAAACTCCACCCAGAAAGGCTCTCGGCTGGGATTCGATCCGACGACCTTCTGAGGCAACAGCTCTACCAACTGCGGCACCATGCTGCCGGGGTCAATAAATTAATAATAAACAATAAAAATAAAAATACTACAAATAGAATAGACAAAATGTCACAAAAATACTATGTCAATTTTTGGGAAACAAAATTACTACATGAATGATTCACTTGATTCCAGTCTTGTTGAGACAAAAGGGGCCTGAAAAATTTCCTTCCTCTTAGAGGCACCCTAAAATTTGAGGTTCATTCCTTGGCCACACAGCCTTAACCCTTTTTTTTTTTTTAAATATGTCAGCATTTACTTTAAACATAACGCAATAATAAAACAGCATTTAATCACTAAGCTAAAACAGTTTCTAAGTAGGCATGCTAAATGCTAACTAGCTTTCAACGGCGGGAACTTAAATAGAATGGTCTAGTGAATTTTTACACTTAAAAGTAGAATTACTTGTGTAATAAATTATGTTTAACCATTTATCTCAGTTTTACAGTAGTAAATGTGTTTTATAGACTTAGTTTTTTTTTTTTGTTTTGTTTTTTTACTTTAATGCTCATTATTTCTGAGTTTGTTGCTAGCACAGTGGGATGTATCAATGGAAAAATAAATAAATAAACTTACCGGTAACATTCCCGCAGCTCAGCTCAATTTGTCCTGTTCTTGGCTGTAAAAAAAATAATTCCCGAGTTTTTTTCCCCTCCTCTTCCTCCTTTAAAATGTGATTTTCTGTCCTTTTTGTCACAGTTTTGTCCTCTTCCTCCTTTCCCTCCGCGAGTCCTGCCAGAGCTCCAGACGCTTAAAAAAAAAAAATAAATCTCAAACTCCTCTCAGGTTCTCTCTACTTTCCTGACAAGAAGCCCACCCTCTTCCTTCCTTCCTTCCTCTTTCACAGACCGACCGGGCCCTTCTGGGGAGAAACGCAGCTGAATAACAGCAGGAATAAATGAGACTTCAGCGCTCATCGATCAATTCGATTTCTGATCGCACCCTCCGGTGATGAAGAGCGGATATTCCTGTGTTTGATCCACGAGATGAACCGGGTCACACCGTATCTTAAAAAAAAAAAAAAAAAAAAAAAACCGGTCTCCTCCTCCTCATCCTGATCATAAGCCGCCTAAAGCTTTCATTTAAGTTCTTATAATAAACAACTTGCCGGACTATTGTCATATTTTTAATAAAATAAAATGTTTTGTACAGCTCGTCGGTCAACGTATTTTTTTTTAATTAGAGCGCCCCCTGTCGGCTGTGAGTGCACATTACAGCCGTTCAAACTCAATGTGGCTGCTACTCTCACTAATTACATGGAATAAAAATCCAGTTTAGGTAAAAAAAAAATAATAATAATAAGTTACAGGAGGAAAAAAAAACTGGAACACAAATTACATAAATAATATTTTCCAAAACACGTTCATCAATGTGATTTTTTTTAAAGCGCGTCCCCTGCCGGTTGTGAGAGGAAATAACAGCCATTTAGACTGGCTCTTCATAAATACAGTACAGTACTAAAATAAATCACTAAATACGTGTACTGTAATACACTAAAAGTTGATCAGTTAAAGCAAACGTGCAAATAATTCACAAACTAAAATATAGGAACCTATATATATAAACAAATTTATCACAACATTGTTTTAATTTAAATGATATGCCACAAGGTTGTAATGAAGCATAAAAATTGTAATAAACAGCAGTTTGCCTAAGATAAACGTAATATTTAATTGTCTTCAATAAATCATAACTTTTAGTAATATTTCTGTAACATTTGGAAAACAAAATTCATACAATATTGTATTGTATTATTAACAAAAACTGCCAGCATGGGTGCTTTTCAAATGTCATTATTCAACATTTGTTCTTGATTGTTCAGTGTTTACATATTTTGACCATTTTAAATGAGAGTCATCAAATCAAAAATAGAAAACGACGTTGCACATGTTTTCTAGCTTACAGCAAGCTTAGAGATGTTCAGCTGTCGTAAATTCAGATTATAGCCAAACTGCCCTCTGCTGCCAAGAACGTGTGGCCTTAATATTGTCATTTTTGATGGTGCGTTTTCCAAACCATAAAAATCTAACAAAGCTGCAGCTGCAGCTGGATCTGTTTACTCAACTGGAAACCTGCCTCAGTTCTTCTGTAAACATTATTTTTGTTGAGATATGGTAAAATCTTGTGATTAGAAAAACAGATTTGATCCATTTCTAAACCCAACATGACATCCACACCATCTGCTCAGTGTTAACTTGTTTTTGTTTTTTTATCACAACATAACCAGAAACTGTAGTGAAAAATCAGAATATTCACAATTTAATACATGTAGTACATTGGTTTTGTAATGACTGTTGGCATTTTCATAAGAGGTATATTGTAAAGTTGTTTTTTTTTAATTAGCCACCAATTTATTTAAATTACACAATGACCAACATTATAATAACATATAACAATGTGATAATAAATCAAAACAAAAACTTAAAATAATAGTTAGGTGTCCTGAAAACTCAACACTAATCCTCCTCAGATTTATATTCAGATCTCAAACCCAGATTGTTGGCATTAATTTTTAGTCATTCTTTTTTGGGATACACATAAACAACTATTCTTTTTAAATAAACAAACTATTTAAACATTTCTTTATTGACACAACAAGCTTTAACGTCATTACATCTGGACTGGGTTAGAGTTCATTTTTGTGCCTTATTGTTCAAATTGGTTTGAATTCAAGCTACAATTAACAGTTCTGTGGAACAAAAATTAATTTAGCTGAAAAACTAAGAAGACTAAGGACAACACAATATGATAATATCTTCAACATTTATATGAAAAATTTGTTCCATACTAAAAAAAAATGGGTCAGAATGAGCAAGGCAGTGCACAAAAAGGTGAACATTTATTTTTCCCTTAGTTAAATTGCATAAAAATGGGTTCATAGACGCTTTCTAGATATTACATTAAAAAAAAAAAAAAAAAAAAAAAACTTCCTAATCTATCTTTTATTGTGTGAACTCTTATGAAGCATTCACATTATTGATTTGTTTTACGTACATTTTTTGTCATTGTTCTCATTCCTTAATTTTGTGCTATTTCAACATTCAGCTCTTTCAGAAGGGTGATATGACTTGTATTGGTGCAGCTTTAGCTTTTTGAAATATTTAGCCTTTTCTGTCATTTTTTTTCTCTCATAGAAAATGCTCATTTTACATTCTTCAAATCTTTACATCTGTTTACAACATTTTACTGCTCCTTTCACATTTTTATTCTGGTTCAGCTTCTTTCAGCTTAATTGTGCATATTTAAACTTTTTTCAGCTAATTTCAGCTTTTTTTTTGTTGTTTTGTACTCCTTTCAGATTCTTTCGGCTAAAACATGTTTGTGCTTCTTAACTTCTTTCTGCTAATTTAAACTTGTTATGCTCCTTTCATCTTATTTCTGGACGTTTCAACTTTTCTACTATTTAGCCGTTTTATGCTAATTTTAGCTTTTTCAGCCAATTCTACATTTTTTGCACTCATTTCAACTTTTTTCAGCCTAACTCAGCAAAAATGTGCTCTCCACTTCCTTAGTAATGTAAGATTCTTTCTACATTTTTAGCAACGTTTCAGCTGTTTTTTGCTCATTTCAGTTTTTGTCAGATAATTTCTAATTTTTGTGCTCATTTCTGCTTCTTTTAGCCTAATGAGCAAACGTGCTCTATTTTCTTCTGCTAATTTAAGCTTGTTCCATCTTTTCAGCTAGCTTTTTAGCATTTTTAACTACTTTCAGCTGTTTTCAGATAAATCTGTTTGTCATCTTAATTTCTGTTACCTGCCTAACACATTTTTGTGCTAATTTCAGCTTATGTTCCTTTCAGCTTTTTTCTGCTCTTTCACTACCACTGAGCTCTTTTGATGCTAATTTTAGCTCTTTTATCTCCTTCCACTTTCTTCTGTTAACGTAAGCTTCTTTTTGCATTTTCAACTATTTATTTTATGCTAATTTCTGCCTATTTAAGCTTATTTTCTATTTTTTGTGCAAATTCCTGATTATTTAAACATAATTCAGCAAATACATTTTATTTCTGCTTTCTTTTGCTAATTTACGCTTCTTCTTCCATTTCAGCTACATTTTAGCAAGTTCTTCTGCAAGCATTCACACTGCATAATATAAGCAATAAGCATTTTCATCTTTCATCTGCCAGCTGCCATAGCACTGGGAAATCCCTTCAAATATTTGGCGGGGCACCACCAAGATGGGAAATGCTACACCCCCCCCCCCCACACACACACACACACACACACACACAAATATACATTAAAAAAATAAAATAAAATAAAACAAGTAGTTAATTTAGGCTTGGTGTTTTAGTGTGGCTGTTATCAGGCCAGTCAATAAAAGCGACAGCTTCACCACAGCCAGAGGCTCGATCGATCTGAGCAACATCAAGCCATCGCTGCAGACCAACACTTCTATAAATACACATAAAACCATCTGCATTAATATGTTTTCAGTTTTAAGTTGAAAAAGAAAACATAAATAATAAGATGTTGGGGGAAAAAAAACAACAAAAGCAACGTGTGCGACACTAAAGCACTTTAATTATCCAACACTAACAGAGCTTGTTTTTATCATTTCACAAAGACACAATGAAATCAATAAATAAAGAGCAAAAGATACAAGATTTAAAGTAAATAATACCTAAAAAAAAAAATTTTAAACATCACAAAGAAGAAGAGTTTACTAGAGTATATTAATAATTAGAGCCAGAACAATAAAACCTTTGGCCACTAAAAGTTCAGATCTTTCTAAGTTTCATCTAACAAGAACACAAAGATAATCTAAATAATTATTAAGGACATTTTGTTTTTATGTCTCTACCGTTTCTTACCATCATACAATCTCATTAAAATCCTGAAGATACTGCAGGACAAACAGCCACAGATTGTTACCCACTCAAGAGGTAGAAACATTAAAATACTGACAATAAACTGCTGATTTGATGTGCTCCTAACAGAATAATCTGTTAAACTCTTATCATCTGATCTTTAATACAATGATTTGTTGCTTTGGTGAAATTATTTAGACAAGAAGCTTCACATTTATGAACAGAAACAGATTGTTCAATCATAAAGCAAACCAAGTCTTGACATATAAGAGCTTCTTATACAGAATAACTCAAATGTGATTTAAACTGAGGGCATTTATTAAATATTTGCATTTCTATTAACTTCTATGAAGTTTTGGCCACATGTTTATCATTTTGATTGTAAGATACAAATTTTATTTAAGCGATGGTTATAATAAATAAATCTGTGTGAATTCATGTGCAACGAACCAAAAACTACCCACTATTTATTCAGCATTTGAAATAAAACAGGAAGTTACAAAGAATCAGGGTACGGTCTGGCCAAAACAAGGACTCTCAGATTAATCTGCTTGAATAAACTGAGAGAACTTTGGAATGAACATTTTGTTTTCACAGATGAAACAAAACCAAAAAAAAAAAAAAAAGCTTTTCATTTGGTTTAACTTGGCTAAGCATTTATGAGTTTCTGCTACATGTTCAAATGAAGTTACAAACCAAAGAGGAGAAGAAAAGCCAACCACCTTCAAGGTTTTTTTGTTTGTTTTGTTTTTAAAGATTCCTACTGTAAGCAGCAGTTTTGTCCGTTTGCGTCTTTGGAGCGCAGGCATAGCTTCGGCTTGTAGTTCTCCAGGTACTGCAGCTGCTTGGCGTTCAAAGCACCACGGCGCTTTCTGATCAAAATAAAAAAACACACAAATCGAGGTTAGGATTTCTCAATAAAAAAAGTGAAAATGCGCAGATTTCAAGTTGTGCACTCACTGTCTTATTAAGTGCACTGCATCTTCATACTCCATCCCACATTCGATGAGAGCCAAGGCCACCAACACAGGAGCTCTGAGGACAGCAAGCACATCAAAAGATTAAAAAACATCAACGTTTCTGCCAGTTTTGTCTTTTTTATCTTTGTCATATGAACCCTCTTAACTCTGAGGTCAAAGCAGTGACCTGATATAGTGAGACAACCAGATTTTACTCCACACCTTCTCAGTAACTTCTTGTTCTTGTTGAAGCTTTTTCTCATCCAAATGGCCAGTTACTGCCTAAACTTAGTTTATTTCAAACACCAGAAGCCTCATGTACAAAGGTTTTGTACGCACTAAAATATGGTGCAAATGCAGCTAACCAGCACGGCTTGCAAGGTGACCTGGTTCACACATGATGCATTATTCTGAACAACAAGCGATTGGGAACAGACTACAAGCTGGCATACAGGATGACCTAAAGTCATAAAGAAGGGTCGTGCACCCCAAACATCATCCTGTCTCCACAGCATCATTACTAGTCAGTTTCAAGTGAGTGACTTCCTGTTTCAAAGCGTCCTACGCTTGTGTTTACAGCAATTAAATACCAAAAAAAGTGTAAAGTTTGTAACACCTCAGCCTCACCACCAGCACACTTGGCAGTAACGACAGCTGCACACACACGTTCGCATCTCTCGTGTTAAAGAACATGCAGCGACACACCTCTACCTCATTCAGCAGCATCTCTAACTCATTCTGTACAAAGCTCCTCTTTCTTGAACATGTAAACATGATTTTTCATTGTGCAATAAGAAGAATTGCATGTGCAGGGCATTAAATAGAGGCATGTCACAGGTGATGTCTCGTGTTCTCATTTCCACATCAATCTGGATGTTTGAGGATGTGTTTTTTTTTTTTTGTTTGTTTTTTTCGTTTTCCTTCTTGGTTGATATATTGTTGAGTTCATACTGACCGTCCCAGTCCAGCCACGCAGTGCACAGCCACGCAGCAGCCGGGCTCATCCCTGAACTTCACCTGCAGCAGATTCAGCCAATCATCAACCACCTGCTCAGGTGGCGCAGAACCATCATCAAATGGCCAGTCCTGGAGGGACGACACAATATTTAGCTGTAAACAGAGAATCTGCATGGACATTTGAATATTCTGCTGGTTCAGGAATCCACTTCCTGGATCTAGTACATGCTGGAAATGTGTCAAGATCCTGCTAATAACTTTGCAAAGTTCCTTTAATGTCTTAGAGAGTGACAAAAACATGAAGTTCGTCTTAATTATTTGCCCATTCCTGGAAATTTTTGTGAAAAAAGTGTTTTCAGACTCCTTTCTGTTTCATTTTACAAAAAAATAAAATCCTAATCTCTACATAATAATGAGCTCAAGCAAGCCGAGAGCTTTTCTTGAATTATTATAAATAAAAACAAAGTCAACATGTTGTAATATTTTGTTTTATATACCAAATCATTGTGGCATGTTACACCCAGAAAGCTTTAACTTTGAACAACTTAGTCAGAAATGTTTGTTTCTGCACGCTCGCACTGATTTATGAGACTTTTTTAAATTAAACGGACTGTGTAGTTTGGTGGATTTATGGTGATCGAATTGTTCAGATAATACAGTATAACTCAAACACAAGATTTAAAGAAAAATCACAGCAAACGTGTGCTTAAGATTCAAAAATGACCAAAAATGTGCATCTTGATGGAAATTTGAAACTACAAACATGCATGCGTTCTGATAAAATGTAAAAACTTTAGAACCATGTGACAGTCTTCTTTATCTAAAACTGGTTTCCATCCAGTTTCTCATTCTTGGTTAGATCCACTTCAGTTGGAGATGGGTTGTTCTGTATAACTCATTTGGCAGAATTTCTTCGTTATTTACTGGATTTCCACTGACATTACTTCCTGGAGAAATAAAAACAATTTAATGTGAGCTACCTACCAGGACTTGAATTCCTTCTTGTTCCACCGGGGTCTTGTCGTACGTAGCTGCGCACACTCTCACCAGGGTGTTGACTCCATATGCCTTTAAATCCTTCACAATACAAATCCAACATGTTTTTTGTTCATTTTGAAGAGTAAAAAAAAAAGACTTTAAACAAATGTAAGCATATAATACCTCTATAAACTTTCCCAGCTGTGGGTTAGTGGGATTGTGCGTGATGAGGAATCTCAGACAATCATAGGAGATCTCCACCGGAGCCGGTCGGTTCATTTTGAGACTCTCGTAAGGTTTGTTAGTAAAACGGCACAAGTCCTGAGCTTCAAAAGACGTAACAGCAAAAGGTCTTCGAGTTTAAAAAATGCTTTCACCTAATTAAAAACAACTTCTCTAACTAAAAAAAAAATCTATTTGACTTATGGGCAGACTTGTTTTGGTTAAGAATTAAACAAAATGTTGGCAAAAAAAAATTTGGCCAGATTAAAGATCTTATAGATTTAGAATGAGACCAAATAAAAGACTAAATTAAAATTTCACTTCCAGTGTTTCCAGTCTGTCAGCCCATTCAAAGAAGACTTGAACAGAAGAGGAAAATAAAAGAAGGAAAGCGGAGAGGACAATCGCAGGCTGTAACCGATGCCTGGCCTTCTCCCAGCACAGGTCACAGACTGATGGTTGGCTTGTCCTCATATGTGTTTGACAGGTTAGCAGCAAGGACCTGCGGAAACATGAACCTTAAATTTGACATTTCATATTTTTAACTTCTTTGTACATTAAGACAATCCAACACCCAGTATTGTTCCTCATTATGGTGCTCCCAGCCTTTGTGTGACTGACCTACGTGTGAATGGCAGTGATCGTGCCTGGTCAGTGTCCTCCAGTTCACTTGTCCACAATGAGCAGCAGGTGCTGAGCTTGGCAAAACTCTCCTCCGAGCCTCGCAAACGCCATACATGTGCAGCCTGGACGAGACAAGCCTGTGAGCTGCAGGAGCGGTTGTTGTGCGCACAGAGAAGAGACACGTAGTCGAATACTCACTGCGCTGAGTGCTGAGGAGATAGTTCATTGAGCGGACACAGGAAAATGTGACGGCTCTCGGATGTAGACACACCATTGATGATGATGCTGCTGTGGCTCTGGGTCCTGGCTGACACGACCTGCTAGCTTTGTACTAACCTGCCACACAGAAAAAGGAAATATTTTTATGACCATTAATAGCCTCCTTTTATTACAAGCAGAAACAATTCCCTGAAATTGAAATAAAAAGCCAGATAAGTTGTTTTTGAAGTTTTATATTTTTATATAAATTCTGATATCTAAAGAAATAGTCTTTATAAACAACATTCCTTTTTTTTTTTTTTTTACAACTGATAGTATGGATTACTACCAATAAATGGTAAATGAACTGCACTTATATAGAGAAGTGCTTTACAACACAATCTGTTCACTCATTTCCCCATTCATACAGCACTCTACTATTTCTATACAAAGAATAATCAGTGCTTTATCACATTCATTCACCAATGGGACACACGTCAGAGACAATGAAGGGTTCAGTATCTTGCCCAGGGACACTTGGGCATGTGAGTGACTGCTGGTGGAATCGAACCCCCAACTCTTGCATTGGAGGATGACTGCTCTAACCACTCAGCCACAGCCACCAGTAAGCGGCAGTAATATTGCAAAGTTGTCAGTCATCACAGTACTTTTCAAGTTACTTTTTAGCACAATGGCCAAGAATAAAGACATCTGTTTCTAACATGGCAATTTTACTTGATGAGATTTACAAAAGAAAACTACAGAAATCCTGAGTAAAAAAATGTATTTGTTTGAGCAATATAACATTTTTATAGCCAATGTCGATCTTTAGAACTCAGGGCAGCCCATGACAAATATACAACTCCTGTTTACTTTTAACCATTGTATTTTTTTTTTAATTTATCAAAATATAATAGGAGTTTCTTAATTTTAAAAGGGTATACTTAACAACCCTTCAAAGAACTTGGGAGACAAAAAAAAAAAAAAGATTCTAAAAGAGCATTCATGCTTACAAAAACTAAACTGTGGGCTACTATTTCAGATTTTTCCAAAGTGGCCAATATCAAATGATAACCAGTAATCTGTCCTTCTTTACTGATAATTAATCATTTCAATTTAGTAAATCGTTCTAATAGATCCACAACACTGTTGTCTTTGTGCAGCAGGTGTTGTGCTTTATTATGTTTGCTGTTTGAATGGGGAAGAGTTCAGGGACTGTAAAATCACTAAGAAAGGCTGTAATGTTCAATAACATCAGTATGTCTGTTTTTATCTAAAATACACCTTATATTTATAAATCAAGACATTAATATCTGCTTTTGTTGTCAGTAAAAATCAGGCCAAGTTGTAAAAGTTTGGAAAACTACTAATATTACATGTTTAGTAGTCAGTCTTTAAACACTCATCCAGCTCGGAGTTTGAATTGTTTCGATTCAAAGAAGTCTGTAGCATATTTTCTGTAGCTCACAGGAGGTAATGTTTGCAATTTCACAGTTTTGATTGCTTGTTTAGAAACATACAAATAAGACTTTGTCCAATGTTTTATTGTTACTGAAACCGAACAATGACATATTAAAGTGAAACAGAATGAGATCTGTTAGTAAATCTATGCACACTGATTAAAAAGACTGCGGGGATGGAATCTTATAAGCTCAAATTTAATTTACTGTGGCCCTTGGGGGGCTTCATAGGAAACTACAGCCACAGCATATAGTCACAGTGTAGCTACATATTTACTGACAAAAAATGTGATTAACTGGAGTTATAGATAACAAAAAATATATACAGTATAAGTAACAGCACAAATATTATTTTATAGACGAGCTTTACCTTTCACTCCAATAGTTTTCTGTGAATATTAAAAGTTATACTGAAAATATATTTCTAATTTTTCTCTATATTAACCATAAGTATACAATCCCTAAAGGTTGTGTTTAAAATGTTTATTTTTTTTCATTCTTAGTCAAATTAAACTTTTCAAAGCTAGCAACTTAGCCTAGCCGACTAGCCTTTTTCCAGCTACGCGACATTTTTAGTATTAAATACGTCACAGGTTGCGTAGCAACCAAACATCCAATCAGAGCAGAAAAACGCGTCTCTGCAGTTCAGCCAATGTTTTCTCATTTTTAAACACATTTGCTCAAAAACTGTTAGCATCAAGCTTAGCCGCGTATATTTATTAAAATTACCCTTTGAACAATTTTTAATTATAGCACACATCTTGCCTTTTCAACCCTAAATTAAGTATGACCAGTTTAATGTCAAGATAGGTTTATAACGACAATTTACTGTTCACCTGGACGGCTACAAAACAGCAAGCTAGCTGATTTAGAAATAATAATAATAATAATGGTAAAGGTTAAAATAGGCCGAGGTCGAGACGCACTGGGACAAGGCTCAAAATCTGCCCAACTAATCAGCAGCGCCTTCTGCCTCCGAGGCTGAGCCAGCCAGGTCCAACTGAAAACAGGTCAACAACCAGCAGTAGCAGCGTTTCCAGCCGACCGAAGCCTTTGCTTTACCGGTCCGGTTTGACCTTGTTTGAACACGGACACTGCTAGCTAAGAAACATCGACAGTCACTGCGTCGACATTTAGCACCCGATGGTAACGGCAACACTTACAAAATGCAGTAATTTCACGAAAAATCCGGACGCTACTAGTGACACAGACCAGCCTGTGCGGAAGACATGTTGAACTGTGGCCACAGTACAGCTTCCGGCTCTCTGTCTTACAAAATAAAACTGTTCCGGTTTGTTTCTTTCACAATAAACTGAGTAATTAAAGACTGACACTTTTTTTCACTTTTACTTACTTTATTGTTCTTAATTGACTTAACTAAACAGTTATTAAGCACCATGTAATCTCTGCCATGTTATTTTAAAAATAAAACAAATTAGTTATTACTTTACAAAATGAAAATAATTTCCATCAATTTAGTTTACATTTTGGAAAATGTGCAAATTACCTTATAATCTATCTGTTTTGCTACTTTGACATATTTTTTTAACTTGTTAAAAAAATCTGTATGCCTCTCTTATGATTGTCTATTGTCGCTGTTGTCATCATTCTTTATTGAAACCAGGTCTCTCTTGTAAATGAGTCCTCGAGGCTCAACTGGATTAACCTGCCTAAATAAAGGTTGAATGAATGAATGAATTTTCTCTTCCATTTAGTCTTTAGGAAATGCATTGAATTTGATCTTCTATGCATTCTTTTTTATATTACTTTGTGTTATTTTATTTCAAAAGATATGGCAACAGGAACAGTTCATCTGTGGTGAAATAGGGAGGCATTTATTGCCTTAAACCATACAAAAACCTTCACTTAATGTCACAAAACAAATAATGCATGGCCCGTAGTGCCTATAAAATGGTTTGTAAGCTCAAGGGGTGTTGGTAGATAACAACAAAAATGGTTAAATCATGTCATCTGGACCAGTTTCTTAATATGAAAATGTGAAATGTATGGTTCCTACAGTTTTTCTATGGAGGATCAGCTGCTGAGAGTCCCTGTTTAGCTCTTTTGGAGGTCAGTTACAGTAAAAACAAAAAAATAAAAATAAAAAAACAGTACATGGGTCACACCATGAACCCAAACAGAACATATAAAGTTGCATTTTACTAACTTATTGAGCAATTGCTTCCTATAAACAGTGGCATTATTGTCATATTTCAAATTGCTTAAACTAAAAACGAAAAGAAAAATAATGTACCAAGCAGAGAACTCAATGAAAATAAATGCCTAAAGGCATTCTTATACATTGGACAACGTCCTCAAGAAGTTCACAATCTATGTGGTTGTGGTAACAAGCTCGTTTGAAGCAGGATGTCGTGCAGCTTACCAGACCTCAGATCATCATTTACACACTGGAGCATTGCAAGTCTGGTATTCCAGAGTGAAGGTTATTGAAAGAAAACTACAAAATAGCGTCGCCTGTCTGAATTTATTTATTTTTTTGTCTTATTGGTTGGTTCCCGCTCCTATCTGGTCCCGTTAACTTTTCATCCTGTCCCATCCCAATCATATACGTATATTAAAGTTGACTCCTGTCCTGCCGGAATCCTGCAGGACTCCTGAAAAAATGTCATCCTCTATTTCAGAGTCATATTTTTAAGGGTGGACTGGTGGATTGATAAAGTAAATTAACTTAATACAAGCACGTAATTAGGAATGTTGAAGATATTTCTGCTATGTGCTGTTCTGAGCACAATTTATTTTTACTCTTACAGTTATAGGGACTTTTTTCTTTACTTTAAACCAATAACCTGTCGAGAAAAGCACACAGAAATGAGTCAATGAAAAAGTTTATCTCAAACATTTGAAACCATGCAAGAATGTGAACAAGCTGTTTACTTAAACCATGTAAACAGTTTGACAAACTAAATGAAAGCAGCTTTAATTATGTGTTTTACTTGTGTAATTCTTCACATGCCAAAAAAAAAAAAAAGAAGGGTGTGGTCCGATTTCCTACTCACACACACATAAAACCACACACACACACATGCTTCCAGTTGGCAGGGTTGAATGTTCTGCCTCCCTGCTAACTAAACACACAGAACGTGTCTGATTCTTTACTTATTTAAAAGGTTTTAGGTTACATGGATGACGGGAGGAAGTTGACTCTCCCTTACAGTCAGACAGGAACTGTCATGTGAAGCTTATGTTCATGTGTGTTCTATGCGTGACGTAGCAGCAGCTGCTGGGTCTGGTTTGGCAGGTTTTTTCTGAGGACAAGCAGAGAAAGCAGACAAGAGTGGAAAACGAAAGAGGCAAAAGGCTTTTCCCCCTTTTCACTGCTCCATGACGGATCTTCTCTTGTTGGTGTCGACAAACCGAGCGTCTGAGCGGTGTTCCAGCTCCAGGTAAGGCTCTGCTTCTCTGGTTTGCGTGAACTTAGCTGAAGGATAAACAAAAGCTGTAGTCAGAAATGTAAACATTTCACGTTGGTCGAGTTGCAGAGAACAATTTGGTTCCTTCTTTGCTGGTAAAGAAACATTAGACGAGCTGTTTCCAAAAAATAAAGACACGAGAATCCAAAAGAAAACCATCAGAGAAGAAAGATTTCCTTTTGCTGTGAGTAAGACGAACATTCTTGGAGAAAAGGAGAGAGTGAGTCATGAGGCCAGAGAAAATGATGTGGTCTTCTGCTCATAATGAAACCAGATGCTCGGGGTGGGCTCACTTCAAAAGATATTTTAAAGAAATCTCACAATGCAGAATTCCTTATCAGCTTTCATGAGCCATCAAATAAAGTTTTAGTCAAAGCTGAACAAATGTAGCATCAGATGGAAACCACCTACTTGATGTGACGCTTCCTCTCAGAAACAGCCGAGTTGTCGATGCTCAGCTCAGAAACACTCCCGGCTTTGTACTTTAATCAAAACTGGCTCCAAAACTCTTCATCAGGAACATCAAATTGTCTCTGGATAAAACTGTTGCGTGTCAGGATGCTCTAGGTTCTGCTGCAGGTCTTGAGCTCTCATCTTCTGTTAGATCTTCGGGAATCTGGAACCACCTGAGAACAAATGCTGTTTTTGAAAAGCACAACATCAATTTTTGATTGTTGTTCTGAAGAAAAGTTATTTTCTTTTGTTGAAGTGGATCCAAACAGTGTTCACACCAGGTTTCAAACAATTCCGATCAGATAATGATCATTAGAAACTAGATTTTAAGATAAAGGGTTGTAAGCTCAACCATCCAGGTAGGTAACAACAAAAAAGGTTAAATTGTGTCATCTGGACCAGTTTCTTTAAGCGAGAAATGTTTCCATCCAGAGGACTTCTTCAGTCCATTTACTGCCAACCAGCTCTGTCCAGTGGCGGCTGGTGGATTTTTCTCCAGGGGGGCTATAGCTCCAAAATAGACATATATCAAAACATACACTAAGGTATCACATCAGTGTATTTACATGACTGAAAACAACAAAAGTAACATTATAATGTCATGTAGTGTTCTACTTTTTACCTAAACCTAAAAAATGAATGCACCAGTTCAATACAATATGGACATGGCCATTAGTTAGCTTTCTAATTATTTAATATATAAAAACCATTTATTTTATGAGTACAGTATATGTGTTCATTTAATAGCAACAATGCAACTTCACATAGCACCTATAAAAAAAAGTTGACTTTTCCTCACTTTTTCACAATACAGCACTATGATTAAAAACATTGTCAAAAACCTACATCGGACAGCTTCTATCTCACCTATTCTCTTGTTCCATTTCACATCTCTGTCCGATCGTCTCAAGCTGCATTCAGCTCTGGGCGCAGGAGCGGTGCGCCCCAGAATGATCTATCTCTTGTGTTGAAGAGGTGTTACTGCACATGTACAACCTTTTGATTTTTGCACCCCAGGGCAGAAACACGTCACCAATCAGACATGAACACGATGAACGAAACAACTTTACTCATCATTTAACTATAAAATATTTATCTTATACAACAATATATATATATACTGTAAATACAGGTAGTCCTCGAGTTACGGTGCCCCCGACATACGGCAACTCGGACTTATGAACGCCTCCCGGTGACGTCATCACGCCTCCCATTGACTTTCAATAGCTGCACAGTGCTGTTTCTTTTGTGTGCGGGGTGTTAATACCTTTCCCTTTAAGACCCTATGGACTCCTCCCCCTCTCTGGCATCCATCTTGTTCTGTGAACAAAACAACATGTGCTGGGATTCCATTTTGTTTGTGCTCTAAAGCGGTGCAGGCTGTAAAATTAGCAGCAGCTCTTGTTCTAAAAAACTTGGTTGGTTGGACTTACCTGTAAACACTCATGACCGAGGTGGATTGGATTTTAATGAAAAAAGAGCAGAGGGATACAGGTACAGTTGTTTTTACTGTTTTATTTCATTATGAAACGTACTGTGCAGTATTTTATGTGTTTTTGAGGGTACTGTGTTAGCTAACTGCTTGGAAATACAGTACTGTACATGGTTAAGGTACAGAATGTACGTTGATTTTGTGTTACATTGAAAAAACGTGTTTAAAACGCCGTTTATCATGCATTTTCCGACTTACGTCAAAATCGGGTTATGAACGGTGCGTAGGAACGGATCTGCGCCGTAACTTGAGGACTACCTGTACAGTATAGGAAAAAAATCCATAAATACGTTGTTTCGGCATATAAGTTGCAGGGCATGCAAATTATACAAAGAAACTTGAATTAAAGGGATAATACTGTACAGAATATAACAAATAACAGAGAATATAAAAATACCAACAAAGGTCCAAAACAGATCAGGTGCAGACAGAAACATTAGTGTTTATTGTAGTTCAGGGTTAATTTTATTGTCCTGTGTGTAGAGAAATGGGGAGGAATTGAAAAGTTTGATAGCCACAGGGAGGAAGGACTTCCTGTGCTGTTCTGTGGAGCACCTCGGTGGTCTCAGTCCACGACTGAAGGTGCTGCGGTAAGAGTCCAGGGTGTCATGCAGGCTGTTGTGACGTGTTGTTCAGGATCTGGAACAGTTTCCTCAGCATCCTCTGCCAGATATTTATATGTGGTTGTTCATTTTTAGACAAGTGCAACATTTAGTGATAACTGCTGATAATGCGGAGCTGCAGGTGAGGATTCGACTGGTTTTGACCCAGTTGGTCTTGCAGGTTTCTGACCTCTGTGATGAAGGCGTGTATCTGTGCAGACTGTGGTTTGGTTTGTAGTTTGCGCTCCAGTGGCACTGCAGAGCAGAGAACAGATGACTGGTTATTGTTTCCTGCAGTCCTCGTCCCCCTCGGCTCTGTTTTATAGCTGCAGCTGTGTGTGCTGGTTTTCTCTCTCTTCTTGCTTATTGTGTGTCTCAGCAAGAACCGACCCCCTTACAGCCCAACATGCACAGCCGCCGCTGCAGTTTATCTCACAGCCAATGCACTGAGCAGGTTTTACTGGATAGAGGATAGAGGTTGCACTGAGCAGGTTTTACTGGATAGAGGATAGAGGTTCTGGATCCCTCTTGAGCCGAACTGGACCTGACGGATGTCTCATGTGTCGTCTTTTCACAGCGTTTCTAAAACTTCCTTTTCTGGCTTGGTGCAGATTCTAACGTCGTTTTAATAAGAGCAGCGAGTGCTGGCAGATGTGTGCAATCAATATTATGGATGGAAGGAGCTTTAGCTGTTTTTTGACAAGGGCGGTCGCTGCCAGAGTTAAAGGGCAGCTCCTGCGATCGATGTAGGGTCAAAGGTCACTGTAGTCTCATTTTTCTGGATCAATATTTTCCTAATCTTACTTTAATCTGCATAAACCTACTTGTTTAACGTGAAGTTGGCAGATAAATTATTTTTCTACCTGACTGGCTTTAATTTTACAGTCACCCTGATGTGGAACAGGTTTTGACGCGGTCGCCTCGTTCTTGATGGCTGCGCTGGTTTCCAGTCAGACTACAAGTAGCAGAGCGGCCATGCTTCCCTGCCCCGCTGCTGCTTCCTGTCTCCGCCGCTTCTGCGCATGCAGGAGTCGTGAGGCTCCACATCTCCTGCTCATCGGCGTTTCTCTTTCTGTTTGCTCACGCCTCGCCCTCTCTGCTGCTTTCGTCGTCTGCGAGAGGAAGTGGCTGCGCTCTGCAGGGTGCAGTTGCAGAGAGGGAGGAGGAGGGGGGGGGGAAGGTGCTCGCAGTCCAGTAACGCACTCGACCACAGATGGTTGGAGGAGGTTGTGAGAGACCGAGGGAGTAAAACGATCGCAGAGACAGGCAGGGAGGAGAGAGGGGTGAGAAAGAGAAGAGCTCGTGTGGGAGGAACCCGTTCGCCAAAGCGATGGATAGAGGAGGAAAGGATCTCGTAGCTCAAACATCCTCTGCTGCTGCTCGCTCTTGACTTCAGGCACTGACGGATGCATAACTAATCTCCTTCTGCCGTCAGGACTCGAACTGAGCTGTTTGTTGCTTCGGATGTGGTTTTGCATGCGCGCCTTCATTTGTTTGCAGGTTTGGCAGGTGCACTCAGGTGAACAGGGTTCGCCGTAAGCTGACTCCACGACACCACCGGCCACCTGTACGTGCAAAGAGGACTCCCAAACTTTGTGCGTTCACGTCAGCTGTTAACCGGTGCTGCGGGGCCTGTTTTGTGGCACCAGCGTCGCAGCGTTCTCGAGCGCACGCTCGTCAGGAGGAAGTGACACGTCTGAGCTCGTATTTCCTGGTTCCCTCTCCGGTGACGCTCAAAGTGCCAAATCCAAGTCGAGTTCACCTGTTTGACCTGAGCAGGTGGGACTCGAGCTCTGTGCACGGCATCGGAGGAGGAGCGCTGACTTCTTCTGGATGAGTGGAGGAGCGATTGACGCGTGTGGACTCTGATTGTGGCTGAGCGTCGCTTTGTTTTGAGGCAACCCAACATCCCTTGAGCGGTCGGCAAGCTGCCGTGGCGCCGAAGTCGCCCTTATAGACCTCTCCATGACTGTCAGTACAGTGATGACCCCCTCCATGACCAGCAGTAACAGCATGAGCAGCGGGTACTGCAGCCTGGATGACGAGAGCGAGGACTTCACTTTCTTCACTGCCAAGACCTCGTTCTTCCGCAAACCCAAGCATGCAGCGAAGGTAAAGATCGCCGTCACCGTAATGGAGGAGGTTCTGTTCCGTGACAGAATCAAAGAACAAGACGGTTGATGTTTCAGTAAGACTGGGACAAAACTGATGTTTGTTTGAACCACACAAAAAAAAAAAGCGGCCAGAAAGCAGAAGTCAAGGAAGGAAGTGGCGTTTAAGCAAGCTGTTAGGTGCGTGCGTGTGTTCCCGTCATACATCTGCATTGTGTAAACGCAGATCTACTTATCAACCATATTGCTCCGGGCAGCTCGTTTATCCAGCGAACGACCCGTATAGATGGAGCAGGGCCTGAGCGCACACACGCCTGGACCCTGCACGGTTTCATCCCTGAACGCGACCCGGCTGCAGAGATAACGAGTGTTCGCAGAGATGCTAATGATCCTGACTCCATCATGGCTTCCTCTTTACAACGAGTGGGAGAGGTTTCTGTAGAAACTGAGCTCATACTTTGTGCACCGAAGCAAATGCGGCGTGGCTTGTGTGTGCAGGTTACTTTGTAGTTGCCATAGCAACTCGTGGTTTTGTTGGCACTTTTTGCATTTTTTTGAAGATTCCCCTCTGATCTGCTTTCACACATAATCGTATGATGAACCATTTGCGCCACGTGTAGAACTTCCCCTCTTCGACGGCGAGCATTTTCCAACTTCGATTGGTGATCGAGTGTCAACTAAGTAGAGAATAGAAAGAAAACAGGAGGCTGAGATGGCTACATGGGCAATTACATTGATGTGGAACGTCCTCGGGCTCTCTCGTGCTGTCCTCCTCTTGCACTCGCTTTGGTGTCTGACTTGAAGAAGGTACAGTCTGAATAATTGACCAGCTGTGTTGTCAGCATGCAGAGTTAGGGTTGCTGCTACGCTGACGCAAACGGGTATTCAGGTTAGCTTGTCTGGCCTGTCAGCATGGAGGCTTATAACCACGGGAGCACATAGTCAGGTGGGAGGAGGTGCACGGCATCATCATACCTGAGCTGACACTAAATGTCGCCTTGCAGTCCTCACAGAGCAGGCTGTTCTGCTTTCAGCTGTGTTTGCATATGGAAATGAAGTATGCAAAGGGCTGTCCTGTGAATAGAAGCGCTATCATTTACAACGTGTCTGTTGTCTGTTCAGTTTTCTTTGATCCAGAAAACAATGTTAAAAAAAATTGTAATGGTGCAAAGCTCCTGGGAAGCCCACTGCAGTATATGGCACGGCATGGGTTTCTTTCCATCAGGGTCTCCTCTCCGTCCCTGCATCCACCGTTTGGCCACAAGTCTGTCGTGAAGAAAGCGCCACACTTTTCGGACTGCCTCGACCAACTGCTCCTCAAAGCGGTCCGTGTTCCCTCCACAGCCGGTTTCTGGAAGCAGAGCGGTTGCAGCAAAACGACAACTTTGCTGTCCAAGTGCTCCTCTTCGTAAACAAACACGAACTTCTGGCCAGTTCTACAAAACTTTACCAAAACTCTTGTGAGGAGAAGTTTAGCCTGGGTCTTGTGTCAAGAAGGTGTGAGCGAAGCTAGAACATGACACGATCATCATTCTACTATAGCACGTCAATGAGAGTCTATCAGGTTTGGATGGAGTATGCCGTGTCCTTAAGGTGCTAATAATAATTTATATTGTATGTTTTAAAATACAGGTTTTAATGTGATTCAGGTTTTAAAAGAATCAACATTTAGCTCAGTTTGATTTGTTGGGAGAGTATAAAGGATTGTCAGTGATTTAAACAATACAATTCTAAGCATCATGGTCAATAAATTTGATTACAATTCAAAGGGTTGTAATGCCCTTAATAAAACAGATATTGATGTGTCTTGATGCATCCTTGCCACACTTCCAACAAAACCATGACTATAGACCCTCTTGGGCCTAAAATCCCCCAAAATGTTTTGCTCTGCGCTGCAATGTAACGTTGCTTTCGTTCAGACAAGATCATTGAAAGTAAATGAACTAAAGGAGTCAAAATGTTGAGTACACAGATCCGCAAAAGTTACAGTTTCATGCCTCTTCTCTGTTTCCACACGTTTGGTTTTGGACCTGTTGAACGTGTGTGAATGGCTGAAATGACCACGTTCTGTTGCGGCTCCAAAGTATGAAGATGTATTGCTCAAGCATCAGTTTTCAAGGACCGGATGTAGACGCAGATCCTCTGCATTAAAGCTTGAGATGGACCCTCTTTCATGTTGGGTAGAAATGCCTTTCGCTCGATACTCCAGCTGTAGCTACCACTGCTTCTCATCTACCTTCTCCTGCTCGAAACTTGCACATAGAGTGGCTCCTCATTGTCGTTTCTCCATTTAACGTTAATAAAGGGGCGGCTGTGGCTGAGTGGTTAGAGCAGTCGTCCTCCAATGGGAGAGTTGGGGGTTGGATTCCACCAGCAGTCACATGTTGAAGTGTCCCTGGGCAAGACACTGAACCCCTCATTGCCTCCAATGTGTGTCCCATCGGTGTATGAATGATCTAAAGCACTGATTATTCTTTGTAGAGATCTAGTAGAGTGCTGAATGAATGGGTAAATGAGGGCCCAGATTGTGTTGTAAAGAGCTTTGAGTATCTTGATGAGATAGAAAGGTGCAGTCCATTTACCATTTAAAGCAGGAATTCAGCTTTAAATGCAAAAGTTACAGTTTCATGCCTCAATCAGCCAACTTGTTAACACATCTCAGTTGTGTGCACGCCAAGAACTGTCCAAGCACAGTACAGTATACTTCCCCACCGCAGAGTTCTCCCTTTTGCATTCCTCACTTTATCAGCGTTAACGTGCATGTGACATGCGTATCCACAAATCCAAAAAGTGGAAGAAACATTAACATCCATCCATTATCTTCACCAGCTTCTTCCTTATTGAGTCACAAGGGTCTCTGGTGTTCATGTCCAGCAGCCGGATATTTGTCATAATGCACATTATTTTACACAGTTTGTCACATAACTGGTTTAATTTCTTTTCAACTTGGTGCAGCTGAAGTGAAACAGGAAGTGACATCAAAGAGGAACTCTTTAAAAGAGGAACTCCTGGTCTTTGTTCACTGAAACAATATTTGAACTCTGATAGTGACTCAGAAGTTTTTTTTTTTTTTTTGGCTATTTATTTATTTCACAGGCACTTTAAATATGAATTATTTCTGGTATTTTTAAATTGATTCAGACTCATGCAGTACAGTGCATCAAAAATAGATTTCATGTGCATGTTGACAGTAAGTATAAGAACAATGAACCCCGCTGAGCTACAAATAACCTAATAAATCAACAAAAAAGGTTGAATCATGTCTTCTGGACTTCGTTTTTATGTTAAAAAGAAACGTTTCGCCCCTCATCCAAGGGGCTTTGTCAATCTGAGGCCTAGCCATCTGGTATTACCCAGAA
>JARVGV010000673.1:19500491-19519321 GCA_031762435.1 Hypsolebias longignatus
GTGGTGTTGTTGCTCCAGCTGAGGTTATCATTCATGTGTACACCCAAGTACTTGTAGCTGGAGACCACTTCCACCGCAGATCCTCTTCTGTTCAGTGGGGTGTGGGTGTGTTTGTTCCTTCTGAAGTCCACAATCATCTCCTTTGTCTTCTTCAAGCATTGTCAAGCATTTCTTAGACCTTATTGAAATGTGTGCTCAGGACGATCGACTGAAACATCAAACTAAACTTTACACCAGTTCTTGTGACAATAAAACAAGGTAAGTTCAAGTGTTAGAAGAAAGGAGTCAAAAGGGGTTATCGGTACTATGTAGACTAAATAGAAGGACTTTTTCCAGTAAGAAGGACTTTGAAATAAAAATAAATAAATAAAAAGTTTGGTGTCAAAACTTTTCATTTTATAATTCTCGTCAATATGTAAAATAATGGGATAATTTGCACGAACTGACTTCCCTCTGTCATAATTTCCTCTCTAAATGTAGTATCTCATGGGGCAGGGACTCAAAATCACCAGAAAACACAATTTCAAATAAACTAACTAATTTCTAAATGACTGAGAACAACAACCAGCGAGTCGTGCAGTGTGTCTAACCCTTTTTTTAATCTGTCTGTCTTTATCTGAATTTTCTTACCCTCCTCTGTTCACGCCATACCTGCCAAAGAATTATTTATTGTGAGATAATCCCTTAAAATAATTTTTTTTTTTTTTTTTTACTTCTAAAACGTTTATTCTTTGGCATATCTTGCTGAGTGTTCATTTCATTTTACTGGCACTGGTCACATGTTTTAGTGCAGCTACAGCTGTTTTTTTATACGTTAGGACAAAATCAGAAACTATGATGCCAGAAAATATTTGTCTTTACGTGTTTTCGTGCTTCTTTTCGTGCTTCAGAGCAGCTTAAGTCCAGACGGCAAACAAAATCTAGAAAAACAAACAAACGTTAATAGTAAATCCTTTAACAAATTTTATTTGCTTTAACATGACGTTGTGGTGTTAATGAGCTTCGTGTAACTCGTGCAAGTGTTTATTTGTCTTGTTTTCAGGTTTTGACAACACATTATAATTTGTAATCAGTTTCTGGGTTTAAATGTCAATCAGTCAGAAACTATTTCCTGTTGAAGGGCTGTAAAGTGACAAAATAAAGTGTTCTAAACTGATATTCAAGATTTGGAAATGGGAATATTTTACATCACTAATTGTATTTTTTTCCAGTGATACTGCACATATTGATGAAGAAAGTGAACTGCAGTTTTAAAAAAAAAGTAATTTTGACCTTACCCGCTGTTTCAGATGACAGCCTATCTGAATAGTTTGTTTTAAGTAGGACGTTATGTGTAAAATTAATGTATTTTTTTTTACTTGCCTGGCTAAATTATTCTTTTTTTTTTTTTTTCCACAGTAGCTGTTTTGTTTTATTTAAGTTTTTTTTATTGTTACTGTTTGAATTGTTTTGTTTTTAAATGTCATCCCCTTATCTACCACATAGGGGCGCTGTTTCACTCATCAGAGAGAGAAACAAAGCAACAATGTATTAAAGAGTTTTAGAAAAATGAAATACGGTACTGTACTGTATTCTGACAAAATAAAGAACCACTGAATACAATAAAGTTTATTCTATCAATCAATGATGACTGCTGTTTTAAGCGCTAAACTCCACTCGCTTCTAACCGGTAAACGGAAAAGGAGCGGTTTTGCTTTCGAAAACAAAGATGTTTTTGTCGGCCCGGCCGATGTAAAAACGAGGAAGGATGTCGTGTTCGGAACAAGACAAAAACAAGAGGCTATTACTGTACTGTATATGTATTTTCTTAACCATTTCAAAGTAAGAAAACATAAATTATACCCGACGAGGATGGGATTCGAACCCACGCGTGCAGAGCACAATGGATTAGCAGTCCATCGCCTTAACCACTCGGCCACCTCGTCACGGCTCCATATGATGACGTGACTTTTAAATAAAACAGAAAAACGACGATGTGCCACATTGTCTCACGTATTTCATTACCATTTAAAATGTATGATACACCTCGATAATAAAGTTTAAACTTGTTCTTGTAGCATCTGAGTTTTTGCGCATGCTCACTGTCACTTTGTGCTGTAACTTACCTTAATAACGTAAGCTTGTCGGTTTATCATGGTCCCGTCGTCTATAAACTTCTACTTTGTGTTGGAATGATTATGAAAATTACAAACTATAATCTATCTAAATAAATACATAAATAAAAGTGCGTAGCTGAAGTGTTCTTTCTCTGCATTTTAATTTCTCGTTGATTTGGACGTTTTCGCCACCTAGTGGAAAACATGAGTATTACAGCAATTTGTCGATTTTTGGTGAAATAAATTAAAAATGATAAATACGGGAGGTAATGGTAGTGATGTAGACATGGCCTGGTCATCTAAACTTTTCTATTTTTTATTGTTTTTTTATTCTTCTTGTTTCATTTGACTAATTTGACTTACAATCTTATTTCTCACTCTTTGAGCCTTGCATCAGTCTTTATATCATTTAACATATACAGTGTATTGCACTTTTTTTTAATCTTCATCTAACCCAACACCTTTTATTCACTTTACTTGAACCAATGCATTTGAAATTTTCCAGGAAAAAAGTGAATGGGGGGCACAGTGTAATAGTCTTTTTGTTGTTAGAGAGCTGCTCACCGAGTGAGAAGAACAAAAATAAAATAAGAAAACATTAATAGTCCAAACAGTTATCTCTGCAGATCTAAAGATAAACTCTGAGGTTTTCTCGGCAGTATCAAAATCAGTATCCTCTCTTTTCTGACCACACATCATGCAGAGTTTGATTATTCTGCAACATCTTCAGACGAGAACTCTCGGCTGTTTCCACCTCTGGGAATCACTATGGCAACTTGAATCAGAGCTGCAGCCCATCCAGCACCCGATGAGCATTTCATTTAATCGAGAAGAAGGTAAATGTTAGAACACGCTTTGACTGTGGACTTTCTTCTTTTTAAAAATGCAGGGCCTATCAGAGGTATGGGGACAAATACATTAAATGGCAATAAGTTCATCCAGACACAAAATCGGCTTAAAGAAATAAAATAAAATAAAAATACTAGCATGCAAATAGTTTCTCATGCAACAACTGGAAAAGCTTATTCTTCTTTATTTTCCACTACAAAAATAATCAAACATTAAATATAAATATTATGGTTTTTAGGTAAGATGTAATGACATAAATTGGCGAAAAGGTGGTGCTGCATGCAACCTGGTGTTTCCTCCTCCAGGGTACAGTACAGTATTTATTTTATAAAGGAGGTGCCTTAAAAGCTTTAAAATGATGCTGAGTGGTTTAAAATCTGAATGACACTGCGGGATTAAAGTAAAGATACTCCCTCAGGGGATTCAGCATCCTTAATTTGAAGGTGAGCCTTGAGAAGAGAGCAAAACAAAAGGTAACAAAGATTCAACCTTTTTTGTTGTTATATACCTGGATGACTGAGAAAACAAACTTTGTGTTTTTGAAAACAAAAGGTACAAATGTGGATCTGTGCACATTTGACTCATCAAGCTGTGATAATTGTTCTCGTAAAGGTTTTTATGTTGATGTTTTTCCTCAGTCCGTGTCCCAAAATGTCCTTGGAGGTGACGCAGCAAAAAGGGAGGATTTTTCGTTGTTTTGGATAAAAGCTTCTGATAAACAAATAAATGTGAGCATCAGCTGAAGGCCATTTAAAGCAAAAGAAAGCGTCTAATTTCCATAAAAACAAAAGTAGTTTTGTGGAAAAACATTTTGCTGCTAATAAACGTAACCTAAATCACACTTTGGAAAATCTGTCCAAGAAAATTAAACTAAATTTAAAAAAATTAAATGACTTACAAATGTATGTTTTCATGTTCTTTTTTTTCTAAAGCTCCTCCTGATGACCCTTGTATAATAATGCTTCCTCTACCATGCTTTCCTGTGGGGCTACGAGGAGTTTGTGTTCCTTGAAGGAATGCATATCGCCCGCCGCCTTTCATGTCTTTTATAGTCGAAGATCTCATGATGAAGAAGAATTGCGTTGTTTTGGTAAAATCATCTCTTGTGAGATTTCACATGGTTTCCGTGCACTTAAAGTATGTGTTGAGGATGACTCTCAACTACTACCACACAAATTGTAGCATTAAACCAGTAAAATTGCCCAAGTTGTAGCCATTATTGTGTTTGAGAAGGTTGCTTAGCTGTAACTTATCATAGTTGACTCCAAAAGTTAATTAGTTGTAGCTACACATAAGATAATAGAACTTTATTGATCCTGCAGATTTTAAATATTTTATTTGGTTCATAGTGGTAACTGAACATTTGCTTTGAGTGCTGCAGAAACAAAAGGCACATTGATATATAGTTTTCATCCTCAAAGGAACAGTTGACCCATTTTCTGTGATTTATAGAGTGAAAACATAAAAACAGGATAACAAGGCTTCAGTAGAGTCGCTCTGTCGGTGACGCTATTTAGAGCCTCTTAACTGGCTGTCCATTATTCAACAATATATAATTATAATATAAATGTAAATAAACACTGATCTCGTTTCTAATAAAACAAGTCTGAGCAACTTCAGCTAAAAAGTTTGAACACTGAGCATGGTCAGAAGCATTTAGATTAACACCTAAATCACTGCAGTGTTGCCATTTAAAGGCTGACAAACACATCATTGGAAATTCAGACACGGAGGCTGAAGGGCATTAAAAAAACAAAAAAAAAAAAAAACGCAGGAGTTTTGGCAACTGAATCGTCCTCCTTTCAGAGAAAATGCAGGATTTCTCCTGTTGGAGGTAAAAAAGGTTTTAAAACCCCGTCCTCGTTGCTGTTCGCCTCCTGGGAGCAGCTGCAGCCTTTATGTTCTGCTGCTCTGGGTTTCACTGCTCTTTGTGACTCACCTACATCCACTTGAACCTCACCATAGGAGCACAACTGATTTTAGAGTCTGGTATAGAAGATTAAAAGAGATAAAATAACTAACCAGTTAAGAAAGAGACAATCTGAAGCCATGGTCCTTCTTGAGTTGGTATGAGGTTCTGTCTCAAGTGGAGGAGTCCGAGTATCATGTTAGTCATGGTAAGGGAAAATGGAGCGACCGACAGATCGGTGCACCTTCTACTGTATTGTGTAATCTGTGCTGGTCCATTGAGGTGAAGAGGGAGCTGAACTGTGAGTCAAAGCTCCCTCTTTACTGATCAGTTTACGTTCCTACCCTCACCTATGGTCATGAACAGTGGGGAGTCACCAAAAGAATGAGATTTCAGATACAAGCTGTTTGAAAGACTTTTCTCCTGAGTAGCTGGACTCTTCCTTTAGAGACGAGGTGAGACGTTCTGTCATCCTGGCTGCTGCTCCTCCACATCAAAAGGAGCCAGTTGAGGTGGTTCAGACATCTGGTAAGGATGCTCCTTGGACACCTCTGGAGGTTTTCAAGTCATGTCCAACTGGGAGGAGACCTCATGAATGACCTAGGGCTCATTGGACTATGTCTCTCGGTTGGTCTGGGAACGCCTTCAAATCCTCCCAGAAGAGCTGGAAGAGATGGCTGTGGAACACGATGTCTGGGCCTGGCTGCTCATGCTGCACGGCCTGTTTGTGTGCAGGGTGAGTGGGCAGTGCCGCTCCGTCACTTTGTCAGGTGCTATGGATGTCACTAATGGGTGCTGAGCTGCAGCTGATGGTCCTCAGTCAGAAGACTTTACCACCCTCTATGTCAAACATTGAAGCAGGAGACGAGAACACCACCACACCGTTGTAGAAAACCTGAAGACCCAAGCACGGAGATCTGCCCTCTTCGCTTTCCTTTGTGTTTGTGCACCAGCTACAGGTGTCGGTCAAGTGTACTCCCAAACCTCCTTCAAAGCTGCTCCAGGTAAACTTACCCGTTTAGAAGTAGGTTAGCAAAAGATAAGCATGTGAATGATGGGCTCTGTCGTAGCAAGGTGACATGCTTTGTGTCCTATTAGTACTTCAGCAGTCAGGGTAACCCCTACGTCCCCACCTGATGTCCGTCTTCCATAATGGTTTATTTTGAAAAGATTTTAAGGTGGAAACTATGGTCAAGGGTGAGCATCTTTTCCTCTTTTCTTAAATTTTGACAAGAAAAATGGTGGCTGATGTCCTTCAATGAATTTTAGGATTTGAATTTGTTGTTTGCTGGTTCTGGGCACCAGTGACCCCCGCGACCAGACGAAGATAATGGATGGATGGGTGGTTGCATAGTTTTTCATGGTCATTGTTTGTTACCTGTCCATTCCTGCAGATGAGACACCAGATTAAAGAATTAATCGTTCAGGTTTTTTTTTTCATTGTTAAATAAATATTAAAGATTAAGAACTTGCAGTGACATGTTAATGCTTTGTGTTAAAATCCTCCTGCAGTTCTTTTGTGCTGCTTTAAAATGTGCAAATAGGTCATCCACAGTGGGGCAAGGAAACACGAAAATACCACCAGTGGTGTGACTCAGTGGAAGTTTGTAATAAAAATGCTCTTTTTAATCTTTTTTCAACACTAAAAATCATTTTTAATTTCTCTGCTTTCATCTTGGATCTCTCCCCGCAGTCATTAGTCTTATCCAACCAGACGTTTTCTAACAATTTTACCCTGCGGTCGACCTCGGTACAGACGGTTCGGTTCTCCGCAAGATCCTGAAACATCAATCAGGACTGAAGAATGGTTTGACCAGAACAGAAAACTGGAGATGCTTCACAGAGATAAAGTCCCAGCCCTCGTTATGTAACGAGTCTTCAAAGTCCCAGCCTGCTTTCTGCCAGGTTTCTGCAGGGAGGACACACACACACACACACAGAAAAGCACAATTTGCCAAGATGGCCAACATACCAGCCCACACTGCTCCTCTCTCTGAGCTCCAGGTTTAAAATAGCCCAGCTGCCTCTCATGTCTTTACCATGATTTTTGTTAGTCTTATATAATCTGCATCTCTTTATGCTGCTGCCTCCATTTTCTCACACTCTCTATTCAGCACTGGGAAAAAGAAAAACGAAAAGGTGTCAGGGTATTTTTATTTTATTTATTTATGACAAAAGCAGCCGTCTGTTCTTGCCCAGACAAACATGAAAATCCTTGCGTCTTCAGCTTTTGCTTCAGTTCTGTAACAGAAATTATGGAAAAATACACAATTCTGGGTTTTGTTTTTCTGAAATGATATTCAAAGTGTTTTAGGTTCATCATAAAGATTCTTCCTTGACAACAAACCTGTTTCAGCAAAGTCTGACACACACATTTGAACTAGAACAGATCAACTCTGGATGATTTTCTATGAAGCTTTTGTACAGCGCAAACTGTGGATTGGTGGATGACAGATGAGACTGATCTTCTAACAAATTGTAGCTACTCACCTGTAAGATTTTATGATCAGATGGTAATTTAGGGAACCAGCTGAACCGAAAAAATGACAGAAACCTGCAAAGGAAAAACCATAACTCAGTATACATGGTGCCAGTTTAAAACATGTCATCCCACGATAAATCAAACTACAAGTAGTTCATTTAATTTAAATTATAATCTGAATTTATACAGTACAGTCAGATTTAATAAATTATATGCAATAACAAAAAGCTTAATCGTAAAAAGTTGTTTGAGAAACTAGCAGATTGCATTGAATCTTAGCTTTATTGCAACACCCTAACTGAGCAAGCACAGGGCGGCGGGCGACAGTGGAGTGAAATGACTCCCTTTTAACAGGACCTCCAGGCTCCGGAAGGGAGGTCATCTGCCTCGACTGACTAGTAGTTCAAAGAACAGGGGAAAGAGACAACCAGAAATATTGGGTCAGGGATAGTTTTATTAGGGAGTTGCACTGATGTGTCACAGCAAGATTTGCAAGTTCGACTCCTGTTCTCCCTGTGCATGCCCATTTTATTTTATTCATTTATTTTTACCAGGTACTCAGATTTCCTCCCAAACTAAGAATAATTGGCTACTCTACAGGGCTGTTCAGCCTTGCATCCACACTGAAACAGCATTTTAAGAGCCCACAATATTTTTCTTTTTGATCACAGATTCCAGAGTTAAGACATTGAAACCCTACCTTTATGTTAATGTGTAGACAGGCAAAACACAACTATTTGGAAACAATGTCACTCTATCCATCCAATTATTCTCTTCCGCTTATCCAGGGTCAGGTCACGGGGGTAGCAGCCTAAGAAGGGAGGCCTAGACTTCCCTCTCCCCAGCCACTTGGGCCAGCTCCTCCGGTGGAAACCCAAGGCGTTCCCAGGCCAGCCGAGAAACATAGTCCCTCCAGTGTGTCCTGGGTCTTTTTTCATTCAACCTTTAAATTACATTGATCCTAGAAGACTCAACAAGTGAGATATGCTTGGACAGACAAAACATAATGAAACTGGACACATTAGGAATTGGAGGCAAAAAAAAATCCTATTAAAATCTTTCTCCTTGGCTGAGAAGAAAAATTCTAATATTAAAAAACATCTCGCACAAGCAAGCACAGTGACGTAGACATTCCGCAGAGGGGGAGACGCTGAGAGTGGTGAGCAATGTCCATGGACACTCTCGAGAGCACTGTAAGAGTTCTGATAGGGAATGGTATACCAGCCAGTTCCCTCCAGTGAGATTTGTAAACATTCTCGAGGGATGTCGGGGAATGGCAACACTAAGAGTCCTGAAATGATGACAGAATGTTTATTCAGCTGGTTCCCTCTGGTTGTCAGTGGACTTCCCCGATGGGAGGGGGTGTGAGCATCAGATTACATGTCCTCCAGGCAATTCAGATAAGGTGGCCTTCAAGGTCAGCCAGGGTAGCCAAATTCAAATAAACATACAGCTGTTTTGGGGACAGGCAGAACATAATGACATCTACCTTGAGTCTGTGTTGGTCCAAAACGGTTCTGAAATGTCCAAATTATGTGGCCACAACGATGGAACGTGCTTGAGTAAAAATCCCCGAGATCTGATCCATTCTGCCCAAGGCAATTGAGTCTGGGTACTCAAACATGAACCAAGCCATTACAAAGGCAAGCAGCATGATCGGGACCCAATTTGCTGCCAACGACTTCCTTGATAAAACCAGCAACCAGCCGAATCCAAAAAGTAGAAACCAGTTATTGTAAATCCAATTAAATACGCGTCCTTAAAATCCAAAGATGGCAGCAGAGACAGACACATCATCAAGTCTTCAAGTTGATGAGATATCCAGCTACATATGCCAACAGGGCAAATCGGCTCACCTAAAGCCTGTCTTCTCTTTGAAGAAATGTTATCAAATGTGTTGAGGGACCAACTGGTCAAATAAGTTCATAATTATGGTTCAAAAGATATGCAAGAGGCTTAGAAGCAGTTTCACAGACAGACAGAGCAGCAAAGCAAAGTGGAGAGGGAGGGGAAAAGCATCCAACTTCGGCAGGAGCAAGTGGTGAAGGTCTTCCTCTGGGTCTCCTCCCGGTGGGACGTGCCCGGAACACCTCACCAGGAAGGCGTCCAGGAGGCATCCTTACCAGATGCCCGATCCACCTCAACTGGCTCCTCTCAATGTGGAGAAACAGCGGCTCTACTCTGAGTCCCTCCCAGATGACCGAGCTTCTCACCCTATCTCAAAGGGAGAGCCCAGACACCCTGCGGAGAAAACTCTTTTCGGCCGCTTGTATCCGTGATCTCATTCTTTTAGTAAAAACCCAAAGCTCAAGAGGGATGAGGGTTGGAATGTAGATCGACCGTTAAATTGAGAGGTTCGCCTTTTGACCCAGCTTTCGCTTCACCGGTACAGCGCTCGCTTCACTGCAGACGCTACACCTATCCGCCTATCGATCTCACACTCCATTTTTCATTCGTGAACAAGATCCCAAGATACTTAAACTCCTCCACTTGGGGCAGAACCTCCTCCCCAACCCAGACAGGGAACCCCTTTCCAGCTCAAGACCATGGCCTCGGATTTGGAGGAACTGATCCTCATCCCGGCCGCGTCACACTCTAATGTTACCTAAAACCCAAGGATCCTCTCCTCTTTGTTGAGTTTATGTTTTACAACCAGGGTGCAATCTTTACGTGTGTGCTCCGTGCCTTTGTGTATTTTAGTAGCAGCATTACAGCGCCACTTACAGTCTTGGCATAGTTACTGCAGCCGTTTGAGCCACTAAGACACTTCTGAAAACAATATGTTTAAAATAATCTACAGTATTTGTAAACATGTAAAAAGATTGTTTCGAAGAAAAAAAACAGTGTTTACGTGTGGATAAAGCCTAAACTGTTTCTAGGTTAGTACGATGGTTAACAGTTGTCTCTGTGTGGCCATGTAACAAACTGATGTCTGTCAGCAGGTAAACTGTGGTAGCTGAGAGTCATCCCCAGCACATACTCTGAGTGCTAACAGATTGTACAAGATCTAGACTGAAACTGATCAAAGAATATAACTTTGACAGCAAATTTATTAAAAACGCAACATGTAACAACTGCAGGCTAATCAGCTTAAGTGTTATGTGAGCATAGACACATTTTAACAGATTTGTCTTTGGTAAATACTCCTGGTTGTGTGGCTGTTATGATAATCACTGCTGGGATTTTGAGGCGTTATTGTTGTTTGCACAGTTTAGCAGTTCATTGCGTAAGCTGCTGTATGTAAAGCTCTTTGTTACACAGGCCTGAGACCCACCCTTGAATCATGATGTCCTCCACTTTATATTCCTGCGCACTTGTGTATTCGATTCTGCCTAGCTCCACTCGTCCTTCTCTCTTCACACATGCAGAGCATACAAACAGCACTCACCCACACAAAAACAACTCACACATTGATAATATAAAGGCCAGCTGCCACTCGCACACACACTCCCTCTCACACAGTGAGGTGCACACACAAATAAAAGCAAAGATGAGAGATGCTGAAAGATAAAGGGTGCTCAAATGTTTCTGAGACTGTCATGGACAGAACAGAAATTAGGCTCTAATTAAACGAGCAGCGCTCTTTTAAACTGATTATTTGTGTCATGCAGAAACAATCTAAACATGGACACTGTCGATAGTCAGCCTGAACACAGACAAGCATCATTTTCTACACGATACAATTAATACAGACTTCCAGGACACCACAATGTGCAAATCAGGGAAAATTTGTAAAGTTACTGAGGTCCAGTAGAGCTGTCATTTCTAACCCAGGCCCAGCCCAACTCGAATTTGGGCCGGGCCATAATAATGTGCTAGATGGGCGGGCTGGGTTGGTGTCGGGCTTTTGGTTGCGTCAGCAGATCAGCGGCAATCCAATTATATGGCAACATAACTTGCCATACATTCCAATTATATGGCAGCATGGCTTGCCATACTTCATCAGCTGCATGCAGCCATTTCACCACGAGCTGACCGGTCTTGAAATAGGTCAAACAAAGTTCAGTTAAGCTTCAGATGGGGCCTGGAAGCGATCCGTCGCCCAAATGGACGTTCAGCTGCTGCACTCAGCGGACGCATGCGGCCGAAGACCCAAACAGGTGAGATCCCAAAACAGACATGTCAGAGCAGGGTCCGTGTCTGAATAATGCGGAATGCGGGCAGAAGCAGGGTTTTAATGCGCTTTGACGGCCGTGAAAAGACAAACACCCTCTCAGCTACGATCTTCTGCCCTTTTTATTCAGCCACACGCATCAGCCAATAACTATATAAGCAGTCAAAGCTTCATTAAAAATGTTTGGAGTTTTGGTGGGGGATCAGACCTGTAATTACTGTTAATTCGTCGGGTCGGGTTCAGAAATTATAGCTACGGGCTGGGACTGGGTCAAGTTGGATTTTTTTGGCCCGGGCCCGAATGCAACTCTAGTGTCCAGCACAAGATTTCTTTACTTTAACCTACTGATGGAATGTAATTTGCTAATCTGTGCTATAAAGAAAGCTACATAATCCATTTAACAGGTCAGTATCAGCCAATACTTTAAGGACTCAGACTGGTACCAAAAACAAATTTCAGAAGCAACCAGTACCATTTATCTGTTCTCAAGCCTCGTCTGTCTTCTGATGCATTCTTAGCAGTGTCAATGCACAATGGAAGGAGCGGGACAATCAACCTTATTGGCTGATGTCAAATCATACCATGTCAAGCTAATGGTTGTTCAGTCCATCACTACAACATACTAAAGGTGTATTACACAGTTTTTAAAGGTGTTTAACACTACAGTATTTATGTATATTTTCAAATATCCTATTTGTAAATCTTAATTTCTTATGTTTTAATCTCATTGCAGACTATGTGATAAAATTTATTCATTCTTGTTTGCGTTTTTAAGACTGGGTTACACAAAACTCTTAAGTTATATTAACCAGAGTAGAGTCAAAACAATCTGAGGTGAGACTGGACAACGGGAAAAACTGCTCTAAAGTCTTAATTCTCTGGTTTGTTCAAATTACATAATTAAAAACCCATACAGTTTGCAAAAAGTAGAACTGATACAAATCTTGTCTAGTTTTTCTGCAAAACGGACCGTGTGACGTGGCCCAGTAAATCTGCAGCGTCCCTGCGGCTGCAGAGGAACTGGCACAAAGATTAAGTATTCATCATGGCAGCCCCTCTCCTTCTCGCTGGCCTTATTCAAAGCGTTCTAATTAATCAGCCCTAAATAGATGGACAGACCTACATTAACGACACATCGCCTCGTGCACCATGTACTATTTAACACACAGATGGCACTGCGGGGTGTGCGTCTGTGTGTGTCGGTGACGTTTGAGCTTCTTTTAACCGGGTCTTTTGAGTCATGCTGTTCTACCAGCACATGATAAACTAAAGTCAACAGTTTCATTTAATGTACTATTAGGTTTTAATTACATCTTTGTGAAATACTAGAATATTTGCTGACAAACATGATCCAAAACTTTACTTAGTGTTTTAGTTATTATAAAAAATACTTCAGGTTAAATTGTTCTGACATTTTGTTTTTCTTTTTATAAAACCCCCAATTATAAGCTATTTCTATATTTATTTAGCTATCAAACTATATTGCAAAGTTTGGGAGTCCAAATGCAGATTTATGCTGCAGGTTTGCTTAGAGGCAAACCAAAAATATTTATCCACCTCATTCCTAGCTCCCATGCTGCCTTGCATGAATTATGGGCGCGACTTCTGGCGTGGACCAGAACGGGCATTTGTTTGTGTGCGAACAATATGAGCTAACGTAGTTTCTCCAAACATTGTGGATTTAATTTAAACACGTGGGAACTTCACCTGTCAGAGCTCAAACAGGACAATATAATCATACAGCTGCCTGCTGCAGACAAGGGATGGGAGGATGACCTAAAGAAGTGGCCGCAGATTACATCTACTAGCATATTTAGCTACTTCATGGACTCGGTTGCTTCAGACAGTGAAGTGATGAACAACCTGAAAAGCTCTGAGGCATATTAGTATCTACACAGTAAGGTTGGTGGCGTTTTGTTAAGAGGTGGAACACAATCTTATTTACCTTAAAGCAGACACAGAGCACAGCCAAAGCCTTAAAAGACCCCCACTGCCGAGTTTGGGTTAGTTGCAGAGAAAATGGTAATACTGAAGATGAACAAATACTATAATGCTGTGTCTTTCACATGCATGAAATCATACCCGATATTCTCGTCACACTGTTTTCAATCATTTCGAGGATCCAGCATCAAAGCAGGTTTTCCTGTCTGCCATTTGTCAACAAAGTGAAATGAGCACACTTAGTGTTTTGGGTGGTCTCTTCAAGTTCATATTTCTTAATTCCTCATCCATAGGTAGGCGATGGAAACTATACCGGTTTTCACAGGAACACTTTTTTTTGTTTTGGGTCTCTGTTCAAAACACACTACCATGGCTCGTCAATGCATCCTGCTACTTCAGGTGTCTGACAGGAAGTTGCACCCATAATAATTTATACAGTAGAGCTCCCAGGAATAAGGTGGATAAAACTTTCAAAATCCAACCGAATGGGAAAGCAATGCCCAACCATCCCAAGACTAGCGTCATCATGTGTTGAGAAGTAATGGAGTTGTAGCCATTTTGGTCAAACCTTGAAAATGTCTCATAAGGTCATACTCAGGCCACTACCAAATTAAAATGTAGCTCGATTTTCGTAAAACTGACCGACTTCCCGCTATTTTTGTGTTGCGTTTTGTGACACCATCCTAAACTGAATCAACTCCAGTACAGCCAAGGATTACTTCCTGAAAGTTTCATTAAAATATGTTAAGTAGTTCATGAGATATTTTGCTAACATGAGAAACACATATACACATGTTATACCTTTTTCGCTTTCACTGGCATAATTAAACACAGGACTGAAGCATTTGTAAGGAACCTCGTAAAACCAGCAATAAACAAGGTAAACCAGAAAAAGTAACACAAAACCTTGAATATTCAAATCTGTCGACAATTAAAGTACCAGGCTATATCATTATGAGTTTAAGAAAGTCTGATTAAGGACTGAATCTTTCTTCATGTTCACCGTTAACTTAAAGGAGCTGAGATCCCAAAAAATTGTGCTACAATTTTGGTAATTAATTCTTTAAAAAATTCCAACCTGTTATGTGCATGCTCATATAAATTTGTCACTGTTACAAAGATTAATCTAAGTTGATATTCATAATGAATAATGATCATAATCAATTTATTTTACCTGTTTTATGCCAGAAAGAGGTTAAGAGGGAAGAAACTAAAGCAGAAAAGACAACTCACACACACAAAAAAAAACATGTTCATTACTAATTTACTGCCCAGTCGTTAAAGCAAGAGCAGATCTATTTATGTTGACATTTATATATTTCACTAAATTAATGCTGTACAGTATATAAACAGTATATTAGCCCTCTTTACCTTGCTGCTTTCCAAAGGAAAATGGGAATACTAAAACAAAATAAGTGGACTTACTTGTGATTCTCCTTTGAGGGCAGTTTATTTTTTGCACACTTACCGGTAAATGAGGAAAAATATGTATAAAACTGTTAACGCAAGCACAAAAAAGTACATATACTGACATTTTAAAAACCAAAGAGAGTTCTTTGTCCTGCTTCAGTAATTTCACATGGACATCTCTGGGCTCCTTCTGGGATGGACAGTAACACAGACTGATCAGTAGTTCAGATCTTTCTTCATTGGAAGAAATAAACGTTGTGGGCTTCGGAGCAAAGACTGTTGTCTCCAAAAAGTATAAAAAGCTCTCTGTGTTGGTTCTGGGCTTGGATCAGTGTTCTCTAGTGGTGGCATTAATGCATGAAGTCCAGCGGAAATTTTACAGAAACATCTGCGGTCTTCAACGCCACATCTTTTCCTATTTCAGCCTCTAGACGTGCAAAGCTGGTAGAGACCACAAGACCAAAGCAGGAAAACATTTACCAAACAATTCAAATTTTACTTGATTCAACTGAAAAAGAAAGACTGACATGAGTCCCGTTTCACCATTGAGTTCAGCTTTTATTTGTACAATGTGTTCCAGCGAAGTTTGGAAAAGATGGCACACAAAAAGATCAATTAAATAATTTATTTCCTGCTAAAAAATAAATCTGTCCCATATCTTAATTGCCACTAAGCCTAAACAGTGATCTTCAAAGTTTTACACAAAGGTCAACAGAGAATGTGATCGGTCATTTGGTCACAGTGAAAGTAAATGTCTTGCCACAGTTTAATGTGAGTTAAACTTCATCCTGGTTCATCTCGTTTTAATCTGGTTTGCACCTTTTGAAGTTCAAACAAAAAACACAATAGTAGCTGGATTAGAAACTGTTGCAACAAAACACAGGATTTTGATGTTAATTTTGTAATGCTCGCTGAAATTTTCAAGCTATCGACCTGAAAATGTTTTTTAAATGACGTCTCAGCCAGAACACAGCGTCAGCGTGATGGAAGTGGCTCCGATTCATCCAGGTCGCTCCGTCTCTACATCAGTACATGATCACGTGAGCCAGAACTGGCAGAAATTCATCGTCATGCCGCCTGACGTCCGACTGTGAAGCTGCAGGAAGACACAAACGCTGCAGCTTCGCAAATGGCCGTGCTTTAGTGCAACCGTTCATGCACAATCAGAGGAAAGAGGAGGAGGAGAGTTTTAATCACTGGAGTTAACACAAACCACCTCTCTATGGAGGAGGCTAATGTGTCTACAGTATAAAGAACACAGTTGGAGCTAATACAAGCTATTCTGGTTCGAATGTTGCACTCCCACATCCCATACTGCAGGGTGAGATTAGGTCTCCAGGGAGCCTAAAAGTGAATGATTTATTAAGTTGATTATTTTACTTTTTTTAACTAATATCTCATGTTGACAATGGATCATCAGCTGCTCAGCTGGTGGCCAGAATTAGACAGTTTTCTCTCTGACCAGTTAGATAAGACACAAAAAAAAAAAATCAAAATTCTCCTCCTGGTTTGTGCACACATTGTATGGCTCCATTTAATAATTATATATTGTGAAACTATAGCCTATTCAATAACCTCACTTTACTGATGTCAAAATGTGAATGATGTGTAAGAGGGAGTTTCCAAGATGTCTCAAAACATTTGAGAGGGTTCTCTGTTTCCTTGTGTGAGTCTCATGATGGTTGCAAAAAAAAAAAAAATAGTATTCAAAACATTTGCAGAACAAATTCCCTCTCAAAACAATCACTCCATTGTCACAGGCATCTAGAACCAAAAGTGCGAGAAGTAAGACAATTTCAGCAACCCATGAAACCAAATTGCAACCAATTTGTGAGAAAAATGTGAACAGGTTCTAATAAAGATGAGACATTGTCCAATTTTCTGTTCTAATAAATTTTGTTTCTGTCGTTTATTTTCACGTTTTTTAAACTAACAAAGCAGTTGATGCCATGCTTTGGTTCAGTAGAGAAATAATCCTTTAGGACTTTTATCTGAACTCCACCAGCTGTGGGTTTATCTGCAACATCTTCCCTGAAATATTCCTGCCAACTTCAACCTTTCCATCAGACCTGGCAGGCGAATTACCACCTGCACTACGCATCGCAACCAACCCAGTCACCAACCAATGCCTCAGCTATGATCATAACGACAAAATCCACAGTCATGTCAACAGCTCTGCCATCTCAAGACTGCAACAGCTCCAGCGTCTCAATCGGGTCAGATTGGAGCCTAAAGTGCTATAGCTGAGCATGTGTTGCACAGTCTGTCTGCTTCAGAACATGAAATAAGATCAACATGGAAATTATCTAATTTTTCTTTGGATCACAACGCAGAAAATACTTTTCTTTCATGGATGTTTTGGAAGCTCTAAATTGTTTTTATTTGAGCACATTTAAAAATGGCCCAAGTGTTTATTTACGTGCACTCGTTAGTTTTAAAATTAATGTAAAGAAAGTGGCTGATTTGGGTTGATTACAACTGCAAAGGGAAGGCAATAAGCATTTTGTTTTATCCCCCGCTCACTTTTGTGCTAAGAATATGACCATTTTTACAGATTTGGATTCAAGCAACATTCACATGATTCATTTCATCTGTGAATGTCTCGCTTCTGGTTATTAATCCTTCTCTAAAACATTCAGATAGTCAAAAACCATAACCTGCAGCTTTAAAAACAGAGAAATGTAAATGAAGCCCTTCATTCCTCTGTGAGATACGTGTAAATAACCCATCACGACTCCCGACAGGTGCATTTAAGGCTCCATTAAAAGCTGCATGTGCACACATCATCATCATCATCATTATCGAGCATAAAAACTGACAAAGCATTTCAGAATTCATGTTGGCAGTTTAGGCTGCAAAAGGCAAAACGTCACTCTCACTGGTCAGTTTGAGTTTTATGTCCAACTGAAAAGAAAAACTGAAAACCACTCCTCGTGCCTGTCACGCCAAACGCAGTCCTTCATTTCAATAATTAGTAAACCTTCACCTTTCCTCTGTGATTAAAGGTAATACGTGTATCATTTTTAACATCAGGTAATGATTACCACATTTATTCTACAACATTATTTATTCAACGACTGCTGCTGAGATGACTGACAGGTCCACCGGCTTTTGGGTTGCACTCAGTGAGAAACCAACTTAGATATTTGGGGGCAAATCTTTCCTGATTGCTTTTCTTTCAGTGCAAACACAACTGAAGGTGTCTCATTTTCTTCCTGTTTGAAGTTGTCAAGAGGACTCTGAGGGAAAAGGACAGAAATGGACTTCAGTGTTTTATTATCTCTGGAAAAATTAAATGTGAACGTGGGCAGACAAGGTTTAAAGGAAGAAGAGAGAACTCAATGCACTGCAATATCTAAAATATACAACCAACCTTAATGTATTTAGCTACAGTTTGGTTTAGATTACTATTGTTAAACATGCCTTGTCACATTCAATAAACACTATTCAACTTGTTTGCAATGTTTTTTTTTAATCCTCCTTAAATTAGTTTTGCTGTTTGTATGTTTGGTGAAGAGAGGAGCTGAGGTGTTAACAAATCGCCACATGGTAGTGAGTTGGATCCAATGACAAGGGAAAATATTGGACAAACCCAATAAATCCAAACATGAAGTGAGGGGTTGCAAAAAGTGTCTGTTAACCCGTCAGAAGAATCTTCAACTTTCATCTCCAACAGTCCTTCCATTGTCGAAGCAGCTACCCTGAGCTATGGACACAAATAGTGGATACCCCAGATGAGGGAGACCATAAAGCTGAAGGAGTCCTATTGGGTCTTATTTGCTGGGAGAGGATTGGGAGCCAGGGGTGCTGCAGCCATCACAGTTCGGTGAGGCCTTGGATGGAGAATCTTGATCAGCTACAAGAAGATTCTGGCAAACCACCAGACAGTTCAGATGGGGAAAGCAGCACTTTACCAACACTGTATATAGTGGAGGTGGGATATAGATAAAGTTGGTTTGGACATGTCCAGAGGAGGGACAGTGGGTATATTGGTAGAAGGATGTTAGAAATGCAGCTGCCAGGAAAAAG
>JARVGV010000673.1:19533604-19544338 GCA_031762435.1 Hypsolebias longignatus
GGGATTCCCCCGGAGGAGCTGGCCCAAGTGGCTGGGGAGAGGGAAGTCTGGGCCTCCTTACTTAGGCTGCTACCCCCATGACCCAACCCCGGATAAGCGGAAGAGAATGGATGGATGGTTGGATGACACACGTTCTCTATCACTGTCACAGCTATGAAACAAGCAGCAGCTTCAGCTACCAGAGACACTGACATTACGTTTTCTCACTTTGAAACAGAACAAATGTGGTTTAATGTAGAGACTGCTGCTCTTCCTTCATCCACACCGTGGTGAAATTAGTTTACGACGGAGCCCTGTTTACGTTTCATCAGCGTGGTTCTCCCGTGTCGTGTCATCACTTTTCAAAGCTGCATGTTACTCAGTTTTTTTTTTATCTTTGTGAAGCGTCAAGAGCTCCCACACTTTGGAGGACTTGGGTCGAACAGTTTCCTTGGCGTCGGTCATTTGTAAAAATTGACTTAATTTCCTTTGAAAACACTGCCTCTGCTCTGCTTCCGCCTCCCCCCCTCGCTCTGTTCAACTCGCGCTGCTGTTTTTTTTTAACTTTATTCAGTCAGCCAGCATTGACAACACTGTACCCGTAACAAAACAGCTCTGCAGCGCCATGAAAGACGCATAATCGCGCAACACAACAAATCGATAATAAAATTCGTTGTCAACACTTTCAATCATCGATTTTTATCGATTTTATCAATTCGTTGTTGGAGCTCTAATTTTATGATAATGCTGGCACTGTTTATTTTATTGTTTTAATCCATCCATTCCATCAAATTCTCTTCCGCTTATCTGGGGCCGTGTCGCAGGGGTAGCAGCCTAAGTAAGGAGGCCCAGACTTCCCTCTCCCCAGCCACTTGGGCCAGCTCCTCCGGGGGAATACCAAGGCGTTCCCAGGCCAGCTGAGAAACATAGTCCCTCCAGCGTGTCCTGGGTCTTCCTCTGGGTCTCCTCCCAGTGGGACGCGCCCGGAACACCTCACCAGGGAGGCGCCCAGGAGGCATCATAACCAGATGCCCGAGCCACCTCAACTAGCTCCTTTCGATGTGGAGAAGCAGCGGCTCTAATCTGAGTCCTTCCCGGATGGCCAGCTTCTCACCCTATCTCTAAGGAGGGCCCAGACACCATGCGGAGAAAACTCATTTCGGCCGCCTGTAACCGAGATCTTGTTCTTTCAGTCACAACTCAAAGCTCATGACCATAGATGACGGTAGGAACGTAGATCGACTGGGTAAATTGAGAGCTTCACCTTTTGACAGCTCTCTCTTCACCACGACAGCCCGGTACAGCGCCTGCTTCACTGCTGACGCTGCACCTATCCGCCTATCGATCTCACGCTCTCTGGAACAACGTAAAAGCTAAAGCCCTGTGGCTGACCTCATGAGCAGCTGAATACAGCAGTCATAAAACAGGAAGTACCACATGTTCATATGTACGAAGGTAACTGCAGGTAAATCCTCAATTTTTGTCACAATTAGATTGTATGTTTAATTGTTAAATTAAAGGTTAATGCTTAAAGCTAGCTTTGATTTGTTTTACGTTTTTTACATGTAGTAACTTACAGTTGCATAAGTTGTCTTTGTTATAAGTTAACACTACACTGATTTTGTACAAAGTGTTTATGAGTTTGTATAAAAGTATCACTTGTATTGATTGATATTTAGGTTAATGCATTTTTTGTTTAGAGTTAGTTTATATTTTTAGTTTGATTTGAGCATTACTTGAGTAGGTCTGTTTAAAGTATTGCTAGTTTTGATTTTTGTGTAGGTTAAAGCATTTCCTGTCACTTGTGTTTAGGTTAAGCATTATTCATTTATGTTTTTGTTACATTACTTACTTTAATTTAATCACTTAGTTGTCAGATTACTGAACTCTTGATAATACTAAACAATTGACAATAACATTGTGCCAAGCCACATCTGCAACACCTAATATGTTTATTGTTGCTGCACATCTGTTCACACAGACTCATATTTGTGCTGCTGTTCGACAATGTAATGTTTTTATGCTATTAGTGATTAGTGTATTGTTTAGCTGATGTTTTTCTTAGTTCATATCTTAGATCTTATTGCTGTTTTTTCTTTTATTTTTTTTTTTACATTTTATTGTTGGATGTAACTGGAATCCTGTGTAAATAATCTCGTCCCACCACATGTACCACATGAGATGCGAATGACACATAAATCTTTCTGTGTCATGTATGTCATCGTAATTCATCTCAGTGTTACTCACTACCTGTGCAATAACCTGTCACACAACCAGAGTAGTTTATGTTAGTTACAGTATGTGCAATATACAGTATATCATATGCATTTAAGCTTATCTTACTTGGAAAAACTTGCACAGTTTTATTCTACCATGTTGTTGTTTTCTTTTGGCCCATGTTAATATTATTTCTTTTTCACTTTTTGGTACTTTATTTTGTATATTTATTGCATGCTTTTATATTTATTGGGCTTTTTGTTTGTTTGTTTTTAGTGAGTTGAGTCGGTGCTTCTCATCCTGAACATTTCATTGCATTGTCGACCTTGTGTTAACCTGCATATGATAAAATGCATCAAATCTTCTTGTAATGGCAAAGAAACATAATGTCGCCTGGATATCTCCATTCCCAAAGATTGACTAAACCAAGCCTAAAAACTAAATATTTTTTAATATTCCTGCAAATTTGTAAATATATATACATATTATTTTGGGGACATCTTAATGTACTTCACGGGATCTATTTTTTTACCCTAACCCTGAGATGTCCCCAATCAGGTATATTCCAGCATGTTTTAGGTCTCATTAATCTTGCAGGTAAAACAACAAAAGATAAAATCTCAAACCCTCTGAAAGGTGAGCCAAGCACCAGGCTAAATATAGATGTCCTAGTAATTCCTTTGGGGCAGTTTGAAGTTATAAAGTAGAGGATCCCTTAACAACTGCTCCCACAACCTAAAGTGTAAAATACTCACCCCAGTGAAGACAACTACTGTATATTTAAAAAAAAAAAAAAAAAAATTCATGAAGCATACTTTAAGAAAAAATATTAAGTCGAATCACCTTGATGAACAGCAAAACAATCCTCACAGTAAGTTATTACAAGAGACAGCACTTCAAACAATTGTCCATATTCTGAATATATAACTAGCCCAATAAATTCTGGAGCAGAAAATAAAGAAGAGGTATATCACACTATATGAGAACATTTCCCAGGCAGTTAACTCCAGGTATGACTTGTTAGCATGTGACCCCACAAGAAGTCAAAAACATAAAATAAAAAAAAGACATTTAAACTGAGTATAACTACCATCAGTGAGAGAAAAGTTACCTTTATCAATGCAAATTTTCAATTTATACCAAAGGAAAATGCAAAGAGCAGATTGATTTTCACATTTGAAGAAACATTCTCACAAAGCTGATCATGAAGCATCCGAACTCCATCTAAAGAAATAAAAAGTCTGATCGTTTGCATGTATCTGAGATGCAAATTAGTCCAAATCAAAGAAGCCTATTGATAGTTGAGAATCGCTTGTGGCCTCTTTATCGGATTCTCTGTCTTTTCTGCATCCTCTCGTCCTCTTTCTTTTTTTTTTTTTTTTTTTTTTGTTGCTGCTGCTGCCACCTGCTCTATACCCCACACCCCAGAATCGACAGAAATGCAGGAACCTTATCAACGCGGTCACAGTCAGAAACAGCCATCAGTCAATCCAGTGCGTTGCTCTCATTCCCATCCAGATGTTGTCATTCTGCTTCAAATCAGCATTTGTTTCATCCCCCCGTCATTCCTTCCTTTCCTTACCTCTGTCGTTCTCTTTTTATGTCGCTTGTCTCCCTCCCTCTCTGCTTCTCTCTCTGCTGTGAATCATGCCTTCTGTCAGAGGAGGGCTTTTTTTTTTTTTGTCAGGCGCTTTCTGCCAACCAACACACCAACGCAAACCCTCCTCCTCCTCCTCCTCCGTTCCTTTTGAGTTTTCTTTCCTTCACTTCAGCCTCCCTTCACCTCTCCTTTTCCTCCCCGGTCTCTCTATTTGCTCTCTGCACAGCTTTGGAGCTTTAGGAGATTTGGAGGCAAAAAAATATATATATATCCCTCTCCATCTGTATTCGTTCTCTGTATCTCATTTCTTTTCTCATCCTTCGTTCACCTTCACTTTATTGCCACAATTCCATTTTTCCTCTCCCCTTTTGCTTCTTTATTTAGTTTGACCTAAGTTTTCTACCTCAAGGGAAATCAACAATATCACACATTTTAAAAAGGACAAATTTATCTATCCATCTATCTATGCACCCAAACATCTGTTTGACATACAACCTTCCATTCATCCATCTTGCTTTAACTATCCTTCATACATAAATTTAGCCATCCATTTATCAATCCCCTCTCCTTATCTCTCCATTCACCTGATTTCCATCCATCCAAACATCCATCTACCAGTACTTGATATCAAACCATCCATCCATCATTCCAATGGTCAATCCATTCACCTCTATTTTTATAACCATCCATCTCTTTCCATCTGTCCATCCATCCATCTCACCAACCAACTAAACAATCACCCACCCATCTCACTTTGCCTATCCATCCATTCATGTATTCATCCATCTATCTCATTATCTTTCCATCATCTATCCATTAATTTCTCTCTATATATCCATCCATCTATCCATTTACCTCTCTGTCTCTTTCTCTTTATTTGTCCGTCTATCTATCCATTGTCCATATATGTACTCTTCTATCACTCATCTATATCTCTCTGTCCATCCATCCACCCATCTATCATTTATTCATCTATCCATCCATCCAGTTCTGTCTATCCATCCAACCATCTATTGAGCTTTCTCCATCCCTCCATCCATTCATATATTTCCCTTTATATCTGTATTTTCTTCCACCCATCCATCTCTACATTTGTCCATCCACCCCCTCTTTCACTTTCTCATGCTCTCCATTTGTCCATCTGTCCATATATTCTTCTATCACTCATCCATCCATATATCAGTTAATCTGTATCTGTCCATTGATCTGTATATCCATCTGTAAATCCATCCATCCATCCACCCATCTATCCATCTCTGCTTCAGTCTCCCACACACTCTGTTCCAGTACCCTCTCAGTTTGCCCTCTACCTCCCACTCTTCACCTCAGCGTTAATGCAACACGCAGCAGTGTGGAGGCGGCAGGGAGAGTTACAGAAAAGCACAGAAAGAGAGAGCAACAGTGGATACTCACGTATTCTGCAGAGCAATTTCAGACCGTCATCAGCAGCAGCATCATTTTGTCCATATACAGCTGCCCTGGAAAACACAGGCTTTTTTACAGCTTTCTGTTTGCATTATACCAGCCTGGTTCTACCTGTGCTGATACAGTGAGTGGGTCCTCTGGTGTCTGCTCGAAGGAAGGACAGACTAGTAGGAACTTTGTTTGGACAAAAACATTTCCAGCATCCAAAAACACAAACCAGAAGAAGCTGCAGACTAATTTAAGAGCATTGAAGAACCATTAAAGCAAAAATAGAATTGCAAGTCTTCAAAATAAAAGTAAACATAGTTAAGATATGAGCCCAAAATATTTAAGGCAAAAAACAATGTGTTTTAAATATAATGAGGAAGTTTGTAATAATTACCCAACATAGATGTATCGTCTCAGAGGTTTTCCACCCACCACTTGGCAACAAATGGTGAGTAGAAATTTATATTGATTCATAAATTACATCATGACAAAAAAATTCTACCTTTTTGTAAACTTTTATGTCACTCTGATGGCGTTTTAATCGGCAATAGGAAAAATCTAATTCCATTCAATTCTAATGGATATGTAGCTTATTTTTTTTTTTTTTGCTGTTTCCATTTGTTTTGTTGTAATTTAGTCATTATTTTTAAATGACATTAATATAAATGCACGGAAATATTCTGAAAGTACTGCTTCATTAGCACACAGCACCATTGCCTCTGTCTTGTTAAAATGGGGCCAGTTGTTTCCATGACGCTTGATGTGATTGACAGAGACTGACTCACTCTCCTTTTTATCATGCTGCTTTGCTATGGGAGCTCAAGTGGTGTTGCCTGTGTGTCTTTTGGAGTGAAATACTGAGACAGGAGGCAGAAGGAGAAAAATCCCAGTCAACACAGCATAAAAAAACATCTATCTGAGAAAAATATACAATGACTTTGACAGTAAGTCTACTGTGGACAAGAGGGCATGCTGAATTTGGTAAGAGCAACAGCCTGGTTGTAACTGAGTTTAAATTCTGTTTCCTGAAGTTTTACTATACTGTATAAATAAATACTAATAGTAAATAAAGGTCAAGGTTTTAACTTTTACTGTGAAAAGTCACGATAAAACCACAATTTTAAGCTTCATTGTGTGCACTGATCAAGACGGTAGGATTGAAACACTTCTGATTTTAACATTTTCATCTGCATCATCACTGAGGTTTTCTTTCACTAAACAATCTGCTTGCTTTTCATTTAGGTCACTAAAATATTTATTTCCAGTCAATTTAAGTTCTAACTTTGTTGTTTATTTAACAAATCTGTAAGTCATGCATTAGAAAAAATAAATATTGGGAAACTGAGAATCTGAAAATAATCACTGGTGTAACTTTTTAAAAGAAAGACTTCAGTTGTATTGGCAGATTTTTATTTTTTTTTAACCACTTGTGGATTATTCCAATATTTTTTAATTGGAAAAACAAATTGGTCTGAAAAGCCTTCAGTTGATCCAAAATGCTGCAGTGGAGGTTTATGGTAATTAGCAGGATGAGTCAAATTTCTAACTATTTAGTTGGATTTAATCTGACTTCACTTGAGATAATTGTTGCAATTAATTGGTTCAAATTACAAACAAACTGAGTGAAAGCTTTTATGTTTAGAATATCCAGTCATTCCTCATCAAAATAGACGCTAAAACAGGAAAAAAGCCTTCGTGCCATGGTAATTCTTTGGAGGCAGAAAAATATTTGCAGACTAACAAATGATTTGGAAAATCATTTTTCATACTGAGTGTGATAATGTGTTTACCACATTATCATCATTGTTATTTCGCCAAACACCATCTCAACATTGCCATTCAGTTTGTTGAAGTAAAGTGTTGTTTTAACCCAATTTCACCTCTTTATATTTCCTTCTTTTCCATTTGTTTTAAACCAAAAGTTGAGTTTCTGTCATTATCTAGATGAAATTAATAGATGTTGTTTTTTTAATCACACTTTGATTTTCAATTACCATAACCAAAAATCGTTGATGCCTAAACCTAACCAAACATAAGGTGAAAACTGATAAAACCTGAAAAAATTTATATTTCAAGTTACATGTTTTCTTTGGACACCTCATGAGGACATTTACTGTATAATAAAAAATACCCCCTAAATATTCAACTTACAGAAGACAAAAATCTAGATGTTTGCAAAAAGCAGCCTTACAAAGTTGCCATATATGTTGTATTTTACGCCATGTAATAAATATTAAATCCTGTCAACATTTCTACAACACTGCATGAATTGATTTCCATTAAATCTGTCTTTAAGCAGATTTTCTGTGCAAGCAATAATCTCATCACTGTGAAAATTTCTAGCAATAAAAATGCAAATGGGAAATGCTCATATATTGAACTCTATTCTGAATGTTTAATCATTGGGTGGCACATTAGAGAGGTAGTTAGATCTGTCACCTCACAGCGAGAAGTTCTCAGGTTCACCTCTTGGCATTTCTGTGTGGAGTTTACATGTTTGCTCATGCATGAGTGGTGTTTCTCCACTTTCACTGACCAAAACCAAGCAGGTTAGGTTAATCGTTACAGCTAAATTGTCCCTAGGAGTGAAAAAGAGCATTTGTGGTTGTCGTGCTTGTCTATGCGTCCCTGTGATGGACTTTTGACTTGTCCAGGGTGTACCCCGCCTCTCGCACAGTGACAGCTGGAGCTAGGCACCAACAACCTGTGACGCGTAAAGAAAATGGATGTATGGTTCAATTTTATGCTGCATGGACAGACATCTGCTCCACCCAATCATCGGCCCCCATTTGTCATTTAAAAAAAATAAAAACAAAAAAAACTCTGAAATATGATCAAATCCCACAGCCAGCTCCTGGTAAACAAATGAATCACCTGCCTCAGCTGTTCAAAGTCTATTTCAGCCAAAACATAAATGAATAGCCAAGTTTGGAGAAAATAAGACAAAGAAATCTGTTCTGAAGCACCACAGCAGGCCTATGGCTCAGCATATGGTGGCAAGAAACTGACACAAACACAACAAATCACATTTTCTCTGCAAGGATGGATAAGCGGGAAACAGCGACAACAAAAATGTTTTGCAATGTACCATCACATGTATAAAAATATAGGAATTACTGATATGAATATTAAAATATTTACAAAAAATGGACAAATTTGATATTTTATTGCATAGGAAGAATAAGAAAGAACAATTAACTATAATAAAAGAGTCTGCAAGTTTGAAATTAATTAAATTATTATAAATGAATAAAAAACTGAGACCAAATCATGACTTTTTTACTAATGTGCACAAAACAGCACATGAACTACGAGACTTGACAGAAAGAACAGCTCTCCTTTATTTTGGTTTGCAAGTTTATTACGTCATCAGAAGTGATTTGGTTACAGTTGCAGTGAGCAGATCTGATTTGTGCACAAAAACTTTAAAGGAGAAAATTACAGCACAAAATCATTTTGCGTATATTTTGAAGTTTTATTTACTAGTAGATCATTATTTTCCTCATTTAAACATGGATCTTTTTTTGTTGTTTTTTGTTTTGTTTTTAAAGTCTCTTTAAATAGCTGATCAACTTTTGAGTTGATAGTTGGCTCAACAAATACAAACTTCATTTTCATAAGCATTTTAAAACTATTGTCTCAAATTGGGAATAACCTTTTTAATATCCAAAAACAGCGGCTTCGGATGATGTCAGTCCATTAAATGGACGTTATTAGTTGTGATCATCACCATTCATGGTTGATAACATTCAAAGTGGGTGCCAAATACAAATACAGTACAGTACGTTAAATCAAAAAAGCTACATGGGAACAAATAAATTACAAAAGCAAGTATTTTTTCCCTCAGTTGGTGGTGTTACAGAGATGAAGGTTTCAGGATGAATATCTAATTCAAAGCAGCTAAAGCAGAATTAGCTATTAGCTATTTTAATGGAGCTTAGATGTAACTTCTGTGTTTTCAAAATGTAATTTTCTGCAGAAATGCTAAGGGCTAAATGCTTGCTAAAGTTTGCTAAAAAAGCTAAGTTAAAGCAGAGAATTGCTAAAAATCTAAACCAAAAGTTAGCTAAAAACAAAAAGTGAAAAAAAAAAAAAAAAATGCTGGCTAAAAGTAGTCAAACACTAGCCTTAGGTAAAAATTGGTAAAGGCTAGTTAGAACAGCTAGTTGAAATATACAATTAGCATAGGTTAGCTAAAAACTCAGCATGACAAAGGCAAGCTAAAAGCTAAAACAAAAGGCAAAATGCCAGATAAAAGCCAAAGGTAGCAAATGACTTGCTAAAAGTAACAAAAAAGCTAGCTAGAAGCTAAAGGTTGTAAACGAAAAAAAAAAAGAAGCTAAAAGTAGCAAAGGCTAATTAAAAACTCAACGATGTGAAAGAAAAAATAGAACTAAAAGAAGTTACGTTAGCTACAAGTCTAAAGTAGCAAGTGGTAGCAAAAGGCTAGCTAAAAATATTTAAAATACATTTTTATAGGGAAAACATTTATAAATAAAGTAAATATTTAAAAAAGTGTAAGAATTATTAAGATCACAAGTCATAGCACCCATCTGAATGAGCGGAATGTTTTAAAATATATAAACAGCTAAAATGGTACAAAGTAGCCAGAAGTAGTTGAATTAAATCAGCATTTACACTATTAGTAAATATAAACTGTCAGATTGTTTAAGTGCCTTCATACATGTCAACTTAAACTTAACTGTGGGGGAGTGGTGGCGCAGAGGTTAAGAAGGTGAGCGTGTGATCGGAAGATCGCCGGTTCAAGCCAACATCAAGAATGTGGGTGGGATAAGTGAAGCAGTCACACCCATCTCCACCCTCATCTGCCCCACTCTGGGCCCTTGAGCAAGGAAGGCCCTTAACCCACATCATCTGCTTCCCCGGGCACCCTAGATAGCAGCACCCTGCTCCACACAGAGGGCTGTGGTAGCTCGGTGGTCTGTGGTTGTGTCAGGAAGGTCATCCAGCGTAAAAAACTAACAACAAAAAAAACAATTGCCAAGTCTTCGTGCGACTTAGTTCACTGTGGTAACCCCTGACAAAGGGAGAAGCCGAAAAAAAAAAAAAAGACAAAATACATGTCAACTTAAAGACTTAAATTTATTTTATTTGTGTAATTTTAACCTCATTTGTTCACGTCAAATCCCAGCTGAGAGCAGTTTCCATTTTGATGTTTTGGATGAAAAATCAGGTTAGCACGGTGGTGCGGTAGAGCTGCCGCCTCAGCGAGGAGGTCGCTGAATCGAATCCCGACCATTCTGGGTGGAGTTTGCATGTTCTCGCCGTGCATGCATGGGTTTTCTCCAGGTACACCAGTTTCCTCCCACAGACAAAAAGCGTGCATGTTAGGCTGATTGGTAACTCTAAATTGTCCCTAGGTGTGAGTGAGAGAGTGAATGATTGTTTGTCTCACTTGTCTCTATGTGTCCCTGTGATGGACTGAAGACATGTCCTGGGTTGTCTCCCGCCTCTCGCACAGTGACCCTCGTGACCCAAAAAGGAAGAAGCAGGTAAAAGGTAAT
>JARVGV010000673.1:19554420-19574313 GCA_031762435.1 Hypsolebias longignatus
GATGGATGGATGGATGGATGGATGGATGGATGGATGGATGGATGGATGGATGGATGGATGGATGGATGGATGGAGGTCTTTAGCATGAGATTGACACTGTAATGAAGATTTTAAAAAGAGGAGAAAGCAGCTTCACACAGTAAACTAATGAAAACCAACTGCACAAGAATAATCCGACAACACTATTAACTTAAATTTAGCACAGTGCTGGTGAGGTTTCCTCTGCGTTAATTTATGCAGGTGGTCAGTGACGTTGACAAGAACTGCTTGTTTTCTAGTCTTCCTCTCACATGTTTAGCGTGTGAACAGCACGGGAAGAGGTGAGCCTTTAAAACAACGTGAGCCTCAGCGTTATGGCACGTTGTATTCTGCTCCTAAAACAATCACCATCTGCAGGATTTTCAGCTAAACCTGGACAAATGTGAGTTGGTTATAAAAGCACGTTCATAAATACTGTAAGGTATCTTAACCTCTGCTGTAATTTTACTTCTTTTCTTAAGTAATGTCTGCTTTAAGAGCTGGATGTGTAGACGCAACAAAAGTTTAACGTTCACCTATAATTTTCAACCTGTTTTATTGTTTTTTTTTTAGGTTAGGGAACTTTTCATTCTGAGTTTTTAATTTTATTTTCTTAGCTGGAAGACAGTGTGTCATGGTTGAGCTCAGGGTCTTGATGGTACCTTCCACCTACACACAGTAACTTTTGTTTCCTGCTGCAGAGACCACTTGTTAAACCCACTATGTCTAAACGGTGTGGAACTAAAGTAAATTGGCTCACAGCTAAAGCACAAAAAGATGTTGGAAACTAAAATGGAGCTGTATGGAAGCTGAAGATTCAGTGGGAAACATGAAATAGACACAAAAATGAACTAGGCTTTTGAGTTTTGTAGGTTTAAATAGAAGATGAGGCACTCTATGAACAAACAACATATTACCTGTTGTAGATAGTTTTTTGAGTAACCTCAGTTTAATGAACAGAGTTTAGTTAAATGATCTGATGAGCTAACAGTTCAAATAAGGCTAAAAACAGATCCATGCTCTCTTTAAACTACTCCAGTCTCAAGTTTCACATGAGCGCTAATTCAAAAAACACATTTTGCATGATATGCATACATTTCTGTGGTTATCTGTCAGCACAAAGTGCGACATCAGCAGCAAGCTATGAAATGTTTTTAGATGGAAGATATTTTCAAAACATTTTACAACTGACTCCAACTTTTTGAAACAGCTGATCTGAGCTGAGCTCATGATTAAAGCAGTTTTTTTTTCCATTTTAGCACAACTCTAGTCTGGATATTTTTATAACTGCTGACAAAAACACTTTTAAAAAAATCCTTTACAGCACCATCAGTTTCTCATTACATTGGAATTTTTGGCAGAAAATGTATGAAATTCTTACAGGAAGTGTTTAAAAAGTGCTACAATTAGCTGCTGCTGCTATTTGCACAACCACATGATGATAAATTAAAAAAAAAATACATGTCCATGTAGACAGCTGTGTAAAGAGCAATTTATAACATGCTAAAGTTTAATAAAATAGTTTTTGCATTAACCTCTATGAAATTTTGAGATTGGAAATAATTTATAACAGCAGCAGTCCTGTTCAGATTAGCATCAGCTTTGGTCAGAATTAGACTATTTATCCAAACTAAAAAAATTTTCCATAAGCTATCTACAACAGGTAAGACGTTAACTATGCGTGACCTTTCCACTGTAACCTAATTAAAGTGTACATCTACAGCTGATTAACTTTCGGACAGTTTGATTCAAGATGGCTGCCACAAACATCTGACCTTAGATAAATACTAAATGTCTAATTTGTCTCCTTAACCTTGTAATATTTTTAAGGAGATTACATTTGTAGGGATTAAGGAGCTCATTGCACGTCTGAAAACTCCTCTTTTTTCTTCACAGTCACTCCCCACCAGTCTCCTCTTCTCTTCCTTCACCATCGCTGCCCTCCCACCCTCCAGCCCGGCCATGTCGACCCAGACCCCCACCTCCCGCAAAAAAGTCCTCCTCTCGACCTCCCCTGCCTCCAACCGCCCCCACGTCTCTCCCTCCTGCTCCCCCATGTCTTCCTCCTCCTCTTTCTCCTATCATCCTCTCTCCTCCTCATCCTGAATCTTCCGTCCCCTTTGATCCTGCTACTCCTCCCACATCCCCACTTTCCTCCTCACCCTCTCTCCAGTCTGTCATGCCTCCATCGTCACCAGCACCTCCGATGCTGACCTCTGTAGATAAAGTAGCTGGGAGCGTTTCTGTGTGGCGACCTGAAGGACTCAGCCGAGACAAGAGTGTCTGCATTCTGCAGAAGGAGACAGCAGGAGTAAGACTTTTTCATGGTTTTCAAATAAAAAATAAAGGACTGACTCCGATCAGCTGTTTTTACCTGGTTTACTGTGACTCATCAATAGCTGCTGATATTTCCAGGCGTTCCTGGTTCAAAACACAGAAGATAAAGTCTTGATGCTTTTAGTCCGACTGCCTGATGAACAGGGAGCGCCACGTGTCGACAATCTGACGATCAAACAACACAAAACATGTACGTGTTTACAGCAAGCATCTTCATGTAGATATTTACCACAAACATCTATTAGTGCTTCACTTTGAAACTGTTTTTTTCTCAGTCGTTCACTTGGAGGGATCCTCTCTGGTTTTTTATGACATTTTTAAATTGATCGCCTTCTACTGTGTCAGCAGGTACAACACACACACACACACACACACACACACACACACACACACACAAAACTCTTTAAGTGCAACTCTTTGTGCAAACGTGTTGCTCAGTGTGGCATTAGATTTGAGACTAGTACTATCAGTCATAATTTGTTTCCATGCATAATTTTAATTGCGACCAAATAGTTTGACCAAGAGAAACTAGAAGTTTAGCTTCAAAGAATTGCTAGCTGAAAACTTGGCATGTCTCAAGCGCTTGTAGCAGCACATCCCTACAATTTTGTAGTAAGAGTACAAAAAGGAAGTGTCAGGCCTTAAAAGTTACATCTCTGGATGATTAACAGAATATGAATGTTTATAATAAACAGGGGTGGGGGGGGGGGGTCCTAAAGACAATGCATCATCCTTCTTCTGTATGTCCCGTTTTCTGCTATTCGTTGGTGCAAAAATGCAAATCAAAGTCTGACTGTGCCATCAAAAAATTTTAAAAATAAAAAAACTCAACTACATCATTCAATAAAGTCCAGTTCTGTCAAATTACAATAATTATCTGATTAAAATAAATAAATAAATCTCCCATGCAGAGACATCCTCGCCGTCTCTTTGAGGTTACCCCAGGCCATCACCATGGCAACGAAGATGGAGGAGCTGGAGGCCATCTCCGCTTTGGGTGCAGGTAAATAAACTTGCATCTTCCACAACGCCATCAGTTAATGAGACAACACAACCATGACCAGCTGTAAATGGAGCATCAGATGGAAACATTCAGATCTGGATGAACACTTTGTTCGGAGTGTTTCGTTGTGTGCATGACCAGTTAATGGCACAGAACCAAGATCTGCTGAGGTTCCTGAGTGAAGCATCACATTAGCATTAAATAATCAGCATCAAAGCAGGTGACTCAAGCTGTTCTCATGAAATACCAAAATAAAATAAAATCACACTGAGCTTTAACCTCATTCAAGTGATTTGGTTGACAAACAGTTTATGCTGCCTGTGCTGTATAAAAAACATGAATTTAATCACAAAGGTGATTAAACTCTAAGATTTTACTACTTAGATACACAAAAAGCATTGGTTCTTAATGTCTTAAATGCAACATTAAATGAGCAACAATAATTTTAACAAATAAATATAAACTTTCTTCTCATTCATACAGTGCACCATGCAAAACTGAACACATTTTTGTTTCATTTATCCACAGCTGTATAGGAGTACATAATTTACATGAATTTTATAGACTTTGGTGTTTAGAAATGTCTGTGACTGTTTGTGTTTTTGCTATTTTGATGACTTCGTTAGTGGCCTGAGTTCAGCAGTCTAATTGTGTTCACGTGCTGTGCTTGGTTTTCTCCACACATGCTGCCATGCATTATGGGTAAACATCATTTTGGTCTCATCTTGTTCAGACAAAGCTTTGTTTCTGCCATGTTGATTTTAGCGAGGAGGCTTTTTTTCACGTTTGGTCTTCCTGTCATGACCTTTGACCCTGCTAAATAAGGCTTGAGATGGAGCTCTTTTTGTGTAATTTCTTTGACCTTGGGATAAATTTGTGTGAGTTTCTCAGAAACTGCTTTAGCATTTTGGTTAAAGTTTTGATAAATAGTTGTGTTGTCTAATGTTCTAATGATGATAAGAACTAGATAATGCTTCATTGCAAACAATAAATAAAAATAAAATAAAATTAACAATATTCAAAGGTAATCATCTCAGCATCATGAAGACAGGTCAAAAGTATTTTATATTGTAAAAAACTGAATTCAAGCTATTTGTTTTCTCATACAGTTGATATGGCCCTAATTAAAAAAAAAAACTCTTAAATGTAAAAATAATAATAATAATAAAACAAAGCAAACTACTGTATTGCCAACTACTTTGTGTTTGTTTACCTTTGGACGTTGCCAGACTTGTGCTTTGTTTACATTGATTGTGGACCCGCATTTCACAATTACACATCTGGAAAACTGCTGGCGTAAACTCCTCTGCAACGTGATAAAGTTCAGGATAAACTTATTTTATTTCATAGTTTGGGATTTGTCTCTTTAACATTAAAATTCTTTCATTTTTCTTTTTTTTTTTTTTGTAAACTGACACAACGAGAAGAAGTAAAATGTACGTCCAAATTGTTTTATATTTTTAAACTGTGTTTGCTGCAGATTTCTGGATGTCTGATCTGAACCAGAAGAACCAGGACCTCCTGGTTCCACTTAGCACATACATTTACGTAAACCCCGTCCCTGTGGAGGAGCAGCCCAACAAAGAGCTGAACCCTCCCTCCTCCAGCTGTGACCCCGTCCGCAGCGAAAGCATCAACTTCACCCTGCAGAATGGAGAAACCTCCAAAAAACCAAGCCCGCAGGTCAAAGGTCCAACTCCAACCAGTCAGGATGTTTCATACAAGCGCCCCCCTCCACCTCGACCCCCCAGCCTGGGTTCAGGTACTGGCATGGGCCTCCTCTTCTCCTCTCCTCAAGCCTCAACATCTCCTGAATCTGAGCAAAAAGAGGAGGGAAGTGAGAAAGAAGACAGGAAGGCAACATCACCTCCATCGAGGCCTCCTGTTCCCCTCATGACCCGAGCTGCTCCACCTCTGCCTCTTGCTCCTGTACACCGCACCTCCTCCTCGTCAAGGAAAAGCTCAGTCAAAGAGAGGATGGGGGGAGACAATGGAGAGAATCTTGCAAAAGCAAAGGAAAAGGAGGGAGAGAAAGACACAGAGAAACCAGGAGCAGGTCTGCAGGGTGAGGAGGTTGAGCAGGAGGCCAGCAGGGGAGACGAGGAGGACCTGAAGACGGTGAAGGAGGACACAGTAAAGTCCCAGTGCCCACCGCCGACAAAGAAACCATCTCGTCCTGTTCCTCCCCCCAGAACTAAACCACCCTTCACAAATCCACCTGTGAGCTCCAGCCAGGTAGTAGGAGGATCAGCCAATCAGAGCACAGGGATGAAACCTCCTCCTCCTCCTCCTCCATCCCCGGCACCTCGCCCTGATGTGTCGCTGTACTCACCGCAGGGGGGAGCCGCTCTGGGGACTGACCTGGACTCCTGCTCCACCAGCAGCACCGAGGAGGAGGGAGAGACCAACCAGGAGCAAGATACAAACCACAGGTGTGGGCTCAGGTGAAGCTATTATATAAGCAAAGCAATAAAAATATGCCAACAAATATATATTTATGTTAATACAGTAGTTCTTCCAAAATGACCAGCATCAGGTATAAAACTTACTGTTTGTGACAAAAACCCAAAGTCTTGAACTGATTTTATTTTTTTATAACTTTCATTTAACAGTTTTTCAGTAGAGTAACATCTATTTGCAGTGACATCATCAACTTCCAAACATAAAAAACACCAATCTAAAGTTTTATCGTTGTGATATAAATGACTGTAGTTTGATTAGCTCGTCAAGTCAGCAGCTGTAGCTGTTTGTCACGCTCAAACTATGTTTTGTGAATCACTCTCGGCTACTACCACACCGAATCTTAGCTCAATAATTGTAAAACTGACGTAATTATGGCTTTTTATTTATTTATTTATTTATTGGTGTTTATTAACGTTGATGAGCTAAACTGGACTGACCTCAAAAGTTAATCATAAATGAGACATAATGTGTAATCACAAAGGTTGATCACTCTTCCTTGTTTTATGGCTTGAAACTACTTTGAGAGATAAAAAAAAAAATCATAAATTATTGATCAGATTTGTTCACTTTAATGCTCGATTCTTGCTCAGCTGCATTTAAATGTAAGTTTTAAAAATATACTGATTTTCATACTTTCACTGAAACTATGGCAAACTCACTGAACTATTTATGAAACTAAAGATTTGCATGTTTCAGCCATGAACTCACCTTTTTCTGACTTTATAGTTTTCACGTCTATATAATCTTTACATGTTTTATTAGACTTCAGCAGATTCTCGTCAGCCTCAAGAAAACTTCCACATTTGAGCTCAAGCTTCATGCACGTAGAAAAACAAGTTCCTCTTCATAAGATGCAATATCCTCTGACATCACTAACTATTTAAACGGTCAGTTTGTTTCATGCTGTTCCATGTAAAGTTACCTGGAAACTCCCAAATCATGCTGTAGTTTTAACAAACAATGGAGAGTTTCTTCTTTTTTTTTTTCCTTTTCAATAATGCAGAAATCTTTATTTTATTTTTATATTTTGTAAATAAAGCTAAGCGTGCAAAGAAAAGTGGTCCATTTCAAAGAAAATTAAAGTGATTAGTTCTGAAGACAAACCCATTAGAAAACTTTGATTTAAAGGTAAATGGAAAAGAAATACATGCTATTTTAGTTAGATGCTAGACAGTGTCTAAAGACTCATTTTAAATTAATTAATCAGGGCAAAAGGCCATATTTTTTATGTTTTTTGTTGTTTTGCACTCATTCTGACTCATTGTACCAGCACAGGTCTTATTTATTAGTTTGATTTTAATGCTTGGTATGGATGGACGTCTGAAGCCAGTTCTGTTGATCCAGTGGGACTTGTTTGTTTGAAAGATCTAGGTTTATTCATGCAGATTAGTGGTTACCAAAGTTGGGTTTAGAGCCCCTCTGAATGATCCTCGGGGATTCATTTTTAGTGATCTGAATTTATAACGAACAAAACATGTTAATCAGCTATTTTTTTTCACTACCGATTTGTAAAAGAACCTGGGAATTGAATTTTTGGTCTGATCAAGGCATGTTTTAAAGCACCTAAATGGTTTGATACATCAGATGATGCTTTGCTAACCCCAGTAAAGATTGTTGTCAGTGCTGAAAGGCCACCAATAATGATGTAGTAACAAACTAAGTCTTTTGACCGGTTATTAATAGTTCATTAATTAAAATAAATTAAAAAAACTCATGAATATTAATTAGCACATGCTTTTAACAACATTTGCTTCAAGTTTCAAGGCAACTGAACTGTTGATTCTTTGGTCATGTTCTGTGAACTTAAGGACCCCTATTGTAGAAAACAGTGTCAGTATATCAGCAAACTATGTTCCAGTTTCCAATTATTTTATGAGTTGTGTTAAATTTCAGACAAGTCCACCAACTTGGCACTGGTGGGAACATTTTGATGTTTGTTTCAACTGACAGAATGACTCAAATACATTAAAAAAAACCTGTTTCTATAATACAGTATTTTAAAAACCATAAAATAATTACGGTAAAGAGTTGTTTGTTTTTCTTCCAGGGGCCCTGCAGAGAGCCACAGTGGTAAATCAGCCGTCAGGAGGACCCCCACTGTCATGTTGGACCGAGCCCGGCATCGCCTATCCACCGTTCTGACCGGACTCATCTACCACGATGGCCGGCTCACCAAACGAATCGTAGAGCTGGCTCGGGACCCTATGAGCTACTTTGGTAACCTGGTGAGAACACAAAGGGCCTTAAGGTTCCTCTGCGCTGTCTCGTGGCAGGAGATGAGCAGCTTTTATGCTCCGTGTTCAGGTGAAAGACCACCGAGCGTTCACCTTGGAGACCATGTCGAAGCACTCGACCTCCACGGAGCTGCTGCAGGAGATCCGGCAGATGATGACGCAGCTGAAGCGGTACCTGCTGCAGAGTACAGAGATGCAAGTCATCCTAGAGCCACAGCATCAGTATGCACAGGACAAACTGGGTAACTTTTCTGTTAAATGGAACTAAGTTCACAGGAAACATCTCTGTCGCTTCCTTTTATGAGTTCATGTTGAAATACATCATGTTTCCTGCAGCTGAGGAAGAGAAACAGACCTTGATGAGGTCACTTTAGGTTTACAAATTTCCCAGAAGTGTTTAAAGTTCTCAAAGTGTGGCGTTCAAGCAGTTAGTCCAGATTAAATAGCATTAGTATGTTGCATTGTGGGAAATGTGTCCAAAATTATCAATAAATATTTGAGGGAATGCTAATTCAGCACTACAAGTTCCTGTTTAGAGGCGACCTTCTGCCAAATGCCTTTTTAAAAATCAAATTTCTTTTGTACAATTTGTAAAACAAAATGTTTGCCTCAATTGGAAGAAGCGTTTTGATGTTTAGTATATGTAACTTTTGTATTTTTTTAATTACATGTATTTAATTTGATTAGGAAAAGGTTTTTTTTTTCCAATAGAACACTGAGAACAATTCCATGAAAACGTTTTATATAAATATATTTTAGCAAACTAGTTTTATCAGCTTATCCTCATTTTAGCTTTTAGCCATGATTTTGCTAATTTAAGCTATTATTTACAGTTTTGCTTCTATTTTTGGTTTTGATATAGTTTGCAACATCTGGCTTTTAGCTAAACTTTTTTTTTTTTTAACTTTGGCTCTTACATACAATATTGATAATTTTACATTTCAGCTATGGTTTGACTCATTTTAGCTTTCAGCTGTGCAAATTAGAACTTTCAGTTACAGTTTTGCTACATTTTACTTTTAGTTACTGTTTTACTAATTTAGCTTTGAGCTACAAAATATCTGATCTCTTATTAACCAGAAAACAAGCAGAGAGCCCAGTCAGTTTTAAAGATTTTGAGCTAAAACTTGATGTATCGGTAGCTGAGAGTCAACCTCAGCATGCACTGCACTTCAGCTGGTAACGGATGAGAGCGATTGATAAATGAGTGTTGGGCACATCTTTGCAGAGAGCATCGTTGAAGCGGCTCTGTGTAAAAGTGTGCTGAAGCCTCTGAAGGAGCCGATCTACAAGAGTCTGGAAAAGCTGCACGCCAGCACTGGCAACATGGAGCAACTGGCACAGAACCAGGTGGGACTCCTCAACAGTTATGGGACCATATAACCAGAAGCTGGTGAAGATTCTCAGTCATCCAGGATATGATAAAATCAAAAAAAGTTCAATACAGAAAAGTGTTTAGCCTTTAAAAAGCCTCACTCCCAAATCTGCTTCTTTGAATTGAGAAAGCTCCTCGGATGAAGAGCGAAACGTCTTCTTACTACAAATAAAGTCCAGTTGTTTCTGTATTGAATTTTTTTTGATCATATAACCAGAAACACATAAAGAAAGGCAAATGTTAATCTAAAGCCGTGTGTGTGTGTGTCAGTCCATCGTCCTCGGCAGCACCACCACAGCCTTAGGAATAACCACCGCCGTCCCTGAGGCCCCCGCCATGGAGAAGATCAGCATCAAACTGAACAAACTTCATCAGGAGTACTCCCCACAGAAAAAAATTGAGCATCTGTTGAAGACCTGCAAGATCATCTATGACTCCATGGCCATCAGCTGTCCGGGTCAGAACCACTGTATTTATCACACAACACACTCATCCTAACATCCCTACGTGAAAAACAAAGATTTTAAAAAACATAAACAAATGTCATGAACCTTTAAGTGCTTGTGTGTTCAGGGCGGGCCCATGGCGCTGATGACTTCCTTCCTGTAATGATGTACGTCCTGGCTAGATCCAATCTGTCCACCCTGCAGCTGGATGTGGAGTACATGATGGAGCTGATGGACCCGTCGTTAACTCTTGGAGAAGGTATGAGCACAAACTGAGCCATGCAGCAACACGATACGATCTGAAACAATGTGTGCATCCTGTTTGTGTTCAGGCTCGTATTATCTGACCACCACCTACGGGGCGCTGGAGCACATCAAGATGTTCGACCAGCAGAGGTCTGCGACCCGGCAGCTGAGCAGGGAGGTTCAAGACTCCATCCACCGCTGGGAGAGGCGACGCACGCTCAACCAGGAGCGCGTGGCCCAGGGATCTGTTCGGGTACACACGCAAAATCAGAAATAAAACAACGTGTCCAAAAACCTTTCAAAGATTTTCCTTTACCTGGAGAACAAATGATCATTTCATCTGGCTAGAATATTTAGGCTAAGGTAGATAAGATGGAGAAGATCATCTACTGTAGTTTTGCACGTGATGGAGCCACAAGGGGCCGAAGGGTTGTAATGTTGCTTAGGATAGAGCCAAACTTTCCTGACATGACAAGAGTTTAATTTTCTGTATTAAAGGTTATATCTGCTGGAATGCACGTGTAGATTTTCAGACTTTTAAAACTGTAATATAATTATAAAGTCAGTAAAATGTAGTTTACTCTGTTTAGACTCTGGCCTGAATGTTTTGCTTCCATCTAGATGAAACAAAGTAAAAACAAGGCAGCAGGGTTGGGTGAGAAGCACCAGTCCAAGGCTCGACTGCACTGCGTGATGGCTGCTGTATTAAATTACGTCTAGAATAGAATAGAACAGAAACGAAACAGTCTTTATTGTCCCATGGATGGGAAATTCAAGTGTAACAGCAGCAACAGATAAAAAGATTCACACAAAAGTTCCTAAATGTCTAAAACTTTAATATTCTGTTCTGATTTCAGTCGAACACCAGCAAAAGCATTCAGTGACTTTAAATCCTGAATCACAGCCAATATAAACAAGTTAAAACTTTTCCTGATATCATTTTTGTTCATCTGTCTTTTGTAGGACTTCCTGACAGTGTTTTGTCCTGAGATCGGTGCCAACCCCAAAACTCTGGATGTGTTTCCCACAATGACCATCCAGCAGCTCTCTGAACAATGTGCTGCACGATTTGAACAAGGTAACGTTTTGTTTTGTACTTAAAAACTCAAATACAGTACTTAAAGAAAAGATAATAAAATTCACACTGAGATGATGCTACTGTACTTGATTTGCAACATTTAGCAGGCAATTGAGCTCAAAACACAACAAAATATAAGGTGTCCTTCTCCGTTTTCTCTCCCCCAGACTCCTACACGCTCAGTGTTTACATGGATGACGTTTACCAGCCTGTCACACCCACCGATTTAGCCCTCGGTGTGAAGAACAGCTGCCAACCAGGAGCCTACTGCTTCGTCTTCCATCCCGTCGGCCAAACAAACGTCCTGCCGGTCCGCACCTGCCCCGCTGTCCCGCCTCCGGCACCACCTGCGCCTCCACCTCCAGAAACCCTCCTCCCAGCCGACGCCGCTGTCTCTACAGAGCCGAGGGAGCCCGAGGAACTCGAGGAGGAGAGCCTGATCAACCTGTAGCAGCAGCATCGCCATGGCAACCGCATCACCGTACTGGGGATGCGTTTAAACCTCTCATCACACTTGGAAAAATCGATTCATCTGAAGCTGAAATAAATAAAAAGAATTGAGCTGAGTCTTTGACAAAAAGAGAGGGGTCAGGAACCCCAGCAAAGTTTCATACAATGTAAAAATACATGTTAACGTGCACATATATGATCATGTTTATACTCTACTTTGATACAATAATTTGAACTGTTGAAGTTTGTTTCATAGATAAATTACTGTTCAAATCAGCGGCTGAAAGAACCAAAACTTACTTTTCATGCATTGATCCTTATGCCATGTAAATAAACAACCTTTTACTAACTTGTACTTTTTTTTTTTGTTTGTTTGTTTTTGTTGAGGTTTTGGTAATTAACAATGAATCTAAAGTACAGTACAGAAAAATACAACAAATGAGAAATTCTATTCTATTCAAGCATTTTAGATAGTTACAAACTAAATCACTACAGAGATAAAAAATATTCTACAAAGCAAAGTTTGCAAAATTTAAATTCTAATCAAGTAAAAGTTAGAAGATTAACACAAAGGTTCATTTGAAACAGTGGATATCTGGTTAAATAAGTAACTGCACCATTAAACAACTAAAGGAAGTAGTGGTTTAATAATTTTATTGAAATTGTGTCATTTACGCCAAACAAAACATTTTGTTTTTTTAAGAAGTTTAAAGTCACTTGTGCTACAAAAAAAAAAAAAAGTACATGTAATTAAAAATAATACTTTTTAATATTATAACAAGTAAACGTTTGAAGGAACAGTGCAACAGTTTAAAAAGGTAAAAGTGAACGTTTTTAGAAATTATTTGCTCACTTTATGTCACAAATAAAAGCTAATTAAAGATGAGAAACAACAATCCCAGCATAACGTTAAATATATAATAATTAAAAAAACAATCTTTATTAAAAAAAAATTAAAAAAACACCTGGGGTGTAGATTTCAAATAGACGTGGTATAAAAATGGATCAGAGTTGCATCTTCGGCACAGACTTCAAATAAAGCTTTTAACTATGAAGCACGGTGATAGAAGTATCATGTGGTCTTTGTTGCTTAAAGACTATTATTTTGAAACTGCATGATGTTAAAAAGGCTTTGCTAAAACTGTAAAATTGTTTGGATCAGAAATAAACAGCTTGGGTTTGGAAGAGGAACACGAAAAAAGGACAGTTAATGCATCTAATTTTTGATTGATAAATATTAATACATATATTTACTGAGTTTACCTTTAAACAAATAATCTAAATATGACATATCAGCTACGATGTAAAAACAGCAGGAATTAAACAAGAGGTGTAAAAAGCAATAAAATTAATTTAACATATTACAACAACAGAATGTTTAGTTTTTGTGCACCAGCAAAACAATTAAAAACATGGAAGCAGTGTTCGTTAATTTTTTTTCATTTTACTAGGTTTTGTTGAACATTTCCTCTTGATTAGTGCTTTTTATACCAATCTGTTTGTACATATTTTTTTAAATATACTACCCCAAACAGAATTGACTTTAGTCTATTTTACTGATGATGTCAATAAATCACACAATTGAACCCTCATAAAACCTTTTGTTTTAAAGAACACATGCAATTTGGACATTTAGAAAACATTTAGGCAAAAAAAAAACCAACTTTAAATAAAATGTGAAATATGGAGATAGAGATTTTATACTGTATTATGGTTTGGAGTTGTTTTGCTGCACAATTTGGTCAACTCAGTATAGTAAAATCTACAATAAACACAATAAATAATTTAAGGTGCAGCAGAAGTGGACCACAAAAACTAAGATTGACCGAAAACTTTCTGATTTATTTATCAGGGATGAAAACAAACAGAGTTCTGGTTCAGTGGAAGCTCCTCTTGAGATGATGTGAAAACTCACTGAAGAGTGACAATAAAGACAAAGAACCATTTTTCATTAAAATCAAAGTGAACCTTTCCTGTTTTTGATCGGCTAGGATTCCCAAAATTATATATCCCTTTGTTGAATGGTGAAAAAAAAATAGACAATTTTAGTTACTTCCTTTAGTCATAAGTTTACATAAATACTTTGTATTTGGTGTCCTTGTCTTTAAACTGTAAGACAATCAAATAGGCCTGCCACAATAAACAATAAATTAAGTGATCGGATGATAAATTAAAATTATCAATCTCATTTTCATTTATCGGCTTTATCCTTTCATGTCTCTTTATTTCTACTGATGGATGACAAGGCTCAACTCTGCTGCTCTTCACTGACCATTCACTTTCAATTTTTTTTTCTCTTTTTTTTAAATCCATTTTAACCATCCAAAATCACGTTTTTTGATCGTTAAAATCAGCTAAACTGAGAAGCTAAGCTAACAAGCCGACCTCGGGGGGAAAAAACCCTCAGACTTCTGGGTTTACAGTACACAATGTTTTTTTTTTTTAAATGCATAGTATTGTACTGATATATAAACTTCTGACTTTGAAGAAAGTAAAAAATATATCTCGTTGACTGGGCATTTAAATTGAATGGTAACGGTTAAAGTGAACTGTACTAATATATCACCTTTCTATCTAATCAAGACACTCAAAGCACTTTACAACACAATCTGTGGCCTCATTTACTTCCACACACATTCGTACAACACTCTACTATTTCTCCACAAAGATCATCTGAATAAATCATTAGAGGCTAATCAGTGCTTCATACACTGATGGGACACACATTGGTGGCAATGAGAGGTTCAGTTTCTTGCCAAGAGACACTTGAGCATGCGACTCTGGTGGAATCGAACCCCCAACTCTCCAATTACAGGACTGCTCTAAGCTGCCCCAATTATTTAAACAATTCAGTAACCATTAAACAAATTAGAAATAAATTTGAGAATCCTGACCCAAAAAACAGGAGCTTGATGTTGTGTCGAATGGTGATAAAAAAAAAAATGTATATTGAAAATATATGTAAACATCTGTTTCAACTGTATAATCTGAGCTCCGAGGGTCTCTTTAATCTCTCATGTCAGTTTTAGCCACTTAAGTTTTAAAAATGTTTTGATACAACTTGTAGTCTTCATACAGCGACAGTTTGTCAGAGGCTCCCGTTCTAGTTTGCATTTCTGTCTGCCTGTTTGATGGAGAGGTGCTGTGTGTTGCCCCCACCCCTCTGCTCACATTACATTATTTTCACATTACTTCATTCTTGCACAGTTTATTTCCACAATCTCTTAAATAAAGTTTTAACTCTCACAGGTTCCACCGAGATGTCCAACAATTCGGGTCAAAAAAAAAAAAAAAAAGGAGACAGCTGTCACCCTCAAAGATCACGGATCCATTCAGCAACCATTTCGGCCACTTCTCGCCCCGCGTCCAGGACGAAGGCGTGGCGGAAACCTTTTTCACACAGTCTGAAGTCTCCGTGTGGGAAGTCCTGCTTGATGTTGTGGAAATAACTCACAGGGCACCAGTGATCCACGACTCCGTAATAAAATATGAGCTAAAAACATCAAAAGGCAGAGTTTACTTATGAAATTGAACACTGAATATGTTAAAGACGTGTCAAGAGTTAACTGATAATTACAGTATTGTAAGTAATTTTAAAACAAGTTTCTTACCTTGTCAAGGTTTTTCTTGATAGTTATGTTGTCTCTTTCCACAACTTTCTTCATTTCTTGACCCCCCATGTAGATAGAATTGGCTGCAAATGAAGAAAAAAAGGGCCTTCAAACAAAAGATCTTGTCATTAACCCCGACAATCGCCACCCTGATGTTCCCTGACCTGCACAGTCTCCACTGAGCAGCTCCACACAGGGTGGGATGACACACTGATCCAGAGACGAGATGTGGCCGAGCGTCAGTTTGACCACAAACGCTCGGAGGCTGGCCGGCAGCAGAGAGAAGAAGAAGACCGGCAGGTAGGCCAGGTAACGCATCTGACACAGCACAGGGGTCATGACCTTCCCCTGAGGACTCTGAGCCATCCGTTCGATGGTGGGAAACAGCATGACGGCCTTCAAGACCTGCTGCCAAAACAGTCCAGGAGAAACATCTCAAAACGTCAGGGGAGGAACAGGAACACGTCATCTACAGCCACGTGAATTTGATTTTCCGCTCGTTTTTCTGGATTTTCTCTGATTTATTTTAGACGCCTTTTCTCTTTGACATTTTAAACATTTATAAACTGTCATCATTTTGATATTTTTGGTTCTTTTATTGTTTTTGTTTTGTACCTTTTATACTTATAAAATTTAACTATTTATTAAAACAGTCATTTTACGCTACATCTAGCTACTGTTCTGCTAATTTTAGATTTTACATTGGCTTTTGTTACTATTTCCTTTAGCTAGTCTTTTTCTACTTTAGATTTTTTTTTTTTTTTACATGCCTTTGGCTACTTTTGGCCTTAGCCTTTTGCAACATTTGGCATCTAGCTAACTTTTAAATACTAGCAAGTAAATTAGCTACTTTTAACTTTTCTTTTTTGTACTTTTTACTTTAGCTAACCTTTTTGTATCTTTTAGCTCTTAGTAAGTCTTTTGTTCCATTTAGCTACCGTTATGCTACTTTTAGCATTTCTTTTATTCCCTGGTATTTTTTAGCCTTTATCTACTTTTAGCTAACATGTTACTTTTTAGCTTTAGTGTGCTTTTATCTCTACTTTTCCATTTATCAAACCTTTTACTGTTTTTAACTTTTAGCTACTATTTTTTTGAGTTCTCGTGGCTCAATGAGACTAACCTGGATAAATAAAGGATAAATGAAAAAAAAGAAAAAAAATGTTTTGCTACTTTTACCCAGTGTTCTGCTTCTTTTAGCTTTAGTAACACAACTTTCAGCTCCTTCAACAAATTTCATTCAGCTGTCTGTGTTTAAACTGCATTATCACAAAAAATATGATCTTTATTTTTATATTTAAATCTAAATTCTACAGAAATTTTTATAAGTTTTTTTTTAGGCTTATTTTTCTGAACTTTTGTAGACCAAACTTGATTTTGATTACTGCGTGCGAGTCGTAAAAGCTTCGACTTTGACCTTAAGTTCAGGGTTCCTCTTTATCATCTCCAGGATGATGTAACAACCGATGGAGTGGCCCACCAGAACCAAACCGGTTTCTCTGGGAACGCGTTCCCTGAGGAAAGCCAGCTTGTGCTCGATCTGTCCGTTCAGACCAAACACGTCGTCCCTCTCTACTGCTGAGGCGTCTGCCAAACAGAAAAAAATAAATTAATTAAAAAAATGTGCTGCTGAAAAAGTCAAAATAAAACCAGATAACTTTTTTTTTTCAAGAACTGAGCATTCGATGTTTCATTTAGACAAAGTGAAAGTAAAAATTCAGGTTTTTAGTCTGAAAACCTAAAAAATTAGAGGCCTTCCTTGAAAAAATGCACATCACGTGCTGTTTTTCCATGCAAGAGTTTTAAATGATGGAGGATTAGCCTTCCTTGTCAAACATTGAAAATGCTGTTTTACACAATCTCAAAACTTAGCCTTCAATGCATGAGTTAGGAACAACTCTCAACTACTACCACACCAAATTTCAGGTCAATGTCTGTAAAACTGATTGAGTTTTTGCCTTTTTTAAATTTTTGCTCCCAAGAAAGAGGTGGGCAATTAAAAAAAAAAAAAAAAAAAAGAAACAATTGCAAATGTCTGCGTGGTTAGTTTGTGTTGGAGAAGTGTATTAAAAGTAATAAAATAAAGCATGTGGCAAATCTGTAAAGCAGCTGGAATGATGTGTCTGTTCCTGCTCAGAACCCATGTCTGATCCATACCTTCCACCATGTCCATGGAGTAGGGCGGGGCACAATGTCCAGCATGGCTCACAGCCCACACTGGGTGCCCCGACGAACTGTGAAGCGTCTGCATGAAGGTTTTATAAAACCCAACTACACCGGGGTTCCCTGTGCAGGAAAAAAAAAAAAGACGATCAGTAACAATATACCCCCATAACAAGTGAAGAAAAAGTTTTCTTTCTACGTAATTGGACATCTTATTTATGAGCTTTGAGTTTTTTTTTGTTTTGTTTTGTTTTGTTTTGAACAAGCAGAAAAAAAAAAACTGCTGTCTACAAACAAATTCAGCAAATTTTGCAACATAAGTGCCTAAAAATACCTGTTCTTTTTTAAACCATACCTCAAAAGTAAGAAAGCTACATTAGTGACCAAAAGCTGTCTAAAAACAAAAACCTGATAAATTGAATGTGGATTCAAAAGTTTCAGTAACTCACCTGGGATGATAAGGAAAAGAAGCTTGTGTTCTGAAAACAAGCGACTGGGTCCACATGTAAGCAGCTCTGTGACGGCTCCACAGCAGTAGATAAACTCTGACTGTGGATCATTCTTCCTGTGGTCCATCTGATCTGCAGCGAGAGACAAACTGATCGTCAGTTAAAATCATTTTACAGCCCCAAAATCTCACCATAGACTAAATACACGAAAATACACTCAAGTACAACATTAGACCTCAGAAAAAAATGACTATTTTATGAATATATTCAGGATTTTAAGACAACATTGATAGTTAAAACTAATCTATTTTATTCAAACATTAGCGGTAGACTGATTATTTAGCCAATATTTGCCATGTATAAAATTGGGAGTAGGGCAAATTTAACAGATTACCAATGAGGAACACAGTGTAGTTTTATTAAGCTATCTATCAAACTGGATATTACTCTTTTATATAGGTACAAAATATTTCACAGTACTGTATAGGTACTGTAATTAAAAACAAGAAGCTACTGGTATATTTAAAGCTGAATTGACACAAAAATTAGGCAACAAAAACAGCTCATAAATAAAAAAAAAAATTAAAGAATAGTAGTTTTTATATTAAAATGTACACCCTACCCCCATTGTAAAGTAGCATTTTTGTTTGTTCAACAATTACAATAATACTATTTTTATAGTTTGTTGCTGTTTTGATATAGTAAAATATTCTACTTTGTTAGTTATACCGCTAACACACAAACATACACATAGGGAGAGAAAGAGAAGTCATGATCATCATAGCATGTGCATAAATTATATCAGCCACATGACAAACAACGTTCTCAACCCCTTGTTTATGGCAATATTTAATACAGTACGTAAACTCACTGTCTCAGCCTGAGTCCGCTGATTTTTCCAGTGAGCTTTTTACCTAAACCAGCCCTTAAGGTTCAATAGTTTACATTCGAGTTAACTGTCACAAACACAACACAGTTATTAAATCATCATAACTTGCCTTGTAAAAAAACAACACAAAAACAAAATTACGTGCGGTTAAAGAAAGTTAGGTTTTATCTAATGAGTGTAACAAAAACAGTTTACCTTTTATTATTGATTGAATAAGCAGTTTATCCTCTTAATAATCGATGTCACTTCTCCCTGGCTCCTGTTTGCAACCCACTGCCGGTTTGGTTCCTGATTGGTCAGTTTACCGGTAGTCTGTTGCTGCGTTCTCGTGCAAGCTAAGACTCGGATTTTTATACTTTCACAAAAATTAATAAAAGTATAACTCATATTTATCTAGTTTTTTTTTATAAATAAATGTCAGAAAACTAAGTTATTTGTTTATTTTTAGATGAAATAATTTTAACCAAATATTTCTCGTTAGTATCAAAACAACGCAACAGTAAGCCTCCAATATTTTTACTTATCGGAGGTGCCCTGAATGCAACGGAAGATCCACTTTCTTTTTCTTTGTACCAAAACGACACCCATCCAGCTCACGACACCACGATTGCCCCCTGTTGGTCAGTAAAATAAAACACGAGATTTGTTCAAGTAAAACAAATGACTTAAAAATAAAGAGAATTAAAATATTTGCAAAACTGAATTCTTTAATTTTATTTTTTACTTTAAGCACAACATTTATACAGTGTGATAGTTCTATTAATATGTAAATAAAGGTTATGAATACAGTACTGTACTATGATGGAAAATTAGGACTTTCTGACATGTCAGCAGAACTGTCATGTACACGTGTCTGATCACAGTGTGGGTCAGACTGACCTGTCTGCTGAGTCATACAGCTGGCGTCCTTATGTGTTTTACAGCCAGATAACTGCTACAAAAACCTTCTGTTCACATCTTAGAGCAAACATTTCATTGTTTGGAACCATTTTAATCACTGCGATTTTTTTACTTGACAATTCTTTGGATTAAATAGATTTTTTTTTTTATCTGCAAACCTTGGTCTTCCTGTATCTCTTATCATTCCTGCCATGACAAATACTGTACTGATTTAATCTTTGCTACACATCC
>JARVGV010000673.1:19574663-19587437 GCA_031762435.1 Hypsolebias longignatus
CCCCCCCCCCCCCCCCCCCCCCCCCCCCCCCCCCCCCCCCCCCCCCCCCCGGGGACAGTCCCTTTCAAAATAAAATGGAGCACAGATTTTTAGCAATCCAGTCCACAATTTCTCCCAAACAAATTATTAGTAAAACTAGATTTATGTAAAATTATTTCTGTTTGTGTGAAAACATTTTTGACATATTTCTATGAAACTATTTGTGAAGTTACACTGACACAGAAAAGTTGGATTTCTGTAGATACCTTGCAATAAAGTAACAAATTGTTATTTGAAATTTGCCGTTATGTGCAAACTTTTAACTTATCTTTACACTCCAAAATAAAAGATCACAACCTAGCATTTAATTAGACCGATGCTGCGATACTGTCCTGCAAATAATGGACAACAGTGTGACTTCATCTAGAGCTCAGATGGAATAAACTTCATGATTCTGTAGAAAACATTTAACAGTTTTTATTGTAAACTTTGAAAACAAACATGAAAAAGGTTGACCTGAACTTTATCAAACGGTGCAGTCTGAAAGAGTTTACTCCAGCATTTCTTCTGAAATGTGGGTCCACATTCAATGTAAACAAAGCATGAGTCATGTGACTAACTTACATTAAGCGGGCTGTCCGCTGTGTAACACATATAGATGTTTAGTTTACCGTTTCACCTATTATTTACTTTGTATTTTGCTAAACATGCAACAAAAACAATTTTTAACATCTGAATAATTCATGAATTATACCTCAACTCCAAATCTGGCTTGTTTTTAAAATCCTAAAAGTTTCCGCATAGCTGTATCAGTGCCAGAAATCAAGAAAGCTTGAACTAAGTTCTATAGCTGCTCAGAACCTACATATTGGAGTGAACGAGGAAGATGCTGAACAATCTGATCTTCATCACTCCGTCCATCCAGACTCGACTCACTGCAGTAAAACTAACATTTCCCTTTATACTATCATGAAACTCCAAGGATTTTCTGTTTTATCACCAACAAACAGTCACACTCGGCAGGTCATAACTGTATTATCTATTTTATCTTGACAAAAACATTGTTCACACCCGTTTAGCCAAAAGAGAGGTTTCACTGTCAGATCCGAGTCGGCCATTCGCTGAAGGATTTCCACTGGAAAGGTAAGGGAATCTCAACGTCCACCTTTTCTTTACCCACTCTGATGTACGGCGCCATGTTCTGAGACGCCTTTCTCATTAGATCCACACTTTCATTGAGTGCTTCGGAGAGATTTGACTGTAAAACGCTGATAAACTGCTGGGTGCCGCTGTTTACTCTCTCCATACTTAAAACGCCGTAAGCCTCGTGAAGCTTCAGTTTCAGGAGGGCTTTACAATCAGCTGCGTATTTCTGAGCTTTGTCTGTGGTCTGCTTTGAAGATCGAAGGATTTCAGAAAAAATGGCATCGACATGAGGAGAAAGCTTAGTGTTTTGAGCTTTCAGGTAGGTGAGGAGACTTTCAGTATTTTCAGCAATTAGCTGCAAGTCTGCTTTATGTCTCAAATAAGACCTTAGATGATAATTCGCTACGTTTATTTCAGCAGTAAGGTTGTCCATGAGCTCATGTCCATCAATAAGAACATCAGTTCCAGGTACGTTGAACTCGATGCTCCTTATGTATGCAGAAATCTTCTCCAAGAGTCTAAAAAACCACCGACTTGCCCCATCAAAGGCTTCTGATGCAGACTGATGAGCTTCCTGGATTATATCTACGATGGAAATCTCCCTCTCTGATCCAGGAAGTGTGAACCTTTTATTCTCCAAAAACTCAGTGACGGGCTCTAACAAGACTTCAATTCTGTTCTGGATGTTTCTAAAAGAAGTTGTAACCTCGAGGACCAGCGTATCTGAAAACTCCTGCAAGTCCATGGACATCATCAAGCTGTCAGAAACCTTTGTGTACATGTCTTTTCCCTGATCGGTGAAGGTTTGGATTAAATCCTGCAGCGTGGTAAACAAAACCGAAACCCCGCGATGAACTGACTCTATCAGGTTAGAAACGGCGTTCTTCAGTTTTACACCACCTCGGTTCAGATCGAATCCAAAGTGTGAGGTGTGATACTTGTTAATAAACTTCAGGAGAGCGTTAGTCATCTCAGGGATCCGGTTCTTTAAGCCCTCGATCACGTCACGGAAGAAGTCCCAGTTCCATGACGTCTGCAGGACCAGCTTGTTTGCGTTCCTCAGGGAGGCCTTTGCGGTAAAAGCGTTGGTATCTTTCTCAGGAGAGGACTGAAGATGAAAGAAAAAATATTTCAAAGACATGACGCTGATTTCGGTGCTGACATAAAATTTCAGAGGTTTTTGCTCCAAGACCTCATGTGCATCGTATAGGTCAGGAATTACATTCACATATTTAGGATTGGGTAAAAATTTTGCAAACCCAACACGTTCCACAGCAAGTCCAAAGTAAAACATTTGACAAGAAGAGAAAACTAACGCAAAGAAGAAAAATGGTCTCACCAGGTAACGGCCAAACAATTTCCCATGAAGCTGCGATGGAGATCTTCTCTGGAGATGCAGTCCGAGGAAACCAGCCGACGGAGACGACACAGACGCAGTGATGCCGTCTTTTCGGGACGCAAATCGAAAGTTCGCATCGGCAAATGTTCGACTGCTGACGTCAATATTCAGAGTGTGACGAGACTCCCTTTGAAAAAAATAAATTGTTGTAAGTGATGTTCTTTTGATGCACATTAGTTTGAACGGTGTTGAGAACTTTGGCCAAGAAGCAGAGAAGCAAAAGCAGACTCACTGGCTCACTGAGTCGCCTCGAGAGATTTGACGCTTAGTTCTGAAAAGTAAAAGAAAATGTAACTCGTTAGATTTTTGCTGCATCTTGATGTCTAAACCATCAAACTGTGGGGTCTACAGTCCAGTCATAATCAGAAAATGTTAATATACATATAATGCAAAATTAATATGTAAAGGTTTCTAAAACGTCATATGCTGTGAAGAGGCTGGAGCTGTTTTGTGGCAGCAGTAATCCACTTTGTTCTTGATCTCGCTCATGCTAGTCATTAGCTTATCAATCTCACCAGATCTCTCTGGGGTCGTTTGAAGAGCTATCTACAACAATTAACATTAACTGTTCATAACTCGTTTATAAAACATCATTTCACAGTGTCTGAATTATTCGTTATGATGCAAAATACAAATACAGGATGAACTCTTACCGAAGGGGCTGCGCCAACACATGCAGCCAATTTACACTGATGTCACTGTGGATCAACTTGCCCATCCCATTCAAATTAATTGTTCCATGATCATATCTAACCATTGCACTAGCTGAGGAAACATGAGGGGAAAATTAAATAATCATTTTAGACATTTTCAGCATAAAAATCAATGCAAATCAAATGGAGGCTGTCTTACCGGTGAGGTCGTATTTCAAAAAGACCATTGTTGAGGCACAGCTGGAGCTGAGTGACGTCAAAAGGTCAGTGCCCTCCCTATTTACTGAGGCAGTCGATGACACGTTATAAATATTGGAGGAAATGTTTAGAGAAGCACTGAGGCCCCCAAAAGTTGGGATGACCACACTTGACGGCAGATGTAGGGTGATTTCCGGGATTTCAACCTTTTGTTTTGGGACAACAATGGTTGGAAGTTGAAAATTTGAAATCTGACTCGTGAGGTCATCTAGGCTGATGGTGTAGCCGCCGATGGTGAACGATTTGGGGAGAGCAAAGGAGGACACTGCGATCTCATGTTCTGGAATCCTGACCAACATATTACCCTGAAGATACTCCATGCTGATGTCGTAACTCGGCACAGACATTACGGGCAAGCTGGGCAGCATGATGTCGAAAGCCTTGGTGGTGAACAGTTTAGGGATGTTAAGGTTCTTGGGATCAATCACAAATGGTTCTACATGCAAGTTGGTAAATGGGACACCAAAAGCCGGGACTGAGATCACAGGGGGAATGGTTAGATGATCCGGGACATTTACACTTTCGAATCTCATATCGATGTTCCGGACAGATTGAGGAATTTCTTTTACCCAAGATCCCAATGGAATTCTGATCTCTGGGACGTTAATCGTGACACCATTTTCAAATACTTTAGATGGTATTTGGAACTCGTAGTTATCGAAGCTCTTTGTGTACAAAAGACTGGAAGAGATGTTTAAGAATTGGAAGCTATTGATGTTTGTGACCTCGTCAAATTTGAGCACATCCCACAGGGTTCTTTGATAAACCGGGAGTTTGACTGTTTTCAAGAATGCCAGGTGACCCTCCACTGATTCAGTCAGTTTCACACCTGCTTCAGATTCATTGTTGAAAACCATTACATCACCAACATGAATGAAAGATGACAGCTGTTCCTTTCTGCTCCAGGTGAAGGACTGTTTCTCAGAGCTGAGAGCCAGGTTGATGCTCTGAACAAGCCTAGCGTGACCCAAACTAGTCAACTGACTCGCATCAGTGTCCAGTGATGTCTTGAAGCTTGTCAAAGGAACAAAATCTATTTCCCCCTTAACAATGTGGTTTCCACTTGTGTCAAAAGATTCCAAATTAACATTGTTGTTACTGGTGTAATCAAGTGCTGCAAAAACACGACGCAAGGAAGCATCAAGAGCTAGATCATTGGTCAGATCAAACGAGAAGAGTTTGTTGGGTAAGCTTCGTTTTTGTTTGTCCTGTCTATCTAGTTTTAAGTTCAAGGCTGTGCTGATGGTTGTACGCAGGTTATTGACACTGATGTAGAAATTTTTCTTATTTTCCAAATCTCCAACAAAATTTAAACTGCCCACTGTTATGTCAGACTTGCCTTGGGTAGAAGTATCCAGCAACAAAGAAGGGGAAAGCGCTTCCAGTTCCCAGTTCATGTCAATGTTTCCTTTGCCAACAGATGCAATCTGTGGAATATCAAACATGTACATAAAGGTTTTTTTAAATGATACATGTGGCTTCGTCTTTGAATTTCCTGTGAGCTCTTGATTGACTTCCATTTGGAGGAATGGTGAATTAATTTTCACAGTGTTGGTCACAGAAGCTTCCATGATTCTCTTGGTGAGGCTAAAAGAACATTCATGGTTGGCTTCTACATTATTATGCTCTAGAGACACTGAGGAAGCCAGTTTCAATCCCCTTGTATTTGTCATACTAGTGGTGCTATCAAGCTTCCCATTCAAAATGTCAAACACAGACACCGACAAAGCACCAAACCGAGCAACAATGTCTGACTGATTGTAAAGGCCTGCATTAGCATTAACAGTGATTATGGTGGATTTGAAGGAGAAGTCACAGGTTATGTTGCCCAAAGCTGGGATCACAATGCTGTCCTGAACAGCTGGTAGAGTAAAAGATGGCAGCTTTATTTCACTTAGAGTCTCTGGCACATGGATTACAGGGAATTTAGGAGATGGCAGTACAAGGATGTAAGATGGTACAAAGAAACCCAGTGCTGGAACTCTGAAGCTTGGTGTGCTGACCTCTTTGGGGACAAAATAACTAAAGGCTGGCATCTCTGCACTGAAAGCAGAGACTTGTATGTTAAGTATTGGTATTTTGTATCCAGGGACTCTGAAGATTCTTGGAGGCAGACTAGAAGTGTCAATTTTGTGTCTAATGTACTGTAACTTTGCCTCATTGTATGACTCCATTAGGTAGGTAACTACTTTGTGTCTGTATGCTTCAAACTGACTCTGAATGGTTTTGGCATTGTCACTGAATGAGTTGTAGAGTGGTTCGAGGTGCAATTTAAAGCTGTGCATGTCAGCGTTCTTGTGGTATTGAAGCTTTAGGTTCATGTCAAATGACTGTTGAGGGTTGAGAAGCAATGATTTCAGGCCAGCATCTTCCCACAGGGAAAAGTCTCTGACCTCAGGGGTTTCTATTTTGAGACAGGGTACTGTCATGTTTGGGATTGAAAGTGGAACTGTCAAAAAGTCCAAATTAGCTTCTCCATCAGCTAAAAACTGGGAGTACATGTCTTTTTCATTGTTTTCTGCTGTGAAGTTATGACTGTACTTGTACTGATTGAACCTTGCCAAAGCAAACCAAAATGCAAGTTGTTTCTCAGAGTTTAGTGCAGCACCATAATCATGCTGAAGATCTACCTTACCGGTAAGTTTTAGGGGTAGGAAGACTTTTGAGTTTACTTTGTTCTTAACATCAATGACAATCTCAAATGGATGGGCCTTGAACTCCAACAAATTGGACATGGTTCCAATCAGAACTCCCATGAATTCAGCATCATGAAAGACTGTCAGTGACACTTTCAAGTCCCCAACATGAACTTCTCCATTTAAAACTGTAACACTCTTCTTGACAGACGAAGACTCAACTTCACATTTAGCTTCTACAGTGATGTGACTTAAGATCACAGACTCGGCAGTCAGTGTTTGCCTTGATTTTAGGGTCTTACAGTCTGTTTCTCCTTCAAATCTTAGCTTTGCACTGTTGAAGTCAACATTAAACTCTAGCTTGCTTTTGTGCGTACCTTCATCAGAGAAGTTTTGAATCGACCACCGTCCATTACTATTTGTTTCACCCGTCACAGTAATGGCACCAGATGCCATTCTAGCTGCTATGCTTTGTTTGATTGATGCCTGACTTGATATTTCTTTTGACAGGATGACCAGGTTGTGGTTGTAGGTTGTGTCTATCACTGTATATATTCCACCCTTTAAGGAAAGAGCCACAGTATTGGTCAGATCAGCTGTGTACATTTGGGTTGTGGCCTTGGTGGTAGTCTTAGCAGAAGCCTCAGCGGAAGATCCAGTGAGTGTCAGAGAGCCTTCGTGGTCAACCGAGAAGGCCATATGTGTTGCCTTCATGGTTTCTGTGAACTGCAGCTTCTTCATTCTGGGAGCCTCCAGCCTAGCAGTGGCTTCAAATACATGCTCCAGGATCTCAAAGGGTGACTGTGCACGAGACGTAACTGTGGCTGTAAACTGTGGATTTTTCAAAGTAGAAGTTGAGTTCTCTATATTTGCTGTAGTTACAAGAGTATAGTGTGGGGAAGTAATGCTAAATTCTCCATGGAGTTTACCAAAAACTGGGATACAGATGTCACTGGGGATCTTGGGTAATTTAATGTCTGGAATGGTAAGCATCGTGATTTCAAAGTCTTCCAGTTTTGATTTGGGGATGCTCATCACAGGAAATCTGATCTCTGAAAGAATGATTTCTGGGAAGGTGAGGTCTGGCAGGTCAGATAGGTAGAGGACTTTCAGGTCACCAAAAATGTCCTCCGGATCAGGCACTTCGATCTCAAATGCTCGGATGTCATCTATGATTGCAACTATCTTAGCCTTGACCTCATTGAAGTCTATAGTGAAGGCAGGGATTGTGTATGTTCCAAGGATGGTGATTTCTGGAACTATTACTCGAACTGGAATGCTGATTTCCTGCAGTTTGTTAATGTTGACAGTGAACCCTGGTATTACAAGGTCAGTAAGAGGGACAGCAAATGTCGGGACTTCAATCTCAGCTCTTTTCAGTTGCTCCAGTATTTCATCTACAGCTTGCTTCACCTGGCTAAAGACCTCCTTGTCATAAGTCATATTTTTGATCCACTCCATCAGTCCACTCAGCTGTGCAGAAAAGAAAATAACCATATTTCTGTAGGATTCACTGGCTCTCTGAAGATAGATGTAAATTTCCTCCCTAATATCCATGTCAAGAATTCTTTGTCTCATGTCCTCAATAATATCCTGCACTTTCAGTTTCATGTCATTGTAAAAAGCAGTGTCAATCACATTTTTCAGTCTCTTTAAAGCATCAGCCACCTTAGTGTTTTTGAGTTCATCCAGATATGTGTAGATGGAAGTTTGGATCTCTCGTAAAAACTGTCTGAGAGCCTCTGTCTTTTTGACAATCTCATATTTTTCAATTTCTTCATTAACATAATTTGTTATCTCAACAATTTTCATGTTTGTCTTATCAACAAATTCATCATAGTCAAAGTCTTTCACCGTCTCAAGCATTGAAGAGATACGTTCATTAAGGTCGTTGATGCTTTTATTAAAGTCAGTTTCTCTGAGTGTGCTTGTCACACTGTACAGAAAGTCCATAATTTTATTATGAAGAATTTCAAATTTGATAGACTTTAGAGCCTCTCCAACTGACTGCACTGTTTCTTCAATTTTCCAGTGTTTTACAAGAATCACTACCTGATCCATTAAATCTTTGAAAATGTTGTTCAGCTCATATTTCACAATTATATCCCTGAAGTAGGAATATACTGCATTTAACTTGTTGGGGATTTCATACTCATCTATCCAGTTGACGATTACCTCGTTCATTGATTCCATCACTTTTGGTATTTCCAAAGCTGGAATTTGATATGCAAACTGCTCAATGAAAGAAGCCCATTCAATAGAGAGAAGGTAATTTTTTACACTTTCTAAGAAGTGAGCCATGTTGAAGTCCTCAATAAAATGTTTCAGCTCTGACAGTTTTTCTTTGATCATTTCCATGATTCCGTATTTAGAATCAAGCACTTGCAGAAATGCAGCACTGCTTTCTTCAAGCTTCTGCAGATCTATTTGTCCAATAACATCTTCAATGACATTTAGTGCTTTGACAAAGGATTTCTTAATTTCGTGTTTTTCGTTAAAAGCCTGAACATGATCTCCAATGTATGAAATTACACTTTCTATCTTATTAGTGAGATGCCCTTCTTTGATAAACTCCTCAACTTCAAAGATATAATTTCTAAATTTAGTGATTATGTCCATTATGTGTATTTCCAAATTTTGTTTAAGACTGCTTGTCGCATCCTCCAAGTCTTCCATTGTTATGGAAAACTCATTAATCAAATAGTCAAGTTTGTCTTTGACTTGAGTCACTTTGTTCTCCAAGTCCATTTTTCGCATAAAGTTCTTTACATGCATTGGTAGCTGATCTAAGCTAGCTCTGAAGTCAGCGATGAGCTGATTTATATTTAAACTCATTAAGAACTGTTGGAGGGATTCTAAGCCTTGTATAAGAATGTTTTTTAGCCTTTCAAAAGAAGCAGGGAAGCTTTCAATGAAAGGGATTTCAATTATGGAGCAGTCACTGTTCTTGTCGTACTTTAGAAAACCAGCCACACTAAACATTTGCATTTCTGGTCTTGATCTTTTATGTCTACTAAGGAAATCTGTCAGGAGTCCTCCTGAAAACTCAACACCAACCCTCTCATGATTATTGTAAGCCCTGACATCCTGCTCGTAAGCATGGTTGTTCAGTTTGGAGTTTACTTTCCAGTCCAGAGATTGGTCATTTGGAGTTAGGAGACCTTCAAATTTGTTGCCTAAACTCGTGGAGCATGCCCCCTTCCGAAGGCGATGAGTCGTTGATACTTGGCTGTCATGTGAGTATGCAAGAGCCAAGGGTGCAGCTTTAAGCAACAACTTGCTATAGAGTTGTCCAGCGTGCTTTCCGTATAGATTTATCTTTCCATCGCTGTTAACCAAAGCATCAATGCTCACGCTGAACGGCAGTGCTATGGTGCGCAGTGTGCCATCAAAACGCACAGGTTCAGAATTTATCTGCGCCTCACACTTTGCCGTCAAAGAAAATCCTGCAAACTCAAGCTCACAGTTTTTACTCAACTTTGCATCCATTATGTTTCCAGATGTGCTGTATTTCATTGACCCAGATAAATCCTTGTAGGCGAGTTCATAGGTATGTTCAATGTTGTGTTCTTCTCTGTAAGCTCCCCTCAAACTTCCACTGAGGTCCAACTTTACTGGCTCAAGCTTCCCAAGACTTTCTTTATTCAACCTGAGGTCATAAAATTTGAGGTCACTAGTTACGTTGAACCCCAAAACAAATGGCTTTACATCAACCTTTGTGTTTTGTCTGTAGTAAACATCTTCACAGGTAGAGGTGTCCGTCTTGGAGCGGAGGGTGATTGTCCACAAAGTGAGGGTCAGTGTATAGCTGTTTTCAGTTTTCATCTGTCTCAGTGTTCCCTTTGTGTTTCCAGAAAACGTCAGAGCTCTTCTGTTCAGTATGACATTCATGTTGTTTGTTGTGGATGCGTCGTATGCATGGCCCTTAAAAACACCATCCAAAGAGACCTCAGAAGATGTGATTTTACCCTCAATATTCAGCTCTCCTCTACCATCCTCAGCCATCGCTTTGGTAGTTGAAGAAAAGGAAGCTCCGTTAAAATCGATAACACCATTAAAGATATTCTCCATGGTCACAGGGCTGCACTGAATGCTATTCATTCCACCAAAGATCACACCACCTTTTCCAACTCTTACAGAAGCTTTATGTAATCCACGGCCCACGTCAAAGATGAGGGAACCCTCAGAGTTCACCTCAAGCTCGTTTGAATTAAGAGATCCAGTTATGAGTGAGTAAACTCTGCTCGTGTCATCATCAACCTGTGATTCAATTCTGAAGACGGACATATCGTTTGATATACCGAGCTCAACTTGGTTGTTGAGGAATTTTCCCATTGCGGAGCCAACGGCTTTGCACTTCAGGGTCAGTTGTGTGTCTTTATACTTGAGCTCTGCCATGTGCTTGAAAATATCCTTCTGGGCACTGGTTTTGGAGATGATGTTTAACTCAGAGTTTGCATAAACGCCTTGGATCATGTTCTGAAACTGGATGACGGGTGACTCAAAGCGTAAGGTGGACTCTCCTCTTCCTTCTCGGTCCAGTGGACGGAGGTTGTAGCTGTGTGTGTAGGAGGCGGTGGTGTTGAATGAACCTAGTTTTAGTAGTCCATCTACAGTCCCATCTCCTAAGACTTCATCAGAATCCAGAGTGGAAGTTGACTGAGCAGAATAATAGAGAAAAGCATGAAGACCTAATATACTGGAGGCCTCCATCTTGTAATTGGCTTTTGCATTAAGTTTGTTTGCCACCCTTAATGTTTCTAAGACACTGACGCTTGTGTCAATGAGGATGTGGCTAAAAGAACTATTAAAAATATATTTAAGATGGTCATCAGCTGTCCCTGACATCATCCCAGCCCCTAGACAGAGAAAGGAAAAATGAAAGTGCTATTTCTCAAATTGCCTACTCCAGATTTCATCTTTTCAAACAGAATTATAAGTAACCAAAAATAAAAGTATTATTAGAACATGTTTAGGTTGTTTACCTTCAACTTTGTATGACAGCAGGCTTAAAGGTGACTGAGCCATGGCCTTGTACAGCACAACATAATTGGGAACATCAACTGTGTTGTTGCCGCCAGAGATTGAGCCTTCCCAATTATAGAAGTTGCTGTGGATCTTGGTCGATGCTTCAGCCAGACCAAGAAGTGGAACAGTGATGTCCACAGATGGTGGTACAGTGAATGTTGGTAGCACATACTTCTTTGCTGGGATATTCAACCCTATCTGTGGAAAATCTATGATGGGAACAGATAAAATCTTTGGAAAGTTCAGTTCTTCTGACTTTTTGCCTCCAAGTGGGAGAGGAAGGTGGAAGATCATCTTATCCTTGTTGAACTGGTATCGAAACAAACTGTTACTGTTGGGGTAAAAAATTTAACATGAGACGTTGTCAAATTGTTTAAGCTCTGTCATATTTTGATGCATTTTACTTTTGCCTAAGCTCTGTTTTAAAAACTTACGATTGCAAAAACAGTCTTTCAGGCAGAGGTGGCAAAGTGAGGTCCGAGCGGCTTCGCTTACTGCGAAGGTTTGCAAGAGACGGGAACCGTGCAGTCAGTTTGTCCAGCCAAATATCACCTGCCTACAGAGAGACAACAACAATTTAAAATGCAATTAAATCTGTCCTGAAGCTACAGCTGTTATCATGTGCACACAGAGATGGATTTTAGTGTACTGTATATTTTCCAGATGGCTCAAACAAATGGGAGATTGTCAAGTAATTTGATCAGTGTTTAATATTTCAAAAGTATTCAAATTTTGCTAGAAGTTGAATTATCCCTATAGACGCAATCCCAATAAGTCAATCTTAACATTTTGTCTGGTTGGAGGGACTCCCTCAAATTGAGGAAACAAAATGTTGAAAGAAATTATGACAATATTGATTTGACCTCAATTGCTTTGGTGACGATGTGACGCAGTTTCATGTCCGTCTTCGTCACTCTTTGGTCCAAAAAATCATCAAGGAGTTGTTGTATCTGCCTGTAATGATCCTCTGCATTGGGCATCATTTCTTTTATCTCTGCGTTCATGTCTGTTTTCAGTTCCAGCTCCAACTTGTCATTATCTGTGAAGAAAAATCCATCCTCAAATACAAAAGTCATTTATCTTCTGCACTGATAATACCACTGAAAGTTACCTTGTTTCAAAGAGGCTCTCTGTTGGTACAAAGTCTCCGGGAGGTGGACGACTGTCTCCAAGTCCAGCTTCACGTTCTCGTCATTCTGCAGGACTGCAGTGATGGATGCTTCACTTTTCAGAAAAGGAATGTCCATCTGGAGCTGCAGCATGGCCTCTTTCATCATGTCATGTCTAATATGAAAACAATAGTAGGTTTACACTACAGACCCTGCCTGGTCTGTTTAATCACTCCAGGACCTTTCATGAGTTACCTTGCTCGTCCCACTAGACTCAGCTGTGGGATGTTCTTGTTGGTGATATCGATGGTGAAGCCTCGTGACTTCTTTCCGCTGTGGTCACTGTCGGTTAAAGCCATGTTTATACTTGCCTCCACATCATAATCAGGAATTATAATCTCAGAGGAGATTAGATTTTTGTTGCGATTGTATTTCAGAGCTGCCAAGACCTCCATTGATTCTTCCTCTGAAATACCAGAAACAATTCTCAGCAGTTACATCACATCTTAATGACTTTTTAAACCTGATAGATTACAGTATATATATATATATATACACACACCTCT
>JARVGV010000673.1:19597491-19608192 GCA_031762435.1 Hypsolebias longignatus
CAGTTAGCTAACAACATACTCTAAAAAAAAACGAAAAAAATTATACAATGCTGCATAAAAAAGGCAACGACCGGCGCGATGACGTCACTGGGGGCAGCGCCGTAAGTACGGAGCGCCGTAAGTCGAAGGCGCCATAAGTCGGGGACCACCTGGTATATATATACTGTAAATACATATATATATATATGAGCGAGTTCTGTGTCCCTGATGCTAACAGGCTCCTATTTACCAGAAGCCATATTCTTGGTCTCAAGGCTAATGTCCACTCCATGACTACAACTCACAAAGTCTAGGTTCTTTGCTTGAACAATGGTAGAACCGGTTATAAGGCATATGTGATTGGCAACATGAAGATTAATGATTTCTCTTCCTCCCAGTCTGACAGAGAAATAATTTTCTTCCAGTGTCTCAGATGTAATATGTTCCAAGTATATATTACACAATGTTGGCAGGAATAAGCTTTGGTGCACCAGCTGGAGTTGGAAAACACTAACTGAAGTTGTTGAATCTTTATTGCCAACCTAATACTAAAATGTAAAACTAACAAAAAGCACAGATCCTGACAAACTTTGTCAATACTTTTTACGTTTGGTATTAATGTGCAACTTAATCGCAGCTATGGCTGTGAAAGGGAACAAGTCACCCTGAAATACAGTAAAATATCCTCAAAGCTGAAACAGTCTGGTGCTTTAAAGACAAGTTTCATCATCACGTGAACCCCATTTAGCACTGACTTCTCCATGCTGGCTCTGAAGGCGTCTGAGTCAGGCACCGGCTTGTAGACCGGCTGACCCTCAGGGTCCATGAAGGACACTTCACTGAGAGTGCAGCCTCTGGTGTGCATGATGAATTTGCACATCTGGGGGACTTCGATCTCTACCTGCAGATAAATGACAGCAGATGCACAGTCAGGGGGGCTCTGATAAGAGTTGTGCTCAAAGTGGGACACAGAAATAGGTTTTTGTGTTGTTACCTGGCAAGAGACTTTTGGTCCGTTCTGTAGGTTGGCCGCGCCCACAACCCCATTCCGACTCCCAGCTGTGTACTGATACATGTATTTCTTGTGAAGCTTAAATCTGGATGCCACTGCAAACGCATAAAATCACAAGTTTTAATATGTTACATCCTGATAAGAAACTTCAGTATCATGCTTTTCTCTTGCATCAGAACTCTAAAGGCAGATTTCCACCTTTGAACTCCTCCGTGGACAAAAACTGGAGTTTGAAGCAGGCAAAAGAAGCTTTTTTTAAAAACTAGAAACAGCTGCTGCTGCAGCAAAACAGCTCATCAGTTCAGAGAGCAGCATCGACCCGCCAGCAGGTCAATGTGTCTGTTTGCACCAACAACCCCGTTACAGAAAAGGATTTCAGTTTTAAAAAAATGTGTTTTACAGAAAAGCAACAGTTTGGGTGTAATCTGCCCAACAAGCTCATTATCCAACATTTAACTCAAAGGTAACAGATGTGCAGATGGAAACTTACACTGGCATGATGATGTTTCTTTGTGATCCTCTGCAATAAAGAACAGGTTTAGTTATAAACATAAATTAAAGTGTAAATGTGTTTTTTATGTATTATATTTGATTGGTTTAGTTTCTGTTAAATAAATAATTCAGTTTAAGAACTTGTGTTTTTTTATTTGAACTTACATAAGTTTTAAAGCTTGGCACAGTCTAGTTATGTTTGATTATGTCTTGTTACATAAAAAGGTAATTAAAGGCCCAGCATTCTTTGAAGAAATTCATATTACCCACTACATTTCTTCAAGTTCTCTGAGTGTCTGTTGTTAAAGACCCTCAGCTACTTCCATGCTAAATTTTAGCACATTTGCACATCTGACCGACCTTTAGCCGTTTTTGTGTTTTCTGCATTTGCTAAAATGGTGATTACTTCTAAAGTTAATCATTGTAGATGCACATGATTACTTTCTGAGATCAGTGGCTCAAAAAATATTTTCCTAACACTGCAGACAAACAAATACACTATCGCTGCTTACTTTCATTACTTTCAACTGCTAATCTTAATAAGTTCTGAGACGACATATGTTACAAAATGTAAACAAAGTTCAGGAATGTTTTAAAGACATTTACAATACCTAACAGGATGTGCAGTCATTTTTTGAAACAATAAAACATCAGACATAAATGTGCTCTACATACATTTTTATTACAACCAAGAGCTTTTACTTGTGGCATGAATGAAGACAGTTTGATTCAGACTGGATCGGCAAGCAAAATTTAAATTACAAAAAAGCACAGATTAAGAAATGATAAAAATCTATATTTGTCTTCATATTGTTTTCTTTAATCCCCCCTTCATGTGTCTTTGTCTGATCAGTGCTCATTAGGGCTATTAGTAACACTTTTGTTACTATTAGTCAAATTGCTGATAAATTTTATTTTCCAATTTACAAACAAACCTCTCAAAAACTGTATAAATTCAGACTTACGTGCCGCAGCACAACAGCTCAGCAGCAGCAACAGACACAGCTTGTTGTAACCCATGATGGACTCTTCAGCCCCCACAGGGATGAATACAACTAAAACCTCTCCGATCTTTTATAAAGTCATGCTGAATGGCAGTGACATCCCACAGGTCAAAGTTCAACATATGCCTTGAACTGGAGGTTCTTGTTGGGAAAGTGGCTGAAAGGTGAGGATTCCTGTTTGTATTCAGGGGGAAACACCCACGTTTTAGGATATTATTTTTAACTGTTTTTTTTTTTTTTTTTTTTTACTAAGTGATTCTGTTTATTTATTTTTATCTTTTAGATTAAAAACCTTAGCAGGAATCATTAAAATGTGAAGAAATCGTGAGCTGTGCCCAGTCTTCAGAGAAAAGCAGCACTTGAGCAGTGTTTTATACCAATTAAGAAAATCACAAACGTGAAGTATTTATTGTTCTGGTTTAATTCCCTTCCCTTGTTTGCCTCAGTTTTTCCTGATTAAATAAAACCCCAGGGAATCTGAGAAAACAAAGTAAAAAAAAAAGGTTCAATACAGAAACCAGCATGAGAAAACAAAGGTTAAAGGTTGTTCACAGCCACACAACAGCTGGGATCAATACTATTAAAAACAGAATTTTTTTCTTGTTTGGACAAAAGACCGTGGAATCAATAAAAAGACTTATTTAGGAGATGTTCTACAGCCATCACAGAAATCATCTTTTTCTACACATTAAGCAAACTTGTTGCAGGGACATAAAAAAAAAAAAAAAAAAGCAAATAAAACTATACAAACAAGAATTGAAATACATTCTTTGAATTGTACTGTATTTGTTTTTCTTTCTGGACCTAGACCAGCTTTTACTGTTTGTTTTGGCCAAAGGAGACAAGTCTTTGGACCGAATCCCCAAAAAATTCCTTGTGAAACTTCAAATGAAAGCTATGAAGAATCTCAGACATGTTCAAATCATGTGTATTTAAAGACCCTCTGTAGATGTTTATATTTATTAAAATGCATATGTTAAAAAGTAACAATTAAAAATTCTCATGTCTACGGTTATCAAAAATATAAGGCTATTAAATAAATCATAAAATAAAGTATAAAGCAAGCAGTACAGTTGTATAAATACTGTATAATGCTGATTAGATGAAAATGTAAATAAAACTATTTATCTGAAGCTGTTAAAAATAATGTTTAAATTTAGAACATTCATGTATTTACAAGTGTGATTATGATTATTTGAACATAAAATGTTTTGGTTTTAGACACTTCCATACAGTTTCACTTTGCGACTCGGTTTGAACAAAACGAGTTTAATTATGAAGGCTAACCGGAAGTGACTTGATCCAGTCGCTTCGGGGCGCGTTTTCCGGCAAAACACCAGGTTTCACGGTCACACAACATTAAAAACAACTTCACAGGAACTAAAACCAGCAAAAAATGATCGTGATCGGATGCTACTAGTTAGAAAAATACGAACCTGCCAGTTTTATAGTTAATAAGGACACTACTTAAGTTAGCGGTTTGAATAAATTATTTTTGTGTTTTTAAAAAAAACTTTAATTTTGAAGGCTGACCGGAAGTCAGACGTTTCAGTTGCTCCGGGGTGCATTTTTCGGTATAACGTTTACAGTTCGGACTGACGCTGCTCGACATTGACAAAGGACATTAAAAGCAACCCTTTTGAAGGAATTACAAACATAAACAATCGGTAAATAGTTGTAAATGATTTCATAAAGGTGTTAGTTCGCAAACCGACAGCTGTGAGAGGTTAAATCCTGTTACTAAACACCGGCTCCAGTTAGTTTCTAGCTAACATTTTCCTTCCTGTTAACGGTGTCGTGTTTTGTAAACAAAACAAATCTTTTAGTCTTGGACTTTGAAATTAACATATTTTATTTGTAAAATAATGTACAAATGTGAAATTTGTATCCAAGATAATTGTTGACATCGTATGAACCCAGCCTTAAATGAACATTAACATTATTCACTTTACTATAATAATAAGAACTTTGTCTGTAGGCTACATGTTTGTTTTTTCTTTTTCACTCTGAATTGCTTTATTTAGGTCCATTTCTTCAGTTTTTACCTTCAGCTGATTTTTATTTCCAATATGTTTTTTTAAATGAGCATGTTAAAAGAAGAAACTATCTATAATCTTCTGATCCTCCAGGTAAATAAGCCCCACCTTTCTGTGCAGTCTCCATTTTACCTGACAATGTTCTTTCATTGTCATTTATAACATGTTCATTATGCTTATTAAATACCTTAAATATGTTGCAATTATTTTTTAAATATCTGTGAGGAAATTCAAGCTTATTTTACACATTTTATGATTTGTTTTGAGGAAGTTAACCATGTCACATGATGTAAAACATATAATAACGTGTTCTTATTGATATATTCTTGTGTTTTATTGTCATCGATGAAGCATGCTGTCTGCTGGGAGAGTTGCCAGGTGCTCTCTGGAAATTTTTAAGAGCATCTCCAGTTCTTCCAGACACAAAGGTAAAGCACAAATCTTCACATTTAATAATCCACCCCTCCCCCCCCATTAAAAAAAAAAAAATTTTTAAACACAAAATGTGAAGTAAACTTTTCAGAGATTACTTTCCTTTGGACAAAATGGGAGGTTTTTCTTTAATTTTTTTCTGAACCGTTTTTCAATCATTAAATGTCCGTCCGTCCGTCCGTCCGTCCGTCCGTCCGTCCGTCCGTCCGTCCGTCCGTCCGTCCGTCCAGTGTCTTTACCTGCTTTTTCCTTTTTGGGTTGCGAGAGTCGCTGGTGCCCATGTTCAGGCAGCAATCACAATGCGAGAGGTGGGGGGACACCCTGGACAGGTCGCATGTCCATCACAGGGACACAGAGACAAACGAGACAAACAACCATTCACTCTCTCACTCTCATCTAGGGACAATTTAGAGTTACCAATCAGCCTAACATGCATGTTTTTGGTCTGTTGGAAGAAACCGGAGAAAACCCACGCATGCACGGAGAGAACATGCAAACTCAACCCAGAAAGGCCCCCGGACCTGGATTTGAACCAGGGCAACTGCTCACTGAGAGGCAGCAGCTCTACCAACTGCACCACCGTGTTGCCATAATTAAATATATAAAATAGAATTAAAACAGTTTTATAGAAAATGTTGCCTGTTTTGTTTCAGCTGAAGAGATTTTATATTTATATAGTTTTATATAATATTACTTTGCTTCAGACATATAGGAATAGTGTGATTTAAATAGTTAAAATGTGTATTTCAGCGTAAACTACATAAGATGTTGGGACTTTAAGTTCTTGAGTTCCACTTGTCAGTTTTAAAACGTATGTCGACAAAACAAAAATATTTGTTGTTAAATGTAAAATTATGCCTCTGCCTTCCATTTATCATCACTTTTCAAGACTTTGAGATGGAATCAGCCTGTCAAAATTTACCTGAATTACCAAACATTAGGGGAAACCACCAGAAAGGAACCCAGGGTTTGAATTATAAGTTAGAGAGACCAGACTGAGATGGTTTTGACATGTCCAGAGGAGGGACAGTGGGTATATTGGTAGAAGGATGTTAGAAATGCAGTTGCCGGGAAAAAGTCAAAGAGGAGACATGGATGCAATTAGAGAGGACATGGAGGTTGGACTGAGGACAGAGTGAGATGGAGGAGGATGACTCCCTATGAAGACACCTGAAGAGGGAAAAGCCACAAGAATAATTATTAGTGGGGTTTTCTGTGTTTTATGTGACTTCAAAAATTAAACAAAGTGAAGAGTTAACCCCACAAACCACTCTGAGAACCAATTATCAAGGTTTAATTTGGTGTGGGAGTTGAGTTTGCCAGAATAAATTTACAAAAATAAACAAGAAGTCATTCAATTAAAAGGCCCAACATTCCTCGAAGGAACGCGTCTCGCTATGCTTAAAATTGTAAAATAAACTGAAAAAGGATCATTAAAATTGGAGCTCTGCTCCATTGTTTTTTATTTTTATTGTTTTTAACCATATGTCCATGGTTTACTGAGAGAGTAATCCTTTCTGTTAATGTTTAGTTTTTTACCCAATCTTGGTACGTTCAGTTTTTCAAAAATTAACCACGTTAACCGCACTGAAACGGCATGCAGACCAGCTTTACCTCTGTAAAGACGACAGTCTTTAAGAGGGCAAAAGGACTTTTATCGTCTTCCTTTCAATTTTCTGTAGCTCCTCTAGAGAAGTGGAATTGGCACCAACCTCTATGTGAAACGACTGTTCTTTAAACTAAAAATACCAGCTGATATAATTAATTATATTTACGCAGAAAGGTGTGTTTGAACATGCAGCACGCAGGTGATTTAAACGTTCTCTGTCCTGTTGAACTGAGGCTGCGAATCAGACAGAACGATCCAAGAGTCAGAACTACGACCGGATTAGCACATGGTAAGTTCTGTTTCGCCTCCTGCAGTTCTGTCTGCGACCCGTCGGACTTTATTCTTGCAAGTGTTTGAATCTAACCTTTGCCCCTGGAGAAACTAAATACCAAAGCTTGATTTATTCCTGCGCCTACTGTCTAATTGTGGACATTTTTCTGCAAAAAAATTTGAGATTTAATTTTCCTTAAAGTAGCACATAAAGGAATAATCAAAAACATAAAACAGGACTGCTGCTTTTTTGTAAACAGCTTTGATTCTAATTTAATTTAAGAGCTCATTTGTTTGCATACAGTACTTTCATTTTATTTTATTTCTCTAACTGACCAGTTTTACTAAAAATGGTTATTGAAATATGGCAGAGTTACTAATTCTTCTGTGATCTGTACTCTTTTTACTGTAATAATCATAATTTAGACTAAAGTACCTTTCTTTAGTTTGTGATAAACTAATCAGCACAATGTAATTGCCCTAAATAAACAAAAAGTCCAACTATGAGACAAATGTTTAAAAAAAAAAAAAAAAAAAAAGCTAAAAAGTGGCATAAATTTCTTAAAAGCAGATAAAGAAAATCTTCCTCCTGAGATTTGAAGTAGCTGAAAGGAGCAGAAACATTATTTAAATAAATATTTTTTGTTTAATTTTTATAATTTTTGCATGAATTGTGTGTTTGATTATTCAGGATACCAGCAGGCGAATGTCGTCATCCTGCCGAGTCATCTGGCCAATGACTTCGAAGCATTTTGCCGCAGTAACTCCGCCCCCTTACCGCTCCTTTACCGCAGCCAATCAGGAGAGACTTCTTGTGACTCTCTGGCTGCAAACGCTGACATCAGGTATCTCCAATTTATAAAATTCAGACTTCAACTACAGAAAATTAATTTGCTGCTAAAATGGTAACAGTTTATTTGAAATTGTTGAAAAAGCTAAAAATGAGTTGTTCTAGCTAAAGAAGCAGAACGCTAGCTAAAAGTTTTAAAAGCTTTGCTAAAAGTATCAAAAAGCTAACTAGAAGTAAAACGTAATAAATTGCTAACTAAAACAAAAGTAGTTAAAAGCTAACAATGTAAATGGCACGCTAAAGGTAGCAAAAGCTAGCTAGGGGCTAAAACTAGCTAAATACCAGCTAAAAGATGCAAATTGCAAAAGTTTGACTAAAAGTTAAGAGAAAAAAACGTAAACGCTAAAAGTAGCAAAAGACCAGCTAAAAGCTAGGACTAGCAGATCAAAGCTAAAATTTGGAAGTAACAAGAGCCTACCTAAACGCTAAACGTATGAAAGGCTAACTAGAAGCTGTAAGTAATAAACAAATTAGCTAAAAGTAGCTAAATACCATCTTAAGCTTAAAGTGGTAAAGGTTTGGCTAACAGCTAAAAGAAGCAAAAGACTATTTAAAAAAGCTCAAAATTGTTGAACAGTAGCCATAAGCTAAAAGGAGCTATAAAAGCAGGAACTAGCTATCAAAAAGTAGCAAAATGTTAGCCAAAAGCTAAAATTAGCGGCTAAAAGCTAAGTGGAGAAAAAGGCTTGCCAGAAGCTAAAAGAATAAAAGTTTGGCTAAAAGTAGCATAATAAATATTTTTCAGATATACAGTATTTGACTTTCTCCTTGTAGCCCACCCACGTTAATTTTTTTATGTTAATGGTTTTGGAGGTTCAGATTCTTTCTAAACATGAAACTTCATAAATGTTCACATCATAATTTTTAGCAAGTTAATTAGAACTTACTGTAGATATTTTGTCCAAAACATGGTTCCATTTTTACGTTTTCCATTATAAAAATATACAAAACAAAACACAACACCCGCCTTAAATGGTTTTGCGTGATACGTCTTAAACCAGAGTTTCTGCTTCCTTACACATTCATAGTGTTCGTGCATATTTTTCATATCTCACCTTTTTACTCTGTGCTGTATAAAGTCAGTGTGTGTATTTTTTTTGTCTGAAGGACTGACATCTCTCAGTACTGCGTGTACGAGGAGGGTCGTTTGGTGAGGACAGTCTCCAGCCTGCAGAGGTGAGTTAACAGACACAGGCAGATTGAACACCTGTGTATGTGTAAGATGTGAATTTATTTTTGTGTTTGCAGGACGGGGTCAGGGGTCGCATCACTGTCGGGTATGGTCAGTTTCTATCTCGGCTGCAGCTTTGGATTTGAAGGCAAACTGAGGGAAGTTGGCGTCCCCGTGAGGAACGTAGAGCAAGGCAGAAACATCAGCATGTACAGGGTACGAGGGGAATTATTTATAAACCTAAAACCTCCTAAAACATAAAAATTGAAAGAGAAAGCACTTATTTAAAAATATATATATTTTATGGAGGTGAAATCTCCAGTTTAAAACAAGTTTTATTTTAAAACATAAAATAAAAATCGGATTTCAGAAAGACTTGATGTTTCTTGTGTTCGCAAGGTCGCAGCCGGTTCAACTCCCGGTACCGACAACATCAAAATGTGGATGGGAAAGATGAGACCCCCACACATGCCTCCACCCTCATTTGCTCCAGTCTGGACCCTTGAGCAAGGCCCTTAACCCCCACCGTCTGCTCCCCCAGACAACCTAGATGCAGCTGTGCTCCACACACACAGAGGACTGTGGTAGCTCAGTGGTTGCATCAGAAAGGGCATCCTGCATAAAAACAATTGCAAAGTCTTCATGTGACAGTTTTCTGTGGTGACCCTTGAAGAAGGGAGCAGTCGATAAAAATAAAAATAAATTTAGGGTTACTTGGTACTTCAGTAAAGGCTTGGACAGACTCGGGCGGACCGAGGTCCACGCAGAAACTGTGCACACTGTTGGCAGACGGTTGAGACTTCATACTCGAGCGTACACCCTGATGGGCTGCAGCCCAGCTCCCCAGGCAAGGGGCATTTACCGTCGGGAAAAATCGAGTTTGCCGATTGGTCATTTGCTGACACGTCTACTGGATTGATTGACAGGTCGCAAAAAAAAAAAGAAAAAAAAAGTGGCAGTTCTGTGTTTATATTTTGTTAATAAAAAGTTCTAAAAAAAAAAAAAACAGGGAGTGCTGGCCCTGCAGCCCACACATCAGACCAGCCCACCAGGAAATCACATACACATTGGTGTCACATACAAAACAGTCTGTCCCCGGGCAGTTTATTGTGTGACACCAAGTATGCGTATGAGGTTGTTAAAATTTATCTTTGCACAGACATGCCCTGTGGGCGCCCGCTTTGAGTCTAATCTGGTACGTGTGGACCTCCGTAGACAGTAGTACCCTCGAGTCTGTGGGAGCCTTCAAAATTAAGCTCCCCCAACAGTCTAAAGAGTGGTTTAATCCCTGCTTTAAGGCGGTACGTGCACCTGCTGAAGGCAGTACGTGCACCTGCTGAAGGCAGTACGTTTTGGAGGACTGAAGTGGTAAAACTGGCATGAATTAGTATCTTACAGTAAGCACTTGTGACACGTCCTCATTAGTCGAGTGATGAGTATTTCTGGCATGCATGAGATCAGGGTTTGATTTTTCGACTGAGAGTTCAATTGTTTTTATTATATTTAATTACTGTACATTGTTATTCAATACTTAAATGTAACAACGGTCTGAGCCCTAGGTGTGTCAGTGAGTGACATTGGTGATGCAGCCAGTTGGTCTTAACCAGTTTGGTTTCATTGTTTGACTATGACAGCCCCTTTTGGCTTACTGTTATTTCTGTGGGGTACAAGGTGCTGGACTCTCGTGCTGTATTTGACCCTACGGGAACTTTATTTATGTCCCATACTTCATGTGTCGTACCTCATTCCTCTCCTTCAGCGAGCAGTAGTTTTAGCAGGGGCGGCCGGCCAATAGGGGGCGCTAGGGCGCCGCCCCACTGGAACTTCTGGAACTATTCACCATTTT
>JARVGV010000673.1:19620604-19639588 GCA_031762435.1 Hypsolebias longignatus
TGCTAAAGGTTTCTTCCTCATGAGGGAGTTTTTCCTTTCCACTGTCGCCTTCATGTTTGCTCAAGATGAGAGTTCTGTGATTAAGTTACATTCAAAGCAGTCTGCCCCTCAGATAAATAATGTTATTAACTTACTTTTTAACATGTATATGGATGTTTCTGTTCAGTGCCCTGAGATGACTTCTGTTGGCGCTGTATAAATAAACTGAATTGAATTTCCAGTTTCTAAAATGTTATTTTGCTGTGAGCTATGCAAACGATTGGTTTAAAGCGAACAAACAAACTCTTTCGATAAAACATCAACACTTCTGTAGATCCGTCACAACTCTTCATGTTTAGCAAACATAATGGCATCCTTGCTATTTTATTTCCTTCGCTGATTTGTTTACAACAGGAACATCTCACTCAAGACATAACTACTTTGTTTTCTTCAAAACAACAGCAATTTATTTACTGGGAAAATAAATACAAGTTTTATTACGAGGAGGAGACTTCAGTTTCAGCCGTATTGTCACTGTTCTTCAGTTGTGACATTATAGCCTCGGTTTATCACAACTTCCTGTTAGCTGAATGAGCCAAGATTAATAACCAAACTCGTTACAATCACCCAGAGATCACACACAGATCTCACAATACACACTCCCACAATGATCCGTCATCCCGCAGACACATTTAAACCCACAAGCACACACTTAGAACATCTTAAATCCCTCCTGGGGGAAATATTCTGATACGAAAATCTTAAATCCCTCCTGGGGGAAATACTCTGATACGCAAATAAATACAGCGATGAAACCATCTTGTCCTCGCACACATTTTCATTTTCTGCTTCAGATTCACCTGATATCTGAGTTTAATAATAATCTGCTAAAACCAATAAATGTTCATCTTTCCCCTCCATTGTGCAATTTGTAAAGAAACTAATGCACACACAGGAAACGGCTGCCGTACAGAAATAAGCAGGGACCCAAATCTTTAAACAAATCAAGATAACGCTTTGAAAAATATACGTTTAATGGAGAAAAAAAAGTAGTTTACTTGAAGCCTTTTTGTTCCAAAAATACAATATCTTGATGCTCCAAGATCTAAAAAGTCATGCATATAAATAAAACAGAGTATTATTCAGGATTTATTCAGGCAAAGTTGAACACCTCTTTGGCTAACCACCTGAAGGCTTTGAGCTGTATGCTTTCTTAAACTGTAATAAATGCACGTCAAGAATTACTGAGTGTAATTTGAGCCCATTTATTTGAATAAAACTGCAGTGTTGATTTTGATTAAGGCACCTCACCTGAAAAAAGCACCTACTTATGGTAAGCATTTACAAAAAGAGCTACAGACAGAGAAGATATGAGTGCAGTGGCACAATTAATCTGTTGTACTGTGGTTAAAATCACAAACATTTAAATAATTTATCAAGTAAAAGCCTAATGACATAAAAATGTTTTTTTCCTTCATCCCTTCTAAGCAAGCCATACTTAAGTCTTTCTGATCACCACATCACTAACTTTAATCTTTGACCTGCTAATTAAGGGCTTTGGATTGAAATAGAGCTTCTTTTGGGATAATTTTGTGGAGCATTGCACAGTCTGACCTAAGGGTGAAGTTGCTGGGATGCTTAATTCTGTGCGTAATGGCAGCGGTCTTAAATGTTTTCCACTTGTGAATCATGTTTAACTCTGTAGAACGATGGACTCCAAATAATTACCTTTCCCAGACTGATGGGCAGCAGCAGGTACTTTTTTAAGGGCTTGTCCACATGAGAAAGGTTTCACAAGTTTTTCCACAAACGATCTTTTCATTTGTTGTTTCTAAAACAACCTTGTAGAGATGGCAGCATTTGCAGAAAGTCTTGGCCCGCACGAAAACACCCAAACTATCCAAAACGCTTCTTTAACCACACCAGGCCGGTACGTGGCGCCGTATGTTCCATGAAAATATATTGAAAACAGAAAACAAGACAAGGAGTCTGAGCGTAAAGTTTACACACTAATAACAAGAAAAAGGGAACTGCCTCAAGTCACAGATTAGATTAGAATTAGGACAATGACATCACCGTTTCAAAATGGCCACGTTTTGGCCGTCTACATGAAAACACACGTTTTTCGGTCTGCACTTTGTTTAAAAAGAATACTGTACAACTGTGGTGCTCCTACTATTTAAAATAAAAAACACTAGCATGGTCGAAAATGTTTCAGTGTTGCTAACCCTTCAGGTTATTGCTGATGTCTGTCCATCTTGACGTTGACACCTGAATGCTCCACAGCAGCAAGCTGACCAAACGTATGCTTTTACTTTGATGATGAACAATTAATAAATAGTCAATCAGCAGTAAAACTTAATGTCGCCTGGTTGACCTCTTGAGCCAAACGGCATCAGTGGCAATGGTCTTAAATTTTAACTACTTTTGCTCATGTTTCTCAAACGTTATGACCTTATGGTGTTGATCTGATTATTTTTTTGTGCTGATATTTAAACTCTTAAAATTAAAGAATAGTCTAACTCATTTCCATATCCCCAGTTGTAAGAAACACATGCACTTGTGCTTAAACAAACCATCTGTCTTAGACAAATGCTAAAAGGCGGTGCATTTTCCTGTACTACGTTCTGGATTTTAAATCTCCACTGAAAGCACTTAACTGCGATTGAAGGACGAGCTGCTGTTGTTGCTAAGAAACAAACGGCAGCGTTTTATCAGCACTCGCCTCCACAAACCGTCACGATGAACACGACCTGTCTTTTAGAGCATAACACTCTGAAGATTTATAATAAAAAAATACCCTGCAAGACATTCATCGCTGTAAATTCACCACTTCAACAAGATGCAATAGACATATACAGTATATGAACTTCATCCCTCATAAAAAAATAAACTTTACTTCCTTTAAGGTAATTTTGTTAAACTTCTGTAACAATTTTCACAATAAAATTCTCATTTTCAACCATTAAAATGGATAAAAGCAAGAAGACTGAGCGAAACGTTCCTCACACAGACCGGTTCTCACAGATAACCCAGAACCGTTCTCATGCAGATGGCAACAAGTAGATGCAGGAAGTGTTTTTTTTTATTTTATTTTTATATATATATACTTGTATTTTCATCCAACAGAGATGCCAGTTTTCTGTTTATGTGTCTTGTAGAAAAGAAACAACATCGATTTCAGTCAGGCTAATTTTGTGAGGAACCATCTGAGATATTTTAGTTTATTTGTTCTACTTTGTTAATTTTTTTGTACCTGTCTAATTCCTGCAGTGTTTCACACCAAATCTGATCAGACTGTTTTATCAACAACCTCAAACTCGTGTAAAAGCTAAATAATTGGTTCAGTTTTGCACTTACAGACACAAACCTTCAAGAAATTATACAGAGACAAAAGCAGAAGGCAGAAGATAAATATTAGCAAATAAAAGTACTTAATTTAATCAGTTTTACCTGAAAAAAAAATATTTTATGCAAGTTTTTTTTCCTGCATGATTAGCCACGCGATGCTCTCATGAACTGTAAAGATTTGCATGCAAAAACTTGTTCTTTTTCTTTTTTATAGAGAAAATACAGACCAAGTGGAAAATTTAACAGGTTTTTCTTTTATCCTGGCGCAAACTACACATTAATCTGTGCCACCAACATTATAACCAGTTGTTCAGAAATGTTTCCAAATTTGCTTATACTGCCAAAAACAAATTGAAGTTGCTAAAACTACAGTTTCAGACCAACGTTTTGAAAGAAGCAAAGTGGTGAAAATTCAAATTATAAATACCCTATTTTTCAGACTACAAGGCGCACTTAAAATTCTTTAATTTTTCTCAAACATCAGGTGTTAGCCTTATGATCCGACGTGCCTTATGTATTAATTTTAGTTGTGCTTACTGACGTCGAACCGATTTTATGTAGTTATTGTGAATGAGTTGAATAAAGTTTGACTTACCTGACTGTTGTTTTGCTTAATGTGTCTTATAATCCGCTGTGCATTATAGTCTGAAAAATACAGTACTGGTTACTTAAAAAAAAAAAAAAACTGATTATTTAAAATTTGTAATGCATAAATGTTATTCGTTTTGGTTAAATACAATTTTTTTTAAATGGACACTGACCAACAAAAGTAAATGTCATAGAATTTCATAATAAGAGCATCTGAACTCATCACACCAACTTCATCAACTTCAAATTAAAGTAAATTAAGTTTGATTTTTGTTTTTTTTACTTTGTTCAGTACCACTGGAAGTTGACCCTGAAATGATTTAATATATGACCAAATAAAATACATTTATAATGTGGCAGGCCAAAAGAAATTATAAAAATATATACCGTATATATTTTAATCTTTTAGGAAAATAAAGCAATTTACAGATTTATACGACTGTAATGCATCTTCTTTTTGTTAAAATGGAAAAATACAAATAGACTATATTTTTACTTGCATAATATATATTTTATGTGTTTGACAATAAATTTATATACATTGGTCCAGTCTTGAAGAGTAGTTTGCTAATAAGCAGCATCACCTGCAGGGGGGAATGTTTTGTGTAGATAAAATATTTGATGAGTATTTCGTTAAAACAAGCAACAACATTGTACCTAGCAAATAAACTGTTTAAACAAGTGTTGTTTTTTTTAAATAAATATTCTGATTTTTCTGCTGCTTTTAGACAGCAAGTGGCTAAATCGACCAACTTTTTACCATCTACTGTTGTTCTTCAGGCTGGATTGTATAAAATGTTATTTGAAAGGCTGGTCAAAGCAGGACCACAACTAAAGTGAACTTCTGCAATTTTAAAACTTCTCCAATCTCCAAAGTTTCATATTTGTTCATAAAAATACCCATTTGTAAATGTTAAACTCCTGTCAGTTCAATATTAGATGGTTAATCTGATATTTTGATACTTTGTACATGACCTGCCTCAGGATGGACAGGATGTGCTACAGCTAGCTGCTTGCCTTTCAGTTTATTCTTGTAAGGCAATCCAGACCAGCCCAAAAGTCGGGCTTAGGTCATTCAGACCAGCCTAACATCCAGTTTTAGTTAATCCAGGCTAAAATGTCAGATTACATTAATCAAGGCTGAGCTAACAGTCAGGTTTAGATAATTCAGACCAGGTTAAATGCTCCAAAACTCAATCAAATTAATTAAATATCATTGATTTTAGGAACTCTACAAATTAGATTTTTTTTAAAGTTTTAAACAAATAATGAAGAAACTGTTGAATCGTTTTATGATTTTTATGATTTGTAAATTAAAAACAAGATACTGCTAAAATGAGTGTGGTTATAGGTTCATAAATAATCTCAATCAGACAAGCCATTAGTTTATCAATTTGATCTGAATTTAACTATTTCTCCAAAATGACAATGTTCAGTGAGCTGTCTACAACAGGCAAGATATTAATTGTTATACTTATTCCAAATAACTCACCTTAAAAGATGTAAACTCTGTCACTTTAATAGAAACAAGTTTATTTTTATTCAATTCAATAATTTTTGAGCACTCTGCTTTGAAATAAATGGCACCAATTCATTAAAGCAGCAGAAAAAAAACCCAGCCAACTAAAACAAAGCTCAAATTTAGCATTAAAAAAAAAAGTTGTATTCTTTTCAGCCTAAAAATGAAGCAGCTGGTTCTCTTTTTAAGCTGAGATCTCATTCATTTTTGTTTTTTATTTTCTTAAATGCACTTTTTGTTGATCGTTCTCAAGTTATTGTTGAGCACTTTTACAGGAATTTACCAAGAAATGTCTTATGAGTGATGGGGGAAAAAAATCCTGTTTTTGAGAGAGTTTATATCTGAGTTGTAAAGTAAGATGGTCCTGAGGTGAAAAACACCAAGGAAACAAAAAATAAAAAATAAAAATACATAACTAAACACAACAAAAACAATATGATAGAAATAAAAAATAAATTAGAATACATTTAAAAATGTCTGAGTAAAAATATAACAAAACAGAATAAGAAAACATAACAGGGTTTCAAAATAAAACTATATTTTTTATTAGTTTAAAACAATGTGTGTTCCTAAATTTTTATGTTTTTCCTCTCTGCTCACAACATTTAACCCTTTATTTTCTACCTTTATACTCAAGTTACCACATCAGATGTTATTTACCACTTCATGATGAAATGTGACGTTTGGACAGAGAAAATGTAAACAGACCTTTAACTCATCAGATCAGAGTCCACCTCGTAGATTTAACCCTGCTGCTGCCCTTGGGTCAAAACGACCCCTGAGGTTTCAGTTGTAACGCGGAGGCCTCGTGGGTCGTTTTAACCCAAGGGCAGCAGCAGGATTAAACATGCATCATGTTGATGTGGACAGACCAGCTTGTTCGTTGTTGGTTTTTGTTCTGTCGCTCTGCAGCCTCATCCTGGTTGGACCTCTTCAGGAGATGTTTTTATTGTTTTCGTCAATCCTCTCTGTCATTTGTTTCTGCTCCTCAACAGCGATCACGCACCCCAACATCCCATTGACGTCCCCACGTTTGTCATGTGCATTCGTGTTGTTTCGAACCGTTAACGGCATCATGGTTTTCTCGTCGGCGAGTGTGGTTGAGGTTGTGTTTTTGGAGTCCGTTTTCACGTTGTTCTGTGTGCTGGTGTGGGTGAGCAGTGTCACGTTTGGGTGGCCGTTGAGCTCGTCGGTGGTGGCTACCTCGTGGGAGTCGTTGGCTGGGCTTATAGGGCTGGCGTTCCCACGGCGACAGCAGCAGCAGAGTATCCTGGTGATGGGCCGGACGATGGCTCTGTAGAGGCCGCGGCGGGCGCTCTCACTGACAAAGCAGTAGAGCGCCGGGTCAGCCACACAGTTCAGGGTGGTCAGCATCAGCGACAGGTGATAGTAGTTAAATATTCCTGGAAAACAATAACCCGAGTTGTTCAGCTGTTGCCAGCTTCCATTTTCAGTCGTGACATCCTTGAAGTCCAACGGTACCTTCTATAAAAGCACAGTCCCGCTCCAGCAGCGTGCGGACCAGCAGGAAGATGTGGTACGGCGAGAAACAGACGAGGAAGATGAGGATGGTGCTGCTGACAAGCTGCCTGACCCTCGTCTTCTGATCCGGCTGAGTTCCTGCGCTCCGACCCACCGCCCGAAGGACGCACAGGTAGCTGATCTGCTCCAGCAGGAAACAAAAAGGTTCAACTGATCCACCGCATTTCAAATCAAAATTCAGATTTAACCTACAAACACAACGTCATGTTGTCTCGTCATTGTTCTAGATCATCCCAGAAAGACATCAAGAACTGAGCTTTGCTTTGCCCGCCTGACATGTCCAATTGCAGATGACGAATTAGATATTAAAAGTTGAGCTTTATTTAGCCCAAGCCAGGCTGTGTTTTGCCCAACTAGTGTGGATCAAACAGAAATATTGAGCATCTGGCTTGGTCTGAATGTAAAAGATGGTAAAAGTCCAAAGTAGCCCAAACTAAGACATTAAAAGTCCAAAATTAGACAACAAGGAATGTCTCCTTGAAGACATCTTTCTACATCATGAATAGGTTTGTCTTTTCTACATTGTGCAGAAGAAAGCTTTTCACTTTACTTCACACTATGTTTAAACAAACAAAGTTGCGTCTTTTAAATTCATGCTGGGGGTGGGGGTGGGGGGGGTTGCTTATCCTAAAATCAAATGAAATATCTTTAGGTTTTCACTGTCTGAGCCAAAGATGGTTGTAAAAACGGACATACCGACAGGATGGCCAGCGGGAACAAGAAGCCAACAACAAATCGATAGTAGTTGATTTGATATTCCCATGAGCGCATGGGGTAGTGCTCAAAGCACACGGACCGGTTCGTCTTGTCTCTGCTCAGCTCCTTGTGGTGAAAGAAAACTGCGCCCACTGCAATCTCCTTCAGCCAGATAATGGCGCTGACGATCCAGGCTGCCGTCATCGAGCGCAGAGCCGTAAACCTGGAGATGGGAAAAGAAAAACCCGAACGTCATGTGCAAAAACTTTGTGTGTCTGAGTCACGCTCTACGGACATTGATGATCCAGAGTTTCTTGTAACCTTTGAAAACAGTTTTGATCAATAGTTGTCCAAACTTCCTGAAGGTGTGTCACAGGTTTTCTTTGAACTTTGGCTGTTTTTTAAAAAATATATAGTTTTCACTGATCCAGCTGAAGAAATGGGAACACATTGTGCTTTTGTAACGCGTAACAAAAAGCTTAAAGATCCAATTTAAACTGGTTATTTGTTGTGTTTACAACCCTGCGTCGTTCCTTTTAATGTCTAAATGATTCAAAGGTCAGAGTTGAAAACTTTCCTCTGAAAATGTCCAGGTAAAAGGACTGAAACTGTGTGGAAAAACGGAAAACTATGAAGGGCCTTCAAAAAACCGTGAATATTTGTGATAAAAACTATTATAAGGTTTTTTTTACAAGCTGTTGAACTAGGCCTTAAAATACATTGTCCTCATTAAGAGGACTACACTTGTCCTTGTGTATTGATTTGACAGAGCCAGTCCACATATGTACCTTAGAGGATGGACCACAGCCAGGTAGCGATCCAGACTGATGCAGCACAGAAAGCCGATGCTGATGTAAATGTTCTCGTAGAGCAGGAAACCACACAGCTGACACAACCATTCCCTGTGACGCCAGTCGTCGTCCTGAAACAAGAAACGTACGTGAAGTCAGACAGCAAGTGTGTGATTCACTGCTACATGCACTGACAACCTTCTTCCTCCTCCGGCGATTCTTCTGGGGACGGAACAAGTCATTCTCCTCCATCTCACTCACTCCAACTTCCTCCATGTCCTCTCTAACTGCATCCAAAACATGCATCTCTTCTTTAGCCTTTGTCTTTATCTGTGTCGCTCCGAGGGAGAACCTTAACATCTTCAGCTCTGCCTCTTCCAGTGCTTTCTCTTGTCTTCTGGGTCAATGCCACCATCTTCAAACCACGCAACATAGCTGGTTTAATCTCTGTCATATATTAGAGAGGTCAAGCTCCTTTGACCCAGACAAGTGGCATCCAGTGCTTGTCCTCATGGGCCACAGTCTTCTTTGCTTTCACACACCTGATTTCAATAAATGAGTGTCTTCTACAGAATTTGAAGACACGCTGAAGAGCAAAGAGACGTCTAAAACATGCAGGATCAGGATTAGACATCCAACTTCTAATGACCACCAATACAAAAACAATACATTTTGATTGTATTTTAAACTTTGACGGACATTTTTTTCCTCATCAAAATAGCTTTTGTCACATGAGAACATTTGCTACAAACTGTGATAACTTGTTTATAAAAGTGACTTGTTACCTGGAAGATGTACTGCAGCCAGAGCGGTAAGGAAGCCTGGTACAAGAGATCTGACACTGTGAGGTTCATCAGATAAACTCCCAGTTCGTTCTTCTGCTTCAGCTGCAGAGCGGCGTGGTACAGCGAGTACAGGTTGGAGGGAACGCCGACCTGTGAGCAGAGACGAGCATTTTAAATACGCACATCCCCAACAAGAATGTTCAAAGAGCAGGACTTTACAGTGACAGTAAGCTTCATATCCAACTTATTTAAAGTAGAAATTTGCTTCTATTTTAGACAATATTCCAGTATTTTTTACTTCGTTTTTTATATACATTTATTAATACTGTAAAATTAAAAGGAACAGCTAAAAATCAGCCATTTTTTTTAGTGAAAACTTAAATAATTGAGAAGTCTGAGGAAACACTTTTAAGTTCCAACACGAAAGTGAAGCGTCTCGTCTGATTTATAATAAAACAGCGCTCAGGTGTCGCGCAGGTTGATTCAGTAGATTTGAGCGACTCCTGAAGGCATCGTTCATCTGCTATAAACCTGACTGGGCCTCAGGTTTCCTACAGAACTCTGCAGCCTGATGTGGTGAAAAACCCCAGAAACACGATATCAAGACCGCTGTGATGGTTGCAGTGAAACTCACCACACTCTGTCTAATAGGAAATGGAAAACCAAGATTGACGCAGGGGATTTTTATTTATAGAAACGGCTCAGATCAGAAAAGGCTCTATCAAACAATAGCAGTCAAATGAACTAAATCACCTGTTAAATCCCAGTTAGAGGTTTGTTGTAACTTCATTGGCTAAAACCCACAGTAAAACATTGGAGAAGTCTGGAGTTGTCCAACATAAACTCTAAATGTATTTCTTTGGAAGAGTGATGCGGTCAAATACTGGCTGAGTTTTTGGTCCAGCTAATGGGGTATCAGCCTCACCATCCGCTCCTGCAGGGGCAACAGGCTCCACTGACTTCTGCATAACCTGCAGCAGCCGGTAACAATGTCTTAACAACAATACAGGATATAAAACTTGTTTGATGTGTTCAAACAATAAAAGCGCACCATTCCTTGGCAGGCGATAATGAAAACAGAAGAAGTTGTAAACTGGATCGCAGATTTGCATGCTGCTCTCTGCACAGAGCTTTACTGGAAGCGTCATGGCTGCATTGATGCAGAATGACATTGGTCTTTCTCACTCCGACCTCAGTGGTGTACAAGATTTTAAAGATCTTAGACTATAAAGATCCACGCACACTTACCAACAGGACCAGGATGTAGACAAACGAAAAGACGTACTGGTGGATTTCATGGCTGATGGTGCAGTTTATCACGTCCTCCTCAGACATGTTGGACGCCATCGGGCTACTTCATCCTGAGCCCACGAATCTATAAAAAACACCTTTGATGCAGCTCTTTGTGATGAGACTCATCTGGTCCAAAACTTGCCCCCCATCTTCTGGGAGTCCAGTTTCTTCTGTGAAGAACAGGAAAAGTTTAATTAAAATCCATCCAGTGGATCGCAAGATATTTTGCTAACAGACAAACAGAGTTGACAAACAAATACAAAGTTTTGAACAAAAATATTGCACAATGTAGTGCTCTAAGTGCCTGTTTGGAATGACTCTCAGCTTAATCTGTAAAACTGACTGAGACATCATCTTGTTAGTTAAGGCACTTAGCTGTGGCGGCCATCTTGAAAAGGGCTGACTCCAAAAGTCAGTCACTTTCATCTGTTTTATCTATTCTTTATTTACTAAGAGCTTCAGTCAATTCCGTGCAGCGGTTTACGAAGTTTGGTATATTTTGCTAACACTAGAGACAAACAGAGATGTGCAAAATCATTATCACCAGCCTTTGCCTTTATGCAGCGGGCAGTACCGGTAATTACTTTTTTGTTTGTTTATCAAGATTTTATAAAATGGACTGAAACTTAAATTGTTCAAGATTTTAAATTAAGTAGCAATTTGAGGTTTTTACCCGTTAATGAAATAAAACAAAAAAATTGCAGATGTGAAACTACTAAATATTTTTTAAAGAAGAAATGCTGGAAGCGGACTACAAGTCAGAGGCAGAAAAAGAAAAATTGATCACGAATGGTCTGCAAATATTTGTTTGCAGAAGTCAAAGGTAAAGCCGGGTGCTTAGTTCGTGGTGCACACGTCGCCGTGTTGAAGGGTTACAACTTAAATCGCCTCTATGTGACCAAACACGAGGAGAAACTCAGTCGTCCAGTCATGGTTCTGATTCTAAAGCAAGTGAACTAATCACAGGTGCTCAGGCCTCACACAGACAACAACCAGCTTCTTCAGTGAAAGAATAGATGAGAGGAATGAGTCCAGCTGCACAACATGGGTTCAAAAAGTCAGGTCAAACATTAAACAAGTTGGAGAAATGATGTGCTTCAAAATGTTAACATTATTAATTACATTAGTATTTAGTCTTCCATCATTTTTATCTATCCACATTACTTCATCCCATTCCAGCCATTTAACAGGTCACAAATGATACTTGATATCAAGGATATTAAACACACAAAGAGCTCACCATAATAAACCATAGCACAATTATACTGCCTTAAGTTGGACTGTGCACAGTTTTTATTGTTTTTCTCGAGGAATTTTTAATTTGAAGCTAAATCTGCAGTTTCATTTTAGCCCGGTCATCCAGACGACAGGATAAATGCATCTATGGATTTTTTAAAATGGCACGAATGATTTGTGTGTCACTGTGACAGTAAGCCTTTCAGTGAACAGCTGTTCTGTGATGTAGTCTGTGGTTAGAGCAGCCGTCCTTCAATGCAAGAGTTGGAGGTTCGAATCCATCAGCAGTCACATGCCGAAGTGTCCCTGGGCAAGACACTGAACCCAGCGAAATGAAGCTGATTTGCTCCAGGAGTTTCAGAGTGAGATGAAGGTGGTTTTGTATGGCAAGCCAAGTGTCTCACTAATAGCCACTTTTACCTTTAAATGAGACACTTGGTTTGCCATATTAGCTAAGGGCCCTCTAGTGGCTGAAAATGGTAGTGTTCAATATCCTGATGCATGCTCAATAATCCAGGTAGAAAATTTTGAAAATGTTAATTCTGGTCCTTTGGACATTCAAAAAACAAAACCAACAAAGAAATAAATTGTAGAAACGTTTTTTCTTTCCTCCAAAACACTTTTGAGGAAGTCTTTCTTCTGAAGAAGTCTTTCAGAGGAAAGATGAAACGTTTCTACAGTTTTTTGTTTGTTTGTTTGTTTGTTTTGTTTTTTGAATGTCCAGAATGAACTTTTTTTAGGTAATGTGCAACATTTTCCATGTCAGAATAAATTAAATCATCAGATCTCAGCCAAAAATTGTTATAAATATGGGAGGAAAAAAACAAATACTGTATGTTGCTTCGCTGTATAAGTCGCGTGCCAATTTATGCAAAAAAACTGCGACTTATACAGCAAAAAATACGGTAGTTAAGAAAATAGCCTTGAACTGGACTTTAAATTGGGGGGAAAGGATTAATCACACTGTGCAACATAAACCTGACCACTAATGGCTAAAGACATGCTTTAAACGTGGCCACAGACTCCTGCTAGTTAACAAATGACCTGATGGTCAATACTAAATTTCCCTGGGGCAGCTGGAATGCCGTTGCTTTTGCTTGATCGCTGATCTGGCAGCAGTAACCATGGCAACAGCAGCAAGTTGCAAATTAAGAACAGTCTTCGTTTGATTCAGCAACTTGGTCTGATATCAATCAGTAACATCTCAGCCATAATCTCTGTAGCTTATTTAATTGAGGATATTAAAGGTATATCAGTAAATCATCATTGGGAACGGGGTGTTTAATAATTCCCACGCAGTGTTAGTCATTACGCTGCAGGACTGGGAAGTTGTACAACGTTCCCGCTCTTGTTTTTTTTTTTCTTCAGCCTTTGATGTGGTGTGGTTTGTCTGCGGCGAGCCCAACATCACGATGACTTCACGAGGTCGTCTGTCCAGATCCTGCTATGATTCATGTTAAGTTTAGTGCAGTTCGAGCTCACGCCCTGATGATGAGCAGCCAGCCTGCGGGAGGAGAGCACGAGTTAACGTGCGCAGAAAGAGCCGACGCCGAAGCTTCATCTTCAGATGCTGCTTCCTATTAGCAAGGAAGGAGTTCCGATTTGCAAAGACCTCGAGTTAAATTTGATTTAAAAACACAAACGTCATAAAAATTAAAGGCCTCCGAATACTTGAAGAAATGCACATAACCCACTACCTTTTTATTTATTTATTTTCAGCATAATTTTAAACTAAGATCATCTTGTTAGAAGAGTCGTTCTGGCCAAAGGTTGTAAATGCTCAAAGTACTTGTTGAGGATGACTCTCAGTTACTACCACTTTGACTTTTATCTCAATATTGGTATGTTTGACAAAAGTGTAGCCATTTTTGTGTTTGCTAAAGTTGATAAGCTGTGGCGGTCTTCTCGAAACAACTATCATAAAAACCCATCCTGTAGTTCGAGTGAAGATATTTTGCAAACAATCGGGCAGGGCTGACTTGATTAGTCATTGACAAGGTTTTTAAAATTGGTTCTGAGCAATAGCTTTCAGATAAGTATGAGTTTTGGCTACTAACAAACCAAACTTCAGCGCAATATTTGTAAAATAGCCTTTTTTTTTTTATTAAAAGCTTACTAGTAGCAGCCATCTTGAATCAGGTTGTCCACACTTGATGTTACTATGTTGTTGATTACATGTCCAGAAATTACTTTTTTTCTCTCGATATGAATGAATTTTCTTTTTATTTTGATAAATATTATCATTTAATTTCACTTGTCAGATAAAAAAAAAACAACAAAAAAAACATGCAAGTAGCTCTTATGAACTATTTTAAACTGGTTTTGTAATGTCACCTGAGATTCTTTAGACAATAAATCAACTCATGAGACGCTTTAATTTTTTTATTCGTCCTTGAGATTAAATATTTTCTTTGTATGCACATTTGAAGACAAGTTTATTTTTTGCATTTGGAGGAAACAGATTGATTAAAACATTTAAACCGTTTTAAGACCCTTATTCTGATTTTTTTTTAAATGAATCATTTTGATTCCAATTTCAAATATTTCTTGTGGATGCATTCTCGGGGGGTGGGGGGGTGTCTTTTTTTATTTTAAAACCCTAAATATAAATCCATTATAAGAACATTTTGTTGATTTTCTTCCTGAATTTGTAAAATAAACAATAACTTTTTAACCTAGTTTTTAATCTAAGATTTACAAATTTCATATTTTAGAAAAGTTATCAAATTTATATAGCGATCTACTGTTCCAGTTTGATGGAGTCTCCTTTAAAGGCGCTGTCTTCAAGTTGAAGTCGACCATATTTGATGTTCACATGCAGATGTTGTAGAAAACCTAAATAATCTTTGTGCTTTCTTTGGACCCAATCCCAGAAAACTCCCTAACTCAGAGAAAAGATTCCTGCGACGAATGCCGTTCACTGCAAATCGCGTTTCGGATGAACCACGCACAAATGATGAGTAATTATTTTTATCAATTTGGCCTTTTTAACTTAACGGCCTTGTCATTACTTCATGAACGTCGCTTATGAAAACCCATCTAAATTATGAAAATTGCTTCCCAACTCCAATCCCCTCCTTTTGAGAAATATTGTTTTTCCTGCAGGTTATAAATCTGTTTCCATCTCAGGTTTGCTTTTGATTTACGGTTTGCTGCAGTGCAGAATGTTCTCCTCAGCAGATGCGATCCATCTTCTGTGCGTACCGATGATCAGAGCTACAGACAGGGCACTAACTTCACATCGGCGCGTCACGTTCGACTCGTGATTTTAACGACAATGGAAGCCGTGCGGGTCTGTCTGCCACGTGCGGACGTTTATTACCTGAACAAATCAACAGCTCTTCTCATAATTACTGATGTGAACGAACCAGTGGGTGATCAAATTAGACGTAATGTTTGGGAAATGAGGGGAAAGAGCTAAAGAATGTCTAATTATGATGAATAATTCACCCTCTCCCCCAATTAATGATTTGTCTACTCCTCCACAAAGGACTTGATTTAGTATCACTAATTCTGAAAACAATTAAACACAGAAGGTTGGGAGGGCTCATCTGGGACCCTTAGTCCTCTATCAGGTTAAAACAGATGAGAGCATCACAGGATTGGTCAGCTCCAAATAATTATTTAATGTCTGCACATACAAGCGAGTGTTCATTTGTCTGATGTGTTAGCAAAATATATGAATCACTAGATAAATTTTACAGAAACGCTCGGTGTAATCATCAGATGCATGTCTACGCATGATTAACTCTTAGTCATCCTGGTTCCAGGTGGCCGCCACAGTTAACAGATCTCAGGAAACACAAAAATGGCTTTAGCTCAGTCGTTTTTACAGATGTTGAGATAAAATTTGACACAATAGTCGCAACTCGTACTCGGCCAACGGATCGTGTACAGTGCTTAATTTGTAAACCAAATTATGCTGCAATGCAAATAGTGCGGGGGTCCCAGAAAAAAAATTATATTAAGTAGATACCATTTCCTGCATTCTGGTGTATTTTAATGGGTTGTTAAACATCTACTTTTACCTATACAGTATATATGTAAACACTTGATTCAATAACTATTTTAGAAAGCAACAAGAAGCATCCTGACCAACAGCTCTCCTTGTGTGAATAGAGCCCACTCTGCTTCTCTCAAGCATCATCACACCTGCTCCAGTATATCTATTACCACTGCCTTCATGTGCTTTAGTTCATGGCTGTTTAGTTGTACAATGAGAAGACTTTTTAATGAAAGTAAATTGGACTGTCTTTTCGACATTTTGACTAATTGGCACAGTTATAATAAATGCTATGTGTTGTCATCATTGTATGTTTCAATACAATGGCGAAATTGGTTCTCTGCATTTAACCCATCGCACCTGGCATACACCCAGGTTGAGCAGTGGACAGTTATGTAAGCGACCGGGGAGCAATTGGGGATTGGGTGTCTTGCCCAGAGACACCGCGACATGTGGGAATGGCTGGGGACCGAACATGGGACATTGGGGTCCCATGTCAGCCGCCCTACCTCTATCCCATCTCGGCCCACAGTTGTTTTGGTACGTGATGTAGCTACACGTAACGTGATTACCCATCAAACATTTTTCTCGTATTTTTAATAATCAACATTTTATTAATAAACCACTTAAACTGTAAAACTGATTTGAATTTAGTTGTGCCATTTAATTATATTGTTGTGTTTTTAATTAAATTGCCCATGACTGTACTTTTAGGAGCGGATATTTTTTTAAGGGTAGAGGCAGAAATGTTTACATGAAGGGGCAGCTCTTATGTGATATTAGGATACTCTCAAGTGGCTGTTATGTTTAAAATGAGTGTTTATGTAATTATTTTCAGATTACATATCCAATATAGGTTTTATTCATTCAAGGCAGTCAAATTTGTTCATCACTTTAACTGTTACCAGAACGCACCCTGTCAAAATAAGAGTTCCTGGATCCTGTTCAGGCAGAATCCAGCTGAGATTAAGCCCTGATTGTGTGTTTTTTTGTTTAAAACTTGGACATGAAAGGCAGGAAGGAAGAAATAATTAGTTACATAATGTAATATAGCCAAGGATGTACTTTAACTATCCAGACATTCCCATTAAGATAGAGTTGTAGACTACTAATAGTTTCCTAATAAAACTGTTGTATTAATAACATATATGTAAATATAATTGATGTTTTATTGTTAATTTGCAAAACTGTTCTTGAATTTTGTAAAGTTGGGTCGTTCTTCCGCATCTTTCAATATGAACTTTCAATTTCTGTCAGCTACATCAGATTTGTAATTTCTGCAGCATCGAGCTTCCTCCGTTTCATTTCTTCTACAGTCGATAGTCATCTTTCTGGCTGACTTGCTGACTGGTTGCTCATCTGTAATGATGCGTCTTGGTCGTGATACCTGACAAATCTTACCGCTGAGATGAAAGTTCTCAGTTATCTGCAGTTTGCTTTTTTTTCTCCTGATTGAGCTTCACCTCATAGCTCAGTACGATGCAGAAAACGATGCCCAACGTTGGTGCTAGTTGGCGGCCCGCTTCACGTTGAACAGTTATTTTTTGTTTAAAATGCTGTAGAATGAAACAAATGTTTAAAATCAATGTTAGAGGTGCTAACCCCTTTTTTCATGCCATAAAACACTTCTCTTCAAATGTTCTCGGAACCAGCATCAATGTTCTCTAAGCTCAACATGTCGCCAACTTGCACCTGTGGACTGTCCTTCAATAACGAATCCTTCTGGAGCTCCAAGTCTCTGGGGCTTCAGTGGGATTGCAGGGATTGTTGGTACAGAGGTAAACTACTTTGTTAAGATTTCTTTATCATCTCATTGCTTCTGAAACTAGCAGCAACCAACAAACCCTTGAGAGATTCAGTTCCTTATCTAGTCTTCGAGGATTCCTATTGAAGCCCAACAACTTTAACCAGGAACCCAAACTAGTCCTACAAGAAAATTCACTGTTTCCAAGAACCCAAGTACATTTGGGACTGGAAATACTTCAATCAGGAACTTTAGGCCTCAGTTTTGTTGTTGGTGCTGTTGTTTTTGATTTGCAAACAGTGGCACCTGTCAGTATTGAGTGTCTGTCTGGTGGGTCTTGCAACTCTGATTTTGTAACCCATCGTGCACTGAACCAGGACAATAAAGGAAGTTCTGAAGGGAAGAGTGCAACAAGTCTGTTTGTGCAAGCATGATCTTTCACCACCTCAAGGAAAGCAACATGAAGGAAAAACCCATCAGAGAACGTAACTGTGTGGTTACATTTACTGTAGAGAGGGTTTCCTTCTAATACCGGTACTATTTTTAGTGCTGATTTAAACATCAGATTGGTGTTTTACCATAAGTGACGCGTACTTTACAAGATGAGGACTGCAGAAGTTAGTAGCTGTTAAAATCAGTGGTGGGATGTACAAGTACTTTGTTACCGTACTTAAGTACATTTTTCATGTATCTGTACTCTACTTGCGTAGAGTTAAACGTGGGTACTAAGTTCCTGACTCTAAAGCAATGGCTCTAAATGTTCTGAAAAAAATGAAAATCTCTTCCAGAGCCAAAGAACAACTCTCCAGGAACCCTGACAATACTTTCTTTATGTTCATCACAACTTACTAAGCTAGACTTTGCACGAATCGTCTCCGATGCTGCGCTCTTGGGTTGGCTGGTCTGCCTTCCTGCAAACGTCTACAGAGAGCTGAGGTGGCCCTTTCATGGACCACAAAGGGCCCCAGCACTCCGTCCAACTGGTGCCCAGAGTCTGGGCCAGGACCCAAAGAAAGGCTGTACTTGGGTTAAAAAAGGGTGCTTACAGGATCTGGGACAAGCATGAGACAAATACTCTGTGAGTTGTCGGCTTCAGCCAGAGACCTGGTTTGACCGATTTGAACATTTCCTTCAGTAGAGCGTCAAGTCTCGGATTTATTTTGACACTCTGATGTGCTTTGACCTTCATTTCAAATTACTCTTACTGCTGCTGATGATCCTGACTCCTATATATTAAGGTGCAAGGTTCTTTACTGTCATTTGCATCACATGTGGTACATGAGGTGGAACAAAACTGTTTACACGGGGTCCCAGTTACAAACAACAATAGCAAAAATATAAAGTGTAAAAAGAAACATTAAATAAGGATCCAAGATATATATCCAGGTCTCTCTTGTAAATGAGTCCTCGAGGCTCAATGAGATTAACCTGCCTAAATAAAGGTTGAATGAAAAAAA
>JARVGV010000673.1:19650548-19662974 GCA_031762435.1 Hypsolebias longignatus
GTGGCGGAGGAGGCGGACCTGGGGTGGAGGAGCTTGTCTTGACTTTTACTGCGGAGAAAACGTAAGCGTTTGGGAGCAGGAGCTGAGAGATGGAAAGGAACGAGAGGAAAAATGAAAAAATGACAGAAAATGAGTAAAAGAAACACCAAGTTAATGATTAGAAGTTATTGATTAGACGTTATCGATGAGTGACTCTCAACAGATGACATGCAGGAGAATCATTTAGACACAAACCAAAACTCTTAGCCGACCTCAACTCACACAGCAGTAAAAAAAAATAAACAAAGTTTAGTTTTCAGGGGGTTTAAAGTCAATCTTTACAGACAGAAGAGGTGGTCAAATAAATTCTGATGTGCAGATGCTGGCAGAAAATCTGGACTCATCACTGATGCAGCCCGTTTATTAAGTTTTATTCATAGAACAGACTCAGCAGCTTCATATTTTGGCTTTGAAAGAATGTGTCAACTCCAGATTCCTTTTAAAGCAAACATGCAGTCCTTAGTTTCAGCTCGTCTTTCTTTGAGGACCTCACAGTTAAAAACTAGTCTTCATTCATCAGGCTGTAAGTTCCTCTCGCAGTGACTGACACTTAAACTGATGAGAGTTTGGTTTCCTGAGAAGGCAAACGCATCTGTCCTCTTGGAAAAAAAAAGAGTTCACACTTTGAGGAACAAAAATCAAGTTTGGGTTAGGATAAAAAAATAAAAATAAACTTTTTTTGATCCTGCTGTGTGGTACTGAGGGGTTCCTGCAGTAATTACGTAGCTGATTTAGACATAATTTCTAAACATAAGTTGGAGCTGTGAAGAGAAACAAAATGACTCCACACTGTTCATTTTAAATCTTAGAGGATATGATTTAACAAAGCAAGTGATCTACGGGGGGTGAGCGTAAAGAAGTCTTTGCATCTTTGCTTTTTATATAATCACCAAATGATTTGACTGACCCGTTTGCATCCCCTCACTTTTTATTAAACCATTTCCCTACCCTAAACGCATTCTGATCGATGTTCTGAAAATAATTGACAGGATGATTTGTTTTAGTTGTTGGGCTGAGTGTGAGTTGAGCTGAGCCTCAAGACAAACTAAAAATAGAAAATGAACACAGAAAATGAAGAATGAGTTTTGGTGATTCTTAAAGTTTAGATTGGACTAAAACTGAGTGGACTTTTGATTTTTCAAAAATCATTAAAATGACTTTAAAATATTAAGAGAAAGTCTGGCTGCTTGGAAGGAGAATATATATATAAAAAAATAAATCAGAGCTGGATCACAACATTTGCACAGAGAGTGCAGCTGGAAGAGGATTTCCACTTTTCAGACAGTTTTCTTTCCAAACATGTTCAAGCCAGAGGCCATGATATTAAAACTGTCAAAGACAAACAGCTTCATTGCTGCAACCCGAAGAGTTGGATGCCGACCAGTGAAATGCAGGATAACTGGTTATAAAACAGGAAATTTGCTCTAACTCAGATTGTTTTTACTAATAAAACTCATCACTACACACAACAAGGCTTGTAGATGATTTTCAAACTCAGAGAAACTCCAAACGTGGCGTCAAACAACGTGTAGATTTAGAGTTCAGAGTTTAATGACTGAAAAAGTGAAGCTACAAACAAAATGAAACAAAAACATCACAACATTCAAAGAATAAACAGCCGCAGCATTTTGACCAACCAATCATCTACAGTTCTGCTGGTGTTTTCTGAGATTGTTTACCTTTTTAATGTTTTCTATATTTGTATTTTGTAAAAAGACATTTTATGTTTTAGGCTGGTGTGTGTGATATTTCACTAAGTTTGTTGAGAATCACTGAATTTCTTTTTTTACATTATGTGTGCAAAATTAGAAATATTTTAAACCAGAAAATCTGAGTTAGTAAAATATCTAAATTAGGTAATGGTAGATTTAAAGTTTACTAATAAATATTTGAATTTAAACGTTTAAAATGTATTTTGGCTCATATCTGAAGATCAACGGCGCTCTCTACTGGACTGTCTTGGAGCTGCAGTTCAATAAATACCAACCATTTATTTGGTTCAAAGAAGTTATTTTACGTTTTTATTTCTGCATTAAACAAAAGAAATGTAAACAAGCCTCCTGCAGACGTCCTGTGGTCTGTTTCTGTGCTGCCACGTGCACTTACCTCTGATCGGGGTCAGAGCTGGACTCTGTGGTCCCAGGATGGGGCTGGTGCTGTTGTTGCTATGTTTACTGTAAGAGTCACTTCCTGTGCAATGAGGAACAGGGGGCGGAGTTTCCGGCGGCAGCAGAGTGGGCGTGGCGGGCAGTGGGATGTCCGGAGCGCTCTTCGTTCTTTCTCTGCCTTTATCGGCCTCCTTGTCGCCTCCTCGCTCTCGGCTGCTCTCCTTTCGGGGTTTGATCAGTTTGGCCAAAGCTTTGGCTCCGGACCACTGGCTCCTCCTGGAAACAAACATCAAACGTTCAGACCTGCAGATTCACTGGTTTCCTCCTCTAACAGGCAACGCTAAAAGAAACGTCCTGACTTTTACAGAGGCTCATTTCTGAAACATGAACATCCGTTTGAGTTAAACTGTACGAAGAAGCTTTAGTTTTAGAAAAGGGTCTTACTTTTTAGGCGTGGGGTCATAGAACTTGTACTGGTCCATAATTTTTTCTTCTAGTTTCTCTTTTTGTCGACGAAGAGAACTCAGCTTATCACTAAACAGAGGCAGAAACGAAACCGGCACCGTTTAAATTTTGTTTCAACATCTGTTTTGAGAACAGGTGTGCTGCTGTTTGTGGTTTCAGTTGTCGTTCAGGTGTTGAACTGCGTGTCGTTACATGTATAACTTGTGCTCCTGGAGGTACAGCTCTTTGCTCTCCATGCTCCTCTCCAACAGCGTGTGGTTCTGTTGACTCAGCAGGTTGATCTGACTCAGGAGATGGTGGTTCTCCTCCTCCAGGTTCCCTTTTAATCGACTCAGCAGCTAAACACACCCAGACACACATTTTAATGTCAAACTCTCCCGTGCTCCAGATGTTTAAGAACAGAGGTCGCGTTTACCTCACAGTGGTTGTCCAGTTTGGTCATGGTGAGGTCCAGGTTCTGGTGCTGCTCCATTAGAGAATCGTACCGTGCCACCCACTGACTCGCATCCAGCTGAGCTGATCCTAACGAGCTCTTCAGTTCGTTAATGCGCTGATGGAGCCCCTCGTTCTGCTCAGAGTGCTGCGACTGGCTCTGCGTGAGCCTGAGGAAGTTACACGAAATATCAAACATGATATAAAAACATTTCTCTAGAGCAGAACTATATAAACTGATCGGTTCTATAGTGTTTAAAAATCAGTTTCAGGATCAGTGTCAACATTGGGTCAGAACATTGTTTTGACGCGGTACCTGTCCACTTCTGACTTTAGCTGCAAATTCTCCTGCCGTAAGAGTCTATTCTTCTGGACCTCCTGATTTAGCTCCTCCTTTTCTTTCTGACCACGCCCCTCTTGCTCCTCCCACTTCTCCTTTAACTGCCGCAGTGCGCAGTACCTGCAGGAGGACATGCAACGTCTGTAACTGAAGCCAGCACAAAGCTCTCAGGCGTGTTTTCACGTGTTCGGAGGCGGTGAGATGAATCTGAATATTTCCACTTCAGCAGGTTTGAAGAAAAACCATTTGGAGGAAATGCTGAACACATTAAGGATCTTTTAAAGGTGTTTCTGAAGACGTCCGAGACAGAAAACGGTAAACTTTAACGTGCACCACTGCTGTGGTTTGATTCCCGTACTTGGTGTGCAGCGCTCGGTGCTCGCTCTCCAGCGCCCTCTGTTTGCCTTTCAGCGCCGCGTGCTGACTGATGAGCTGCTCGTACTCCTGCGCTTGCCTCTCGTGAACGCTCAGCAGGCGCTCGTGGTCGCTGAGCATGCTCTCTCGGGCTCGCCACGCCTCGTCGCGCTGCCGCTGCCACGACTCGACCTCCGCCTCCAAGGCAGTGACCTGGCCTTGCAGCACAGCATTCTGGGCCATGAGAGAGGCACTCTGGGAGGAGATGGTGGAGTTCTCCACCTGAGACACAGCACGAAGCGTAAAAAAAACAACTGCACCTGAATTTAAACAGTGTCTGTCGGAGATGCACTGAGCAGCACCTGCAGTTTTGCCGTCTGTGTGTGTAAAGATGAATTCTGCTCCTGCAGCGTGGTCGCGTGCCGCTGCAGCGCCGCCATCTGGCTGTTGAGAGACGTGTTTTGGTTCTCCAGCTGTTTGAGCTGCTCTTTTAATAAACTGCTCTCTGTGTGCAGGGAAGCATTCTGCAAAAAATAAACAAAGTCAAGGAAATTAGCTCAAGTTAATATGTGAACGGAGTGTTTTAGTCAGAATACGCCTCACGTTCTTTTCTACGTCTATGAGGTGATCTTTGATCCGCAGCAGTTCAGCCGTGGCGCTGCGGTCGCTGCCAGAGCGCTGCAGAGCGTCTCCTCCTGCCTCCTGTTGCTGACGCAGAGCAGAAACCGTCTGACGAACCTGCAAACACAAAAACACAGATTTACTCCCTTTATCTGAAAAGGGTTTTTGAAAAACATTTGTCTATTCGTACCGTGGTCAGCTCGCTTTGCAGAGCGGCGTTGAGCGTGTTGCTCTCTTCTAGTTTCTTCTCCAAACCGGTGATTTTCTCTTCCTTTATCTTCATCGTCTGTTGGACCGTTTCCTCAAGCCGTGACTCCAGCAGTTTGTACCTGCTGATGTGCCCACGATAAAGAGATTAATAATTAAAAACCCTTGGACGTAAACAGATTTTGAGCAGAAGAAGTCACCTGTCCTCCAGCGTGTGCTCCCGCTGCAGCAGTTTCTCTCGGTTCAGTCCGATTCTCTCCAGCTCTTCGTTTAGTCTTTCCAGGTCGACACTTTGCTGCTGAACGCTCAGCTTCTCAGACACCAGCTCCTGAACAGACAGAAGAAAACCACCGTGACACAACGCTCTGCACGTTTTGTGAAGAACAGTTTCATTTGAAATCGAGCACAGGTTCAGCTGCTTCGTCGTCTCACCTCTCTCAGAGTTGCCAGAGTTCTCTTGTCGATGGTCGCTTGTTTCTGCAGCTCTTTGTTCTCGCGCTCCAGCTCCTTTGCCTTGACAGACACCTCCTTCAACCTTTCCACCTCCTTCCTCAGAGACTCCCTCTCCTTCACGGCTGTAGTCAATCTGCTGAATTTGTCCTCCAGCTCGGACTCTTTGGTCTCCAGCAGTGTTCGGATCCTCCAGCTCTCCTTCTCCAGCTGCTTCCTGTTCTTCTCAGATTGCTCCAGATCCAGCTGGAGCTTCTTCTTCTCCTCGTCTCCTTCTTCTCTTCTTCTTCGTTCATCCTTTAGTTCCTTTACTTCCCTCCTCAGTTCCTCCTCTCGGCTTTGTGTCTCCCTCATCTTTCCCTCCATGTCCCCACGCTCCTCTTTACTCCTCTCCAGCTCCTCCTCTAAATGATGCTTCTCCTGGTTCAGAGCAGACAGGTTCACTTCCAGCCTCTCGGCTCTCTTCTTCTCTCCCTGCACTTCTTCCATGGCCTCTTCCAGCCTCCTGTGCAGTTCCTGAGTCTCCCTCTGCACCTCCTGAAGCTCCTCCTGTAGTGTTGGCAGGCGAGCAGATGAGGAGCGAAGGTTTTCCATGGAGCAGCGGAGCTCCAGGTTTTCCTTGGACAGCAGGTCGTTTTCTGCCTCACGTTTGGCCAGACGCTGCAGTTCCCGCTGAGCCTCCTCATTATCCCTCTTGAGCTTGTGCACCTCCTGCTCGAAGGAGGTCACCTGCTTTTCCAGAACCTCTGAGTGCTCACTGCATGCACGCAGAGATGCTACCTGGAGGCAAATAAGAAAAATCAAAAAAGAATCAGATCCATTCTAATAAAAAGCTCATGAGAGTCAGACTCATTGTTCTGTTGACCTCTCTGTTCAGAGCGTCCCTGCTCCTCTCCAGCCGGGCCACCTCCCTCTCCGCCTCCTCACAGCGCCCCGCTCTGTCCCTCAGCCTTTCTGCCTCCTCACTAACGACTTTGAGTTGCGTCTCCAAGCTGGCCAAGCGGGAGCCGGTGTCTGTGATGCTCTGGTGCAGCAGCCGGTTCTTCACTTCCACCTCGCGTACTCTCGCCTCGCTGTTGGACTGAGCGCGCTCCTGCAGGGACGCCACCTCCTCTGACAAGTGCTGCTTCTCACTCTCCAGCTCTGAGATCTGATGAGGAGAACGGGGCGTCACGGTGGATGTACTCTGACGTCCTGTGTACCTGTCGTGTTTGAAGTACCTGCCGATCCTTCGCGGCGCGCAGAATGTGCATCTCTCGCTCCAGACTCTGTTTCTCCTTCAGCAGCTCCTCCCCCAGAGACTCCATGTCCTGGTTGGTCAGTCGCTCCTGGTCCAACAATCCCTGCAGACGCTCCAGCTAACAAGCACATGCAAAGAAAGATAGAACGTTTCCATCTCCAGATACTGCATATACTGTATATATATTTGATGTTTGTCTTTACCTTGTTGCTGAGACTCTGGTTCTCCCTGTCCAGCTCTTGAGTGTGGAGCTGCTGCTCCTGCAGAACGTGGTTCTCCTCTTTCAGTCTCTCTATGGAGGCCTGCAGCTCCCGGTTCTCCTTCTCCAGCTTCAGAACTCGACTGGATACGCACTCGTTGAGCTCGTGGACCAAAGACTTGCGAGCTGTGGAACAGAACGTTTCCAGTTAGAACTCGACGGTGACTTCCAGTAAGAGACGGGGGCGTTGGGGGTCGTACTCTCTGTGTTGGAGTTGTCGTGGTTCTTCGCGAGCTGCTCCAGCTCCCAGCCCAGATGAGCAGACTCGTTCATGCTCTGTTTCTGTCCGATCTCCAGCAGCATGTTCTCCTCCACCAGCTCCTCCAGCCTCCGGCGCTCGTTGTCTCGCTCCTGAGCAACACAAACACGCACACCCCGTTTGTGTTTGTAACAACAATCACACAACTGAGCAGCTTTAAGGTGACACCTTGACAATAAAATAAGCTCCGTGTGCTTCTTTAACTACTGATCCAACTAAATCTTCAGTTTTCTATTTGCAAATACTCGCACATCCTGTTTGACGGGATAATGGGACATCTGCAAACGGACCGTTTATGAAAAATCCAACGTTCAGTGACCTGTAACATTCAGACAAACATTTCAGATTCACCTGAATGAAAATGAACGCAGAAATTTAAAAGCAGCTTTCAGGAAGCAGAAAGCTGTAGCTGCACGACAAAGTCTGAGTTGTAGTTTTGTTTTGAATTAAGGCTGAAAGGAGACATGTACTTTTTGTAATCATCGTTAAATCTGGTGGTAAAATGGCATCATTTGATATTTATTTACAGTGCACTGATACATTTTTCAGACTTCTGTTTAGATTCATTAAAGTGTTTTTAGTCTGATCTTTATTAAATTCTAGAAAACGCTCAGTGTGATGTACCATCTCCAGGTCGTTGATCTTAGATCGCAGCAACAGGTTGTCTTTCTCCAGTGTGTGCAGTTTATCACAGCGCCCTCTGGAGGCGGACAGCTGCTCCTCCAACAACACCTTCGTCTCCAGCAGAGTCACGTTGTCCTCACGAAGCTCCTGAACGACCACAGAAACAAAGATTCATCGACCGGACCGTCAGAAGCAGCTGCTCAGTGAGTCAGGATTTATTGAGCGATGCTGTTTTGTCGGTCACATCATCGGGGCTGTTTTTTATTAGATAGTGGAGTAACTTACTGTACAACAATCAGAAGTGAAACAGTATCAGGTCTCCTAAAAGCAGCTGCACAGATGAGCCCTGGAGTCAGATTGTTGGGTGACAGGTTGTGCTGACAGATGGTGTGATGTTGTATGAAGTGTGTTCATTTGTGTGTGTGTGTAGATTCAGTTTCACACACAATCTGGTAAGTTTGGGAACCATCACACTAAAGATCTGCTGGTACCTCCACTCTGGTCTTGTAGAAGTGCACGTCGTTGAGCTTCTCTTTACATCGGACAAGTTCTGCCTCTAGCCGATCGACTCGAGATGCTCGCTCCCTCAGAGAGTCCACCTCGTCCCGGTACACTCGGACCGACCGGGCCTCACAGGACAGCGACTGGTTCTGAACCACACACATCATCATCATCATGCATCGCTGGCTTTATTTCTTTGTTAAAATAATAAATAAATGTGCTAAGATAATTTAAAACATGGTTGAAACACACTTGAGCGTGAAATGTGGGGAAATTATTTTTCATGTGTTTTATTATTCTAATAAAACTAGTTTCTGATAAACAGCATGTTTTATTCGTCTTAAACCGACGCTGCTGAAGAGAAACATCTAAACTTTTAAACTTAGTTTACACAATGTTGTATATTTGTTAGTTTTATAAGAAAATGTTCAAGTTTTTAGCAACACAGTCTCTTTATCCAGATGTGAAACTACCGTCTAAAATATGAACTTACCTCTTGTTTTACTCTCTGTAACTCCTGATCCAGTCGCTCCACTTCATGCTTTGAATCCATGAGCTGTTCAGTTTTCTCTTCCCTGCAAACACACATTTATTGAATTTATAGATTTTCACATTAATCAGAATAAAATCAATCTCAACATCTGATTTGGCAACAAATACACAAAGTAAACTGGTTTTTCATGAATATTTTATGGTATTTGGTTAAAGTGTCCAGAAACTTTATAGCCGTGTGAAAGTTTTCAGTAATCCTTCAGAAACGAGGCTCCTTGATGTGATTAAACTGCACATTTATCAGCACCAGACAGCAGAATAAGGTGAGCCGACTGTATAATGACTTCCAGCTGCTGTTTATCACCAAATTGCAGCTCTGACACAAACAATATTCACTCAAACTTCCTGGAATCCAAGGACTTAAAGTGTGTGAGAACTGCTGCTTTGTTCTCTCTAGAAGATTTTTTTAGCTGTGAATCTCAAACGTAACATCGAACAGGTCTTAGAGGATCTTGTGTCTTTGGTTTGAAACTTCTCATAATGTTTTGTCTTTTTAGTTCTCTGTGACTGATGGACTCACAGTTCTTGTCTGTATCTGCGGAGTTTGGCCTTGACATCAGCAAGCTCCACAGACAGATGCTGCTTCTCTTCCTTGGTCAGTCCTGCCGATGGCGTTTCTCCGTTGTGCACTCCCACGTCTTCAAAGCTCTTCCTGCGCTCTGAGCTGCTCACCCCCAGGTTCCTGCAGACTTCCTGGGGCTGCTGACTGGATAAATAGTCCCTCTCTTGGGTCAGATCCACAATCACCTGGAAGGCAGGGTGGCTGTATTCTTTATATAAATGAAAATTACATGTTCATGTTCTACTGCAAGACGAAAATCTATGAAAACTTAGGATAATAAGATGCCATATAAAGTAAAAAATATTTAGAACATTATAAACTAATCCATTATTTACTGCACAACAAAACTATATGCACTTTATTATGAGGCTCAAATGCATCATCTTACAGCAGCTGGACTAAAATAACTGGATAACTTAAAGATAATAGTTAATCTGAGTCAAACTGTTTGAGTTGATGCATCAGATGAAAGATAAATCAAATTAGTTAACAAATATATAAAATGATTCTGATTTGTGTTGGTCAAAGGCGTAGAACAATCTGAGAATGGCAGTTTTCCTCTGAGTTACAGCTCACTGCGCACGACTTCTTAAGTTGGAACAAGATGCCGAGCAGCATCGAACATGAGCCAAGAGACTGCAGAGACGCTTTGGTGTATGAAGCGCATCTTAATGTGGGACAGCTATTAAGAGAACTGCATTGTCAGCTTTTATGTTTGAGAATAAAAGCATGGATGAACAAATATTCCAATCTTTGGTAAATTGAAAATATTTCACAGTGTTTTGGACGTTGATAAACCAAAATACGTAAATAAAGTTTTAGAAGAAGTCGAATGTGTTGACTGGACACAGAACCTGACCCGGTTAGACATAACATGTGCCACTTAAAATCTAAAATTAATCTGACTTCTTCTTCTTCAGAGGAATTATGTATTTAAAGATAAAAATGAGCTGTCTGAACATTCTTACTCCAAATTATTGACAATTTGCTTAATCAGTCATTTTCTTCACAGCATCAGAGCGAAAGAAAAGTATCAGATCTTCACTTGCAGTTTATAATTATAAACTTATTTATAACTGTGTACAGTTTATAATTGTACACAAAGTGTACACAGGAATAATAAAACATCTGAACAGTGGTGTAAGCCTGACGGAGGTTGTTGTGATCATCTCTCCGTACCTCAGTAGCTTTGTCTCGCTGGTCGATGAGTTGCCGTAGCGACACTGCCATATTACGGGACAGGGGCTCCATCTCTTCCGGACCGAGCTCTGCTCCTTCCTCCAGCCAGGACAGGTCGAGAACGTTCAGCTGGTTGTGAGTTACCTGCAAACAGAAATGGACACACAAAACAGACTGATAACAAATAACATTCAACCAAACAAAAAGGTGGAGAAGTCAGGTCACGACCCTCAACTATTTTCATCCAACCAGCTTCTGTTACTTTAAACTTAAGGTGGAGCTGAAATAAAAACTGTCTTTGTTGACAAATGTTTTAAAGCCAACTTAAACTTAATCCAAGTAATTTTACTGAATTTTGTGTCTTTGAAACTTTTAATACTCAACGCTGACCTGAATAAATGTGTCTCTGGTTATGTTACATTTCATTAAAAACTGTTCTTTACACTACTTGAACATTGCTTTCTTGTTTACACCTTGCATGATGGAAGTGTGGACATTTACGTGTGGTTAACAGTTTGTGGCGTGTTGGATGAAAAACAGAGTCGGGGTTATTCTCTGTAAGTTTGAAGAAGCATCATTCTTCTGAACCGACCTCCTGGATGTGAGACACGATGGCAGCCTGGGTCTCAATGTCCAGCAGTTTGATCTTCTCGATCATCTCCTCTTTTCGCTCACACTGAGCAAACACACAGAAGTGAAAACATGACAAACTGCACGCTGGTGGTGTTTTTATTTTGTGTGCGTCAGAGAAACAGGAGGAAATGTGGTTGGATGCAAACCTGAAGATTGTTGGGAACATGCATATTGGTCTGAACAAAGAGTTATTTTGTACAAAATAAACACAATTTTCTTGTGCGTCCCACCCCCCCTCCCTCGGCCGTCCCATTCATTGCTCCCCTTTTGGCCTTCCTCTTTCCTGAAACCAGTCGAACCAGTGCGGAAAGACAAAGAGAAGGTAGAGTGGGAGACAAATTAGGAACTTTGGAAGGAAGGAACAAAAGATAAGATGAAAAAAGCTCTGCTGCAACAGGAGAGGTGGAAAAAACTGAAAACAAACAGAAACCACCAGCGTCTCCCACTCCCACCTGAATAGAATCTCTTTTTGTTTGTCTCCGACACACATTTGGCTTTTTACCTTCAGTCACTCAGAACCAACTTCAACAGATTCATACATTAACCTCTTGCAGCGTCTTTGAGAAGGACGCTTCAGCTGATGATCCTGACAACTGATTCCTGCAGCAAATCACCGATTCGTTTATTTAAATCCTGAAGCCCAACCCACACCCAGTCCCACCCTGCACCTTGTCGCTGGCCACAGAGACTTGTGCTCAGACATGCAAAACTAAAGACACATTTCCTGGGATAAGCTGTGTGTATGTGTGTGTATGTGTGTGTGTGTGTGTGTGAGCGTGTGTGTGTTACCTGCACAGCACAACCGAGGATCAGCAACAAAAGTCTTTTCAGTTCTTCCATGCTTTTCGCTGAGGACAGACAAAGGACAGGATAATGCTGAATATCAGCCACAACAGACTATTCAAAGCTGAACATAAGAAGTCTCGACAGGGGAAAGGCTCAAACGTCTCCAGATAGTTTGTGGGGGCTGCATGCAGCACACCTCAGGCAAGGAGAAACATTCCTCTGAAAATAATCAGGTACAAGAACTGAAGCAGCCAAAGCTCTAAGAAAAACTCAGAGTCCAAGAAACTATTGATTAAGATCCATTAAAAAAAAAAAAAAAAAATCACTAAGCACGTCTTGCTGCCTGCAAATAATTTTTAAGGAATAAGAATTTCTACCGTGTTTTTCGCCAAAAACATAACACCGCCGTATAAGTCGCATATCAGTCCAAATATGTCTAATAAATTGGAAAAATCCATAAAAATGGTGCTTCGCCATATAAATCGCATCTATTATGCGTCACCGCTGACAACCCAGAAATATGGGCCAGTGTTGTGCCAAAATCGATTGGCTGCCAATTGGTGGCCTCGGGAGCATGCATAGGAGGACTTTAACAAGAATTTAACACTTAAAAACAATTACAGGTAGTCCCCGGTTTACAGCCGAGATCCGTTCTAACGGCTCGGCTGTAAACCAATTCAGCCTTAAACCGAAACTGCTCCCCCTGGCGGCCGTAAACACGGATTTTCGGCCGTAAACCGAAACCGAAACTAAAACGGCGATCTGTAACGTCTTTTTAAACATGTTTTTTCAATGTAAAACAACTTAGAACGGCC
>JARVGV010000673.1:19666288-19678123 GCA_031762435.1 Hypsolebias longignatus
GGTCCTGGGGGGCCACTAGCCCACTACCCTGCTGGTAATCACCCACTGAGTCAGAGCAGGTGTGTTGGAGCAGAGGAACATCTAAAACATGCAGGATAGTGGCCACCGAGGACCAGGATTGGACATTCCCGCACATATTGGTCATATGAAAAATCAATCAACCAACCAATCAGCATCTGCAAAATCCTGAAGGAAATATTAGTATTATTTAATTACTAAATATTTAACCATATTCATCAGTTTGTCTACGCTTGACTACTTGGTTCCATCACAGACATGGAGCATTTTAAGTCTAATCTTAAAACCTTTTTATTCAGGCAGGCTTTTAATACCTAGTAGTTCTTAGGCAATCTCGCTATGTTTTAATTGTTTGTTTTTAATTTTCAACCGTCTGTTTTTTTTTAAAATTCTTAATTGTTTGTTTTTAACTTCTGTATCATGCAGCACTTTGTTCATCTTTTGGCTGCTGGAAAGGGGTCTATAAATAAAGTTTGATTGATTGATTGATGCGGGACTGGCAATGCAAGGAACGTCGTAAACTAGAAAGTTCCTGGAGAAACTCTGGCGAGGACGTGCGTGGCGGCCAGTTTAGCGTTCCATCAGGCATTTTCAATGAGAAAAATGATGTCGTTTGCAAATTACATCGCCATGGTAACTCGAAATGACAGTAAAAGTAATAGCACACACCACTGTGACGATTCGGCCGTTTTGATATAACATTTGTGGGGGTACACGTTGTGGTTTGGGATGCTTTAAAGTTGATGGAAGAGTTGAGATATAAAGTTAAGAAACCCTTGTCAGGTGGATAATAATAGGTGGCTGCATTTCTAGGCAGCCCCCAATAAAATGAAAATGTAAATAAATACATTTATCCTTTTGCTGTCAAAGACTGTTGGTGTGAGGTGGGCAGCGACTCAAAGAGCTAAAACTTTTTAGAATCAATAAAAGTTTTGGTTTGATTCTACAACAATTGTAAAATGTTTTACCTCCAAAGTTTTTGTTACTTCTCACTGACAAAAAAAAAAACAGTTTGTGTGAGACCAGTTGGGAAACAGAAAACTACGTCGTGAGGTTGAGAGTTATTACTTCCTCCACCGGTCGTTCAGCTTTACACGTGAAAATCTTTCTGAGATGACGGCACACTTACACACACACATACACACACACACACAACACTCGTGCACCTACAGGCCGGCCTGCGTGTTTGTGAGAGCACGAAGTAGGACAGAGGATACGGAGTTCAAAACATCCCATAAAGGCTCGGGGCTTTGTTCTGGCGTTCCCATGGTAACCAAGGAGGGGTGAAAGGAGAGGAGAAACGGGGTGAGGAAAGGAGGAGTTCTGCTTAAGTTACTGAACAACAATAAAAATGTGTTTCGCAGAGTTTCACACGTTCACATGAAGTCGTGCAGAATCTGATTTGTATCCGGTGGAGTCTTTTCCTCAACCTTAAATAAAAAAAAAAGAAAAGAGCCACGGCTTTTTATGTCAGCAATCAACTGTTTGATTGATAAACTCTGTTAATCAATAATTCATCTAATGTATGGACAGAAACACAGCAAGTGTGAACAGTGTAAACTGTGTTCAGAGCGATGGTCTCTGGTTACACCCCCCCCCCCCCCACACACACACACACCCACACACACAGACCCACACAGAGTTGTGCTCAGTCACTGGGGAAACTGGGACCAGACCAGTCTGAGCGTCTGCTGGGACTCCATCTAATTAGGAGAGCACAACGCCCCATTTGAACAGTCAGAAGAGAGTGAGTGTGTTTTGTCCCTACAGCTGATCCAAAACTAACACACACTCTATAACTCATTAAGTTAAGGTTATAAAAATAAGGTGTTCACACACTCAAAGATTAACCATGGAGGACAGATTAACTGCACCCTGCCCAGAATGACACACTTTAGAGTACGCACACACACACAAACGCACACACACACAAACGCACACACAGTCAGGAACAGATGTGATCACTGACATGTCGGACAAAAGACAAAGAGCAGAAGAACAAACAGAAAAATGGCAGGACTGTTTTTGACTATTTAATTTTTTTTTTTTTTTTTACAGCTCTAAATTGATCAGTGCATCTATATTATAGCATGAGTGTACGACTGTGTGTGTAAAAAGGCAGATTATGTTTTAATCTGGTCATTATTCAGTTCCTCCAGGATTTTGAGGAGTTCTGCCACGGTAGTCGCAGCCTAAAATATCTGAATTTAAGGTAGCTTTTTTTTTTTTAATCAAAGTTGATGTTCTGTAGCTTTTATTTTCTTTAACATGTCAAGAACAAAATTTTACTAAATTTATCAAGGTGTTAATGTAAAGAAAGCTTTGTGTGCTCCATCAGGTGATTTGGGATATTTTTAGGCCTCTGTTTGTAATATATGGTGCATTGTCTCTGATTGAAGGTGATAGATTAATTCACCCTTTATTTATCCAGGTTAGTCTCATTGAGTCACGAGGACTCGTTCTCAAGACAGACCTGTAATACTTCCTCCATTTATGAACGGATTTCCTCCTTTCATCATCACAACTTCCAGCCGGGTCATAGCCAGGCTGTGTGAAAGGAAAGCAGCCATTTAATCTTGAGCATGTTTTTACAGACTGGCCAGAATTTGTAGGGACTGGTTGAATTTGCGTTATTAGCTGCAACATCCTGGAGGGAAAATTTACACGCAGGACCTGAGAAGAAACACAGCTGGAAGTAAAACTCACGAGTCAAAGCCAAATTTGAGTATATTTATTAAATAAAACGTGTAGTAATCCATCTAGTTTTAGTTAAGTTCACCAAAGTGAGCAACATATAGAATTTTAACATCTGCCCATGTATTTCCAGACGTAATGTCAGACACTTGCACTCTCAGAATATTAAATACAACGTTAGATGTTTTAATTCTGAGTTTGGATGAGCTTAAACATCTGGACACAAGCTCTAGTGCCTCTAAATAGTTTGTGTTTTAAGATGCGAGCGTGTAAACTAAAAACTGACATTTGCATGAGTTTCCAGTGATGCGAGCGGTTTGTCACTTCCTGCTCACAGATCAATGCGTCTGTCCATCTTTAATAATTTATGCTTCTCTGCCGCAGGGTGCGTGTGTGTTTGTGCGCACGGCGTCGACTCGTACCTGGTAGTAAGTCCTGATGTGGCGGGTCAGAACGGTGAGGTTGTGAAGACGCAGCGACACGTCGTTGTTCATGTTCTTGCTCAGCCTCTGATTGGTGGGGTTTGGGTCGCTATGGAGACATAAACACACGCCACAGGAGCACTCAGACTGACGTTTGGGTTTATTTAGGACAAAGATGGTTGTTTACACGCACACACACACAGACACACCAATGTTCTGGGGTGACCATTGTGCTGCAGGGGGATTTATATCCCCACATGTCAGCCTGGGACTCATTTACCTATGAAGGGGGTGGAAGCGCGGGGAGGGGGGTATCTTCGTCTGCATGATCAAATGCAGCCTCATGACGTAGTTTGACCCTCGAGTTGTTTAACATCTGAGAACTCCACGACTCTGACTCTGACTGAACGTGATCAAACTTCTTTTAATGAAACAAAACTCAGGTTTTTGTTCTCAAATCGTTGTTTTGACCCAAACAAGAGTTACTCTGCTGAATGAAAGAAAGGCTGAAAGAGTCGGGACGAGAACTTCAACATAGCACGTTTCACCCTGCAAAGACCTCCCCTGAAGAGAAAGATCTACACACTGTGACAGCTTGAAGCGGAATCAAGATTTGTTTTAAGACAGACTTTTATTTTTTACCTGAAAACTCTTCACTTATTTTTTGTTGTTGTCATCTTTAGAAACTAAAACTGCTGAAGTTTGTTAGGTTGAAAAACTGTAAATAAAACAAACAGGAGAACATTTTAGAGTTCAAACCTCCAGCTTTTGCTGTAAATTAGTAGTTTAATTTTCTTTAAAGATCCTTAAACAACTTCACGTTTCTCCAGAGTGACGGTCAGATGAGGACACGAGCTGCATCTGAAACGGTTGCAACTACAACTCCTGTAACCAACAGGTTATCTTGGACTCAATCTTTGACAGGTGTAATCTTAAAACTTTCACATGCATACGTCTCAGAAAAGGTATATTTTTCCTCACCTGCTGCTTTGTCTCAGCCACAGCTTCCTGTTTTTATTAAATCTGTCCCCGTCTCTTTGAAGAGTTTAAGTTTAGCCCTGCAGGTGTTTTTGTAATTAATGCGTTACTTTCACTAAAATCCACCTCGCTGTGAGTCTCTTTCCATTAAGTTGTTTTACCACAGTTGTCACTTCGTTCATCACCTAATTATCACTTTATTCAGCAGTAAAATGTTCTGATTAACAGTGAAGCTGTTCTTGTGTTTCTGCTTCAGCTCCGTTTTTACAAGGAATTTAAAACGGAGGACTGATTTAACAGCTGACTGGTTCTCTGACTGACTGATTCACAAACAGCCTCTGAGAGGATTTCCTTTAATATTCCTCTTCCGTCCTGAACGACCCCTCCTCTGTGACCCACTTTCACCCCGCTCAAACCCCCTGATCAGGCCCTAATCAGCCTGGACTACATTTAACAATAGTCTGATTATCATTGTTTCCGCAGACAACAACAACAACTCATCGGGGTCACATGTCCGTCTGGATGGAAGGACATTCAGGTTCCACATTTAGTTTCACTATTAAAGATCAACTGTGTTCTGTGATAAAATGATTTTTAAAATTTCTCATAAAATGAATTGATTATAGTGAAGCATTTACTTAGGAGCTAATAAAACTGTCCGTCTCTGTACAACAGATGAGTAATCTCAGAGTATTTTATTGTGAAACATTCACACTATTGAGATCAATCTTTCTTGCGTACGTTTTTCAGCATCCACAATTCAAATGTTATTTCAACAATTCATGTATGAAAACGTTCAGCTCTTACAGGACAACGCTGCTATGACTTTTGGTTTATAGGTGCAACTTTAGGTTTCTTGAGATATTTGGCCTTTTCCACCATTTTCTTCCCCATTGAAAATGAACTGAGCTCATTTTACATCCTTCATAACTTTTGATCTGTTTACATCTTCATACTTCTTTCACATTTAGAGCCAGTCAAGCTTCTTTCAGCTTATTTGTGCATTTTTTTTAATTCAGCTACTTTCAGCATTTTCAACAGTTTTGTGCTCCTTTAAGCTTTATTCAGCTAAGTCCAACACGTTTGCGCTTCTTGAAAATTATTTCTGCTAGTTCCATCTTGTTCTGCTCCTTTCAGCTTATTTCTGTTAAATTCTGCTATTTCAGCTAGTACTTGCCAATAGCTGTTTTTATGCTAATTTCAGCTTTATCAACCAATTCCACATTTTTTAGAATCATTTCAACTTTTTTCAGCCTAATTCAGAAAAATCATGCTCTACCAACTTCATTCTGGTAATTTAAGCTTCTTTTTGCTTGTTTTAGCTACTATTCAGATGTTTTTGGCAAATTTCAGCTTTTCTCAGATAATTTCAACTTTACTGTGCTAATTCCTGCCTCTTTCAGCCTTAGTGGGCAAAATAGTGCTCACTCCACTTCCTTTTGAAAATTGAAGCTTCTTTCTATATTTCTTTAGCTGCTATGCTTAGGGACATTTCTGCTTTTTTTTAAGATAATTTCCAATTCTGCTTTCTTCTGCTATTTTACGCATGTCTTTATTTTCAGCTACATTCCAGCATATTTTTAGCTAATTTTAGCTGTCTTCAACAGGTTCATCAATAAGCATTCACACTGCATTTTTGCAGGAAACGCAAATTCTCTAGTTGTTGTTGTATTTTATTTATTTATGGCTCAGTTGGTAGACAAGCTGTGTTTTGTGTGTAATGATGTGGTCCAGTCTGTTTCAGGTTGTGGTGGTTTTATTCCAGAGTTACTGCCATGTGTCCTGAAGATGCAGTTTTTGTTCATCTTAGACGATCCCTGCAGACTGTAAGGTGGTATCTCACTGGGCTGCGACAGCTGCAGACGTATTCATGAACAGCATTTGCAAGGAAATCTCTAAAGCTTGTGACATTTGGGGTTTTCAGCTTCCTCACTTGTGTTGCAGATTTGCAGTCTTGTCAATTAAAATTTAAACATGTTAAAAAAAAACAAGTGTGAGACAAATTTTCTCACAATAGATCAGTGACAGGTCCAGGTCTAATAAATATTATCTAAAAACAGGTCTAAATTCACCCATCTTCATGTAGATTCAATAAGAGTACTGTATACAGTTATACTGTATACCGGTATATAAAAGACTGCCTGCTCAAAATGCAGCTGCACGGCTCGCTGGTTGCAAACAGAATTTAGTGAGACTGTAACTGCAGGGTTGGATTTTATTTATGTATTTATTTTTTTTGCAATGTTGAGCCTGAACTAGCCTCAGCCCAGTGAGAACAAGTTTGAAGACTCTTTGAGGAGTCTTCATTTGTCTTGGTGGTGTTTTCAAACCACACAGTGACGGTGTTAAGGACAATGTTCTCAAAAAGTCAGAATTTGTGACTGCTGTCAGGTGCGTGTTATAATCAACTCTATATTAAGGTGGAGTTTACACTGCTGAACTCATCCAGGTGTTTTAAAACAGATCAACAAGTCTTCATCAATATTTGTTGAAAATCCACCATGATTTGGTCCTACAGGGCCGTACCCATGTATACAGCCCTGATATGGTCTTAGCAGCCGAGTCTAGGAGACTTGGGGCACGGGCTTGACTCGACACGGGTTCAGACTCTTTCCTTTTGGTGGTCCCATCGTCTTTCAGCTCGGTTCTTGGGCTTGTTTGGAACTTCGGCTGAGCAGGTTCCAAACAGGCACAGCTGAAGATTTCATGTCAGCAGATTGCAGAGCACTGATTGGCCAGAGAGACGTCGCTTTGACCTCGCAATCGCCTCAGACGCTTTTATTTTACTCGTTTAAAAATATATAGAATATAATTCAAAATGGTAACATGGTGCTGTGTTGCGATTGCGTCCGATTGAAATATCAAGCAACCACATTGACGATCCCATTGACGTCGAGGCAGATGTTATTTTTGATTTTTTTTTCTAAATTAGGTTTTCATAAAGAACTTCAAATTTAGATTTCGTTGAACACAGAACCATTTTTCCACTGTGTCTCGGTCTGTTTTTATTCAATTGGGCCTGCAGAAAGGGAAGATGAAGGCTTTATGTGGATTTACAGATGAGGATTTCTGTTTCAGAGCTTCTGTAGTGATTTTTACAACAGAAGCAGAACCTCCTTAAAAGCTCGGCTCACAAGGTACGACTCCCAAAAAGAACTGAGAGCTCCAGATTCTAAAACTTTGATAGTAACCTGATGATTGACAGACACATTGATAGTAACCTGTGTCACAAAATGATATATTTACTAGGTGCTGGACGACTGTTTGCCAAAAGAGGTTTTGGCTCCTTATGTTTTTATTCCATTCATATTTCCAATCTTATTACCAGAACTAATTTTCCATCCTTCTGTTGCTCTGTCTCATGAAGTTCAACATGAATTACCGTGTTTTTATAATTTGTCTAAGTTTTGACGAAAAACGAAGATTGTTTTACAGCTTTTCTTTCTGCAGCCTCATGCAGCACATCTGGCTCTGACATCTCCAACCTGAAAGTCGCAAGTAGGATGTGGTCACACAGTCACACTCCGGCAGACACACACACACACAGGATTAACTCACAAACACACACCAGAAGCGTTTTCACTGACTCACCCGAATCAAAACGAGACTCTGAGACTTACATGTGTGTCATGATCTTGTGCAAGAAGACGCCGTCCACCAGCTCCATGTACATGCTGACCCGCTCCTCTGAGCCCACGTCGTCAGGTGAACCCAGCGGGCCCAGCGTCTTCACCTGGAGACGGAAACAGGAAACGCTGAAATAAAAATGTTTCTCGGTGGCTTCGTCTCAGTCAGTTTGAACTAAAGGTGGTTTACAGGAAGTTCTGATCTGAGACGAGCTAAGAACAAAACTATGGTGCTTTCTTAGACTTTATGACGTGCAAAAGCCCCAGAGAGATGTGCAAAAGTCTTGATCCATGTATCATCTTGAGGGAAAGTCCTCCAGACTTTCTAAAAGATCCTAATTGTTCATGTAGGAAATATAAAAAATAAACCAAAAGAGACATTATACCGTAAGTATCTTAAGTCAGCTCGCTCATTTCCATTAAGCCTTTTTGCTGCCCGTCAATGAGCAAAGCAGTTAGGAAATGCTGTTGCTGCAGATTTGACTAAATGTAAGACATGTTGGTGGAAATGATCCTACAGATAACTTCAAACCTGATCTCATCAACAGCTTCAATAAAAAGACAAACTATTGGAACCGTTCAAGCATCATAAAGAAAGCACCTAAAGTCATGGGGCGTTCCAGAAATATCAAAGATTAATCACTTTAACAGACATAAAATGGGATATTTCCCCAACAAGGTGATTCATGAAATGTCATTAACTCTGCTAAAATTCAAAAACGTTTCAAAGCCTGAAAGACGAGACCTAAATAAAATAAAGATCTGCCCCCTTTCATGTGCGAGTGTTCAACTAAAATCAAGTTGAATAATTAAGTTTTAGCTGTTTCCTCAATACAGTACTTGAAAACACTGTGTGTGATCTGAATGACTCTCAGCATCTACTACAAATTTAACTCAATATCTGTCAAATTACCCGCGTTAGAGCCACTTCTGTGTTGGGCAAGATTGACAAGCTGTGGCAGCCATCTTGAATTTTAACGTACAGAGAATTCAGGATGTGTTGCATAAAGATTTTAACTTTGCACTGTTTTTATTGTAAAGATAAATCCAAACACGACCTGCTGCTTCAGTAGAAATCAATGGAAAAATTTTTTGTAATTTCCTTGTAGATGATTTTTTTTAATTTCTACAAACCAAGTGTAGTCTTTTGACCCAAATCAGACATAAATACAGACGAGGTGCAGCTCTTAGCTCTTATTTAAAGTAAATTATTCTGGATTTAAAGACTGCTTGAATAACTCGAGAGCACAAAACCTCAAAAGGTCTAAGTGTAGCTGAAGCAGAAAGCCGCTGACTCTCTCCGTTGGCTGCGACTCAGACCAAATTACAGAGGGTGAAATAACAGATTGAAAATGTCACAGCAGCGCGTTAAATACTGCAAACCTTTACTTTCCTCAGAGGTTTTCCTGAGCGCTCAGAGGAACGCCCGGCTTCATTTCCCTCACACAAACAGACGCTCTTTACATTTATATTTGGGGATAAAACTGATGTCATTTCACAAAACATGCGGGAAACAGGAGAAAGTTGTGCTTCTTCTGTGTTTTGTCCGTGTTTACCAAAGGCTGCTTGACCCGGTCGGGTCAACAGGACATGAGGTCACTGAGAGACAGGAAGTTCCACGAGGTTAATAACTTCTTGGCGAACGTTGATCTGTTCGCGATTCGGTCGGCAGTAAATCCTCACGGACTCACGCAAACCAAAAAGCAAACCTATTCACCAAAACTGTCAAAAAGTACAGAAAATACAAAAGCAGAAGTAAAAAGTACTCTTTGAAGTATTGCACATCACCCGCTGAAGAATGGAGCTGTGGCCGTTTTTGTCGAATCTCATAAATGACATTCTGCACGAGACGCATTAGTCCTCAGAGTATCTGTTGGAGAAGACTCTCAGCTACTACCACACCAAACTGCATCAGAATATCAGTAAAATTACCTGAACTATAAACACATTCACGACTCCAACTGTTCAGAGGTACATTCAATAGTTACAAGTTTCATTAAAGTTCATCTAGTTCATCAGAAATAAACCAACAAACATGGCAGAAACACCATGACCTGAAGACGTCATCAAACAATTCCAATACATTTAAAAATGACCATTTTACCTGCCAGGAAATCCCTATGTATAACATTTGACATCATTGTAAAGCTTTAAGTTTCTTTTTTAAATTCTCGATGACATCACGTCCAGACCAACAAAAAAAAATCAGTTTTCATACCAGCACGCTCCTAAACAAAACTTCCAAGTGATAAATTGCCAAGTTTCAACAAACTACAGATCATTTTGAAGCTTTTTGAAATGAAGAATAAAAAAAATAAAAAAACAAATGAGTCAAGTTTTGAAAATGTCCTCATTGAGTCACTGGGGGCGTGAGCCACATTCACTGAGGCTGAGCTGCTAAAAATAATAAACAACAGCGCTTTCAGCATCTGTATCGTCAGACAACAAAAAGAGAGATTTGTAAAAAATAATACTTTAGTTACTTTATAATTGCGTACTTGTTTCTGTGAAACAGAGGAAATTAAGGTGATGAAGAGGAGTACATCATGTAAATAAAAACAAAAAGTTTGCTTCAGTTTGAAAGAAATAAACCTTGATGTGCAACAAACTATGTTTTAAAATCACAACTTTTCCCCTGCTCCAGTCAAATACATTTAATAAACACTCTTCATTTTTATCCGTTAGCAAAATATCTCATGAACCCCACACTTTCAGGTAGGCACATCTAAGATGAACCAGCTACAGCGAATAAAACTTGGTGTGCTAGTGGATGAGACTGATACCCAACACAAACTCTGAGCACAAGAATACCTTTATGTAAAACTTAACCAAATAATTTAGTTTTATTTATTTATTGCTAACAAACAGGGTTGAATTCACAGTGTGTGTTGTGAGCGACTCTCAGCTACTACCCCACCAAATTCCAGATCAATATCTTTAAAGCTGATGGGATTATTTCCATTTTTGTGTTTACCAAAGTCAGTTGGCTGTGTCGGCCATCTTGAAGCAGTTTGTCAACTGATGTACATCCAGTTAATGTTTCCTGAAAGTTTCACTCAAGGGTTCATTAGATATTTTGCTAACTGAGACACCTAGAATAAACGTTACAAAAGTCGTTTAGGCTGATTAAGTCAGATGCACCTGAGGAGGTGAACACCACCTCCTCCTCCTCACTCACTCACCCACACCACCAGCGGAGACTCCATGAAGGAGGCCAGCAGCTCCGACAGGGTCACGTCCATGATGCTCCCCGCGATCAATTCACCGATCGATCCGTGGATATCCGCGGGAGAACAAAGCTCCCGCGAGGCATCGGTCCTCCTCCGCCTCCACGAGCTCCCCCCGCTCTCTCACTATTGTCTCGCGCTGCTCCCGAGTTTCCGCAGAAAGTTGGAGCGGAACGTGGAGGAAAACGTTTTGAAAAAATACGTGAAAACAGTTGGGAAGTTGTCCACGCTCGACCTCTGGCACCCCGAAGGCGGCTCCGTTAGTTTACGGGTCAAACTGAAGCGTTATTTTTTTCTATTTTACGGCTCGCGGACAAACACTTGATCCGAACTTCGCAGGGACAGTTGACTCTGTTACCAAGGAGACGCAACCCGAACCGTAAAGCGCGAAAACTGCCGCGAAGTTAATAAACGTTTAAAAAGTTCACGAAAACGTTAAAATGTCCACGGTTAGACGGCGAAGTAAGTTAGATCGCCTCCCCTACTGCATCTGCAACAACTCTTTCCATCAACCTGCGAGACCAGAGGCGTAGTGTGGCGCTAGACTGACAGGTATTCCAACCAATCAGCAAGCGTGGGACTGCCTTTCATTTCATGAACCGTACAATCACAAGACAAACTTGTCTGGGCGGTCACTCAATGGGTGACGTCAACCTCTCCCAAGTAGAGCGAAGCTATCGAAGAGTTTATTCATACCAAGATGTCAAATTTAGGAGACCGAGAAGTTCCGCGAAATCTCCAAACAAACCAAATGTGTAGGTAAGAAAGTGAATTAGCATCTGCAAGAATCTTCTAGTTCTATTTCGTGTGAGCTCCGCCCTTTAAACCACGCCTATTGGGTTTATCCCGCGCTTCGCGCCAACATTGAAG